>OX104062.1:12339776-12581526 GCA_944474145.2 Dicrocoelium dendriticum
TGGAAGTGGGTACTGATAATCATTCAATGCAGGATTTAAAAGCATTGAAACTTCCGCACATATTCGAATTTGACCATACGGCTTTTAACCTTTACGATAGGGGCTGCCAATCAGGATACACTACTGCATGTATCACTCCTGCTCACTATAAGCGAACTAGTTCTTGGTTAAAAACACGGATGGTTGAGTAAGTTACGAGACCCAGTGCGCAAAATACGGGAATGTCAACAGGTCTTAGGGACCGTGAATCATTCGTTTTGATCAATTACCGAGGAAAACGGGGGCACGTTTTTCTCTGATTCTCTCCATTACTGTCGTTCTGGGTGCCACTTGTGTCTTTATTTGAATACTCAGGCCAAATTGATTGGGACATACAATAGATTAGAAGGTTTGATCCATTCTAAACACAAGAACAAATTGTGGTGCGCCGTGACAAAATGTTTCCTTCGCCGTGTAATAGGCAAAACTGTATTCGCATTTCACATGGCCCAGGAAAGACGGCTCGGAACCGGAAGCACTTCTGCTCCGCTGCTACGTCGGATTAATGGCGGGTGATCCGACCGCATATCGCAGGTTTTCTAATATTACCGTTTTTAAGTTGTGACAATCTACATGTTGATCTGTAAGTTTCCTTTGATGAAGATGCTAACAAACCTTGGACCTTATCAATAAAGTTGACGTTCACTCTTCTCGCGAAATGACCGTAATTTTTCTTGCGATCATGAACCGGTCTGAAATATGGCTTAAATTTGCAATGAGTTTCTTTGTGCCTACGTCCAAGGTATATTTGGCAGATTTGCTTGCTGGACAGACACTATCTAGGTCATAGATGTGACCACACTTATTTGCAAGGAGCACAACAACATCAAATCAATCAACAACAGCCGTATATCAGCCAGTTGAACTGTTGCTTCGATGCCATACAATCATTATGACCTGTGAAATAAGGAACAATAAAGGGAGAGAAGGGAGACATACCTGAAAACCTGAATGCCCTTAGCAAACAATCAAACGCAAGGCGCCTACACGCTGTGTAAACAACATACCGTCACAAACAGCTGGCTACCGTGCAAAGATAAGTCGTCATCGGTGAGACAGCTTCCTTGCGGCTTTCACTGCGACGCGTCATAATCAGCCATTACCCCGCAGACAACTCAAAACCAAACACACATAAAACAGGCAATCCGATTAGGAGACGGCAGCAGATGCGCCACTAGTGTCTACTGCGAGCCATATCCTGTAAAGTCTCGAGCCAAGCACAAGGCGAGTCACGTGGATTCCAGCGCGGAAGGCAAGACGGACCAACGGCATCCAATTTTGTCCTCAGTGACTTCATTTCCCGCCGGCAAATTAAATTCTGTCCAACACGAAGCTGAGGCCACCCTACACCTGGCAGTCTTAACAGGGCTGTCCTAGGTAAGCGGTGACCAGGCATAGGTAGTAGTTGCCCAAACCAACACAACTTATTCCGTGATATCTTTTACTCTACGGAAACAGCACGATTATCGCTACCTATTAATTGCCTACGGACATCATCGTTGCGGACACAGTGGTGTCATCCGACATCTGCAGTGTATCTCAGATAACCATGCTCAAAGAATTGTCGGTGCCTCAGATCTTCAGACCGAAGGGACTAAGTCTCAGTCCCAGAGAGTAAAACGGCTCTCACTGTGGCCTTGTATACACGGCCTTTCAGAAGGAGTGATACTCCTTTCTCTCGCCAAAGATGCCGCAGGTTCAAAAAAGCCGCTCTGGCCTTCGCAGTGCGTCAAATGACGTCAGTTTATTTGCGCCTATCGTTGCTGATGCAGCTGCAAAGATAAGTGAATTGATCAGGCACCTCGAGTTTATCGTTGGCAATGGTCAAGGGGTCATATAGTTTCTGGTGATAATGCAGCAACAATTTGCACTTTGAAGGAGCGAAGTGCATACCAAATATTGAGACCAATCCAGACAAGTCATTCAGGGTTGACAGTTCCGCCGCAACATTTTTGAAAAGCAAGATGATACCGTCCACAAAAGAAAGATCAACTAATTTCACTAGGCAGCACTTCAACGCCTACATGGTGAGGTTCTACAAATGGGACAATCCATGAGAGAATCCGTGACGGAACTGAACAAAAATGGGGAAGTCGGACAATCCTGGAGAATGCCACTTGTGGTCGGAAAGCTATCCGATAGGACACGGTAGACCCTGACGTGGTATGTAGTGTTCGAGTATACAGCACCAAGTATGTTTACATATTTCGTAGAAACATCTTTCCGCGCAAATGTTTCAAACAAAATGGATCAAACGACTGAATGGAACGTACTCTTTAACTGAGAAACGCAGATATTTTTGGCATGCGCTATGCGTGGCGCTGCTCTAGCACCTGCCGCAAAGTGAATATATGGTCTATGCAGCCACGTCCTGGGCGGAAACTGGCCTGCTCTTCCGTAATCCGAGATTCCCGTTTCACTGAGTGGCGAAGAAAGAAAATGGAGGTCATTTAGCTTGTCACAACTGGCGTTAGACTAATAAGCCAGTGGTTAATACAGTTTGTGCGACTGCACTACTTGTAAATGGCCACTGTACTCAAATTACGATAATAAGCGGGGACACTGTTTCTTTTCAATAGGTTCGAATAAGGAGGTGATTACTTTGCAGAGGACCACTTTATCCGTAAATATTACAGGTTTGAGAGAATTCGGGCCAGCGGCGCGGAAACAAATGACACCTCTGACCGTGTTCCCGACCTCGGCATCCGACGACGCTCTAAACAAAACGTTCATGGTTCGTCTTGCGTCACATGAGTAGGTTCAGGTCCAGGAACATGGGACCGGTTAAAGTGATCTTGAAAGTTTTCCTGCCTACGATCCATACGGCGCTCCTTGTTGTGTCAGTGCACTCTTTGATTGTCTCACCGACGCCCAGATTCCTGGAAACTGTGGTGCGCATCAGCTAGAAGAGCTGGCAGTAATTGCTTATTGCTCCCAAACCCACCATTTCTTGAGCCTGATTGGTCTACCAGTCTACTTATCAGTACGTATGCTGTACTTTATTTTGCGCCTAATAGCCGTCTGGTCATATTGTGCTCAGAATCAGCCGCAAGGTTTTTTTACACTTCAACAGGTTCACCCACCTCCCTAATATCTACTGACTGGTGCGGTAACGATTTATATTGCAACAAACAGGTGCTCCTGCGCCCTGCATGACGGCCGAGATCCTTTTCTATTGAAGCTCAGTGTCATTAGAAAGGAATGCAAAATTTCGGTACGCAGTGCGTCTTGTTACGCTTTCCTAACCGAGTGGTGAGACTATTTTCATTTACCAATCGGATGAGACGCTTGGCGCGCCTCCCGGTAAAGTTCATGCAGAAACGGCAGCGTCGCAATACGTGATCTGAGTCGACGCAGGTATTCTAGTACGAGCCGCAATCCAGAATGGAACGACGCCACCTGTAACTTATGGCTATGTGGTCAATATGGGTCCACCGCTGGCCAACTACAAGATGAAGCTAAGTGACACTTCAGCATCCGCTGTGACTAAATGCAGTACTAGTAAGTAACAACTGGTGCTCCGACAACACAGTTGCAACAGACGCCCGCCGTTGTCAGTCCCATAGGAGTTAAGCTCATAATTACCACCCAGCTGAGCTACTGAATAGCTCAGACGCCCTACATGTGCGTTCATATCTCTTGCAATTACTATAATGTCTGAACTAACAGCACTGCGTTGTAGCGCGTGATAGAATGTGTCCTTGACACCATTAGAACTGCAGTCGGTGGGAGCATAAGCGCAAATCATAAACAAACAGTGTTCTGTACTACTTGGTGAATCAACCTTAGTTGTTTTCATCAAACGGGCTGCACAGAAACGGCTCCTCACCGGAATCCAATCAACCAACAATGGATCAGCCTTGGAGCTTAGGATGATCCCTACAGAAGCTTGTCACGTGAATGTTGCATCGGCGTCCCCGAATGCGTGCAACCAATAAGAAGAGGATAAGCTGGGTGCATTAAATTCAACAAACCTACTATAGACATTAATCTTAGCTACAGACACACACTGCACACATCAATACTCAGTGAGTCCAGGGTGTGTGCGAGTACAGCCAGTTGACTTATTGTCTTAGAGTGCGAACTTTGAACGTCGCCATGGAATCAGGACAGCATGGCCTTATAAGAGAGTGTTGCCGACAGGTTTTGCGCGGTAGGAATACCGACTACAAGCATTTAACTTCACCATTAAATACTTAGACAGAAAGCAGAACATACTACCCGATATTTTGTCACTCCCTTCGTTGAACGGCTTCCTGCCAAAAATGCTATAATGGTGCGTGCCGCCACAGTGGAGGATACGCACTTGATGTGAGATCAAAGGACAGATGAATTCGTGAAGTTACAGTGCTAACACTTAAAGGCAGACACTCAGCCGGAGGCCACATCAACAGATGCGGAGGAACACCGCATCTGGTACAGACAGGTGGTCGAGTAAAATAATGTGGTGATTTTGACACACGGATGGAACCTACCTTTTGTTTCACCGAATCTGTGAGAGAGGGTAAGGCGAATAATTGATGACGACCATATGGGATTCGAAAGACTTATAAATTGCTACGGAGATATGTTGTGGCCTACCCTGAGGAAGAAGGTCTGGGCAACCTGCCAAAAGAGTCGCGAGATGGATGCACCGAGACCACTGATACCATTGATGAAAGTCATTTAGCCAATTAGTGTTGAGGACTGGATGTCGTACGGTCCTTACCAGTAAGTTGATCAGAAAACAGGTACGTTCTAGAGATGATGGACCAGTTTACTCGTTGGGTGGAAGCTATGCCAACTGAAGATCAGACAGAGGATACCGCTTCGCCGGCATTCGAATTCCAAGCGGAAGCAAGGTTTTGAATCCCCTAACGTGATCTCACCAACGAAGGGCGTTGCTTCGAGCCGAAAGGAATTATAACGGTTTTGGACACTTGGGCAATGCAGAGGCTACGCAATAGAGAGTGAGCTCCGCAGGCTTTATATACGAACTGAGATTCTGGCCTGGACGTGACCCTTTAACAAGCACTTGAAATGTATTATGTGCAAGCGTTTTGGAGCAATTTTCATCGTGCAACAAAGCCTCAGGAGCGTGCTGCATTCTGATGACACGTTTCGGCGTAGCTTTCATGTCAGCAGCAAAGTATGTCTTACGTGTATACATGTCTGATTCGTTGGAAGTCTGCTAGCTTGATCTAGTTATGAATTAACGTGTGCGTATGTTGATGTAGATGATTCACAATAAGCGGTGAGTGAGAAAACTGTTCTTGCCTGTTTTCAGGCAGCATTTGCTTATTCCGTGGGACTAGTCTGCTGCTTCACAATTTATGCACTCTGACCTTCTAGTTTTGGCGAGGCTGTGGTATTTAGACATATAACAATTTTGTAGCAACCTAATTTGTTTCGTTGTTGCGTGATGCGATTTCCGAATCCTTGAGGCATGCAGTCGACTCACTGCATTATTCTAAGGACTTAATCTGCACTTATAAGCATATGATTGATCTCATTTTGAGAGCAGCTTGTTACTTCCAGCTGGTGTGGATCACCTTCTTGGAGTACCTGCAGTCGATTCATCCGTTATTATATGTGTGCCATTATGGAACATGTGGCCTTGGCTCAAGCAGGTTTCCCTTTGTTAAGGCGTCTTTTTATCGCATATTGTGGTAAATGGACCGTAGTACCTTTTCTAACGCGTGCACTACTTTTATTCAACTCTTTCGCAGTCCAATCGCCCTTAAACTGAAGGAGTACGGACAACTGTAGTTCCAGCTGCGTAATCGTCAGAAGTTAGTTTTACTTTTTTGTTACAGCTAATCTTGAATCATGCGAAAATGAACAAATATGTGGATTTAGTATCAGACAATTATCGGGCCAAATATTCGATGCCTTCAGTTTTCTTTTTATATAAGTTTGACGGCTATGGCGATATTACGAGACAAGGTACTGGAACACGCGCCTTTGGCTGACATCCTGGAATTGTGATAGGAGATAATCCTGTGAAATGTTTGGTATGTATATATATACGATCATGTAACTGCGACCTATTAAACTCCAAATACTTCCGTAAGAAGTCAAATATGTGCTCCTGTTTTTACTCTAATTTCTTCAGATGCTCATATAAGGTCAACACTAAGTCAACCGCAATGAGGATTCCATACGTCAACTTTAACTTCCATCCAGCTATATCGGCGTTCGCAGGACGCGCACAAGCTTTACCCCCAAGCATTTTTTGACTCGTTCCCCATGTCTCGCAAGTATTTACCACTTTTAAATTCCGCTATTACAAGGACTCAAAATATAACGACGCGAACACCGACCCTGACATTCATGTTGTCTTACGTTCTTTTTGATTAACGCCAGATCCATAATCAACAAACGGTATTTCCTAAGCATGCTTGCAGATCTCAGCAAAATTCAAGCATTCCTTCTTATCGAAACTTGGTTCCCCTCTGATACATTATACTCTACTAAAAGTATACAAAGTTATGACCATTTTCGCAAACGTCGATTGAAAGAAAATATGGATGATGCTCCAAACATCTACATCAAACAATTACAGCTGAACGGCTTGAACATCCGCAAATAGCAAATATCCCTGTATTTATCTGGTGCTCCGTCTCAGTAGCCTTGGTTTGCGTTTTACATGCATGTATGTACCACACTACGAGCTCATCGACAATGACTGTTGTCCGTATCGATCCAGCTTTCGATTCTGCATCGGATTTGCCACATAACCGAGATAATTTCAGCATACGGAAAATGCACTGGCCGTCCTGGACATCCTCGTCTATACATTCAGTCTTAATTTCTTCTCACGGATTTTATTTTTAGATACATTGAGTTGTAATGCCAACTAGGTTGGCAAACACATTAGACCAGATATTTACGTTGGTTATGGCCAACGCACAGACAGTCTAGTTACAGAACCGCCCTGTAGCAATCACAAACTGATGAGCTTCACTTTCGCAATTAAAATGGTTACCAAACCCGTACCTTCTTCCTACTACGCCATCCACACTATTAACCAGATGCACCTCTGTCAAAAATCTGATACTCTAACTGGGATGCCTTCTTCCTCTCCAACAATTCCTTCACGCCATGGAGTAATGCTGTCTTCAGGTTTAGCAAGCTATAACCCATTTACTTCCTAGCAAAGGGAAGTATTCAGGTACCAAATAAGTTAGACCAATGTTCGATAAGTCAGAATGACTGAGCCTGATCGTGCGCCATGTTTCTTTCCGAAATATGTACCTAGCAATTCATTTTTACAACCGTTCTACATTCAGAATGCGGAAGGCATAAAACCGTGCTGGCCTTGATTTTCACTGCTCTTGTTGAATATGTTTGCCTTTTCAAAAACAATGAAATAATTTCTGTTTTATCTGGTCACAACTGCTTCACATAGCAGAGTATTGAGAATTACAGGATAAACCATATCACCTACAATTGCCGGGTACTTCGAGAAATGAGTAAAATTTCGTGCAATGATCTACGTGTCCTACCACGGTTCTCCGATCTGAGTAATTTAATGTCAAGCGTTTTACCACTTTGCTTATTGTCATCCTCTGTGCACTACTGGGTAGAATAAAATCTCCCATAATGTTTCGTCGGGATGTAGCTTTGCAATTTGGTCTCGTCAATCCATGTCGCGTGACCACTGTTAGTTCCATTTTCGGCCGCCCAGTTTCATGTTTTCGCAGCTCTAGGTACACTTGATTGAGGTCACTGCTAAGGCTAACTTAATTCTGTGTCTAGAACCATGCTTTGAAGAATTCTCTTCCATTGCTTGTCTCTTTGCGCGCCCGAATTTCCGTGTTGTCTCAGACAACCTTTTGTCCTTCTTCATCCAGATGTCCTGTAATCCGTGAAGATGTATAATGAAAGCGACATCCACGCTTGTGCTCCTGTGATTTTGGTAGATAACTTTCTCCCTGTTCGACCCACATAGTCTTGCTCTCCGTTCTCGCATTGTATATTTATTTTGCCTCCAGTTTTCCTTTAGACCTTGACAAGATTTCCTTCAATGTCGCGGTTGGTATGTGAGCTACCATTAGGTTCTTCGGTTTAAGGAGACTGACTGTTTTTCCGAAACGTTTTTGATGTAAGGTGTTACGATACATTTCTACGTTGTTTATGCAGGTGCAGTAGTTGTGCTCCTTCGGTGTTGGGCTCTTCGGACGAAACTGCGTGGGAAGCCGTTATGAATGAAAGACACAAAGAGATTTTCCTCTTTCTTCCGTTTCACCTCCGCAGTATTGCAATGTGATGCTATCCTACGAAACTAGGGTAGTATACAGCTGATTATTGACACGAAGGTTGATTACCGTTGAAGTTCAAGGTTTGGTCGTTGTGTGCCGCATTTCTGTAACCAGCTGTGTGTAATTGGCCTTCCAATCATCGCGGAACCAGCACGACAAAAATGGGTACTTCGTTTTCCACCGCCTCTTCCATAGTGAAACCAAAACAACTAATCAAACATTATCCACTATCCTGAGGTACAGGCATTCCGATACACTGCAGTCCTAACACGGTTTCCTTGACAAGTGATCGTACACAGCTAGGCAGCTGCATTACCTGAACTGCATACTAAACTAAATTGACTCAAGTTATGTAATATTAATTTTATTCTTGAACCTACAGAATGCATTCCATCGGGAGCCACCAAACGGTTATAGAATTATATAGCTTCTTTTGAATTTCAGAGCACATTATTGGGTTGGCTGCCATCATACCTGAACGGTCGCTCTCAAATGGGCAATTTAGATGACCATCTCTCATCTCGCTTCCAAGTGAAAGCGGGGTTATACATTGAAGTGTGCACAGCCCATTAATTTTCCTTCTATATATCAAGGAAGCCAATCTGACTATCACACATGGCATGCCGTTTTAATTTGCCGAGCGTATAAACATTGTCTACACGTTCAAAGGCGTTGAGCTTCCGAATGTACTACTGCTCATTCAAGAAGACTTTCACTTTCATGTGACGTGGTGCGACAAGTGGATGATGTTGTTCACGGCACAAAAGCCAAGTATCATGTGTCACGGCTGTTTGATTTCCGAAGTATCTAAAACAAGTAACTGTGAACGCACCTGTTTACATTGGCATCTGTTTACATTTTCTACCCGTAATTTCTGAATCACATATTATTGCACCTTCGACTTCTCTGAATATACTGAGTACTAGATAGCACGAGCCAGACAATCCGTGGCTCACATACATTACAAAATGAACAATGAACTGTAAATTTGTACGGGTTAAGAAGCGGTGCTTTACAAGTCCCATTGGATAATTGGTGGGGATGTCAACATAACAATAATGATGATAAGGATAATAAAACAGTCAATATATTAAATAAGAAAATAAGGACTTATCGTTTGCTCTGCTGTAGTTCTGCGATCCTCTTAGATCCACAGCATCCACAGTTAACGACAAATAATTCCATGGTAAACTCCAGGTGGAGAATGGTGAGGTAGTGTTAATTAACAAAGTGCAATTGGATGAGTGCATCGTCCAGCCGTCTGTTAACAACTGTTAGTGTTGATGCAGGTAAGACCGATTCTTGGAGAGGATTCCAAGTTTGACAGACACGAATGGAAAAGAAATTCCTGCTGTTCTCCAGAAGACTCTATTGTCCTGCGAGAATTAATGAATAGCCCCTCAGTTTTGTATTGCTGCTGGGTTGCAGTAAACAGGGGCACACATGATGTGCGCCTCGCAGAATCAAGTATGCCATAAGCAAGTCGCCTCCTATTCTGCGATAGTTTCCACTGAACACCCCCAATCGTGGCAGCCTCTCCTGCTAGCAGAGCTTGCGCATTCCAATTACGTTTCTAGATGCTCAACCTTGTGGCTGCTCCAGTGAGTTAAGGTCGTGTTTTAGGCATGGATGTCAGGCTTGGATTGCGTATTCGACATGGGGGCGAACATACGCACTGAGCATTTGACAAAATATGGAACTGTTTCTTTGTCCAAACGCCCGTCGCAACAGCCCGACGTGTTGGTTTCCAGTCTTTGAGGCCCTTTCGGATTACCTAAAGCAACCCAAGTTATCTCGAACCAGGACACCCAAGTCAAGTTCAAGAGTTGATTGTTGTAGTATATACGTTCTGAGTCAGTATGAGTAGCTCCCTGATGTTAGATGGAAAGTACCTTGCATATACTGAATTTGCACTATACTAAGTTTTGGGTCGAACATTGATACACCGTATCTAGGTCAAGCTGAAGCACATGTTGGTCGGCGTTCGACTGGATCCCGCGCCAGATCTTGATACCGTCGGAAAACATAAGGAAGTTTGAAGCGATTCCCAGTGCAAGGTTATTAATAAACACCGGAAACAAACGTGGACCCAGAGCTGAGCCTAGCGGCACACCACGCTCAACTTGTACGAGGTCCGATAAAGAGCTCCGAACTCTGACCGAGGAAAGCCGTTGAATAAGAAACTTGGCGATCCAGCTTAAAAAAGGGTCGCCGATCCCGTAATGCTTCAGCTTGGATAATAGTGTCCGATGGTCTAGATGATTGAAAGTCTTGTAAAAATCTAGGAAGATCCCATCAACGGCTTCTCCAGTTTCAGCTGCCTCGGTCCAACTAATCCGTGTAATTGGCAAATTCGTTGTACATGACCGCAGTCGACGAAAACCGTACTGCTCAGGCGTTATGAAATTTCAGGTTTCCAGATAGCGCACCGGTGCATCAGCAAATTGGATTCCATGACCCTGGAGAGTATAGGAAGTAGTGATACAGGGCGGTACTTGGAGGGATAACTTCTGCTTCACCTTTGTGAATCGAGGTTATTATTCCACTTGCCACATGTCGGGAACTTGGTTCTGGTATATTCGCATTGTACACGTTGTCATTATTAAACGCATATAATATTTCTGAAAGTCGATTTTTCAACCCTTTTCACAGACTGTTCTGTCGGCGGAATGCCTTTTGCCATGCACAAGTTTATACACAATTGTCTTTCTATTCTTCCTTCTTCCATCTTCCACGCTTCTGTAGCAGCAAATCATTTTCCACGCCATTCCCACAGTTTTTATGCCTTTTCCTTTGGAAGCATGTCTGCGACAGTTTGGTTGTGCTCACGAACCGATTTCATCTAGTCTTTCACTGCAGTTTCTTATTCATCCTTTCCACATCGCTTCCTTTTCTGAGAAGTTGCAGCTCCATGTGGCAAATTCTGCCTGAGTTCCTTTTCGCTGGCAAGGTAACTGGTCAGTGTACAAAAATAAATTTGGAGATCCTACGATATTTTGGCATGAGACATTCTTGGCGTATATGTTTAATGCTGCCTAAAACGTCAAACTTTTCTGTGAAGTACAAATACTTTCTGGTACTGATCATACTTGTATGTAACCTCTAGCACACTGACAATGGTGCAGCAGAATGATTACCCGATTTTGCTCGGTTCTCGAGTTTTAAATAGGGCCGAGGACTTGCCCAAAGCTGTCTGTACATTTAACTAGCTTTTGTATTTAATGACTTAGATAACCTTTCCGGTTCTGCTAATAACGCCGCTGACATCTTTGTAGTACTTGACTCGGTCGGACTGGCTATCTGTGGGGTAATCGTAACCAAACCTAGTGGAATCTAGGGCAAAAGTTGACAAAGCAAAAAGAGCACAGCCCAGGTAGCTGAGCAATTAATTGGTGGGACGACCCCGGCAATAGGGAGTTATACGATGAAAGTTTAGCATATTTATAATAAAGACTTTGTATTTTGAAAACTTGGGAAACATCCGTAGTTGTCTATATAACTTGTGAGCAAGAAAGCGGGTTCAAATGTGTCATTACAACGTGAATGATATTATCATTTATATTAGTGTCTAGCTTTCTGATTTTGTTAGCAGGTTCGATTAACGCGGCGCTAATAATTGGTAACCCCGACCCGACACTTTGTACTGTCCTGACTTTTAACTGTCCTTTATGTTTGGGTATAACTATGGCTGTTCTGATACACAAGGCAAATTTCGCACACTTTACCCTACCAAAAACAGATTAGTTTCTGTGAACCTCCCACTTTTCGGTACCATGATCAACATACGTGATATATTCAGCTCCATGCACAGTTTGCTTTTCTCATTATCACACACGAACAAACCATGTTTTACCATGTGCTGGCAGTATTGCCACCACATTGTTGCTGACGTAGGAAACATTTTGTCGTCACCGGATATCGCTGAGACTTAATCACAGCTAAAACATGCAATCATCCGACATACCGCCGTTACTAAACACAAACATCTTGAACAATTGATTGGGGCAAATCACTTGATTGTACACTAATTTCCATTTCTTGACTATGTAAGAAACAATCGCAAACTAAATGATACGTTATTCAGACAACATTTACTGAAACGATAACAAACGCAGTAACAGAGGACTCTAGCCAATAATGCTGTTCCCCTGACACAACTTGCTAGTATCGCTGACAAAACTTTAGCAATCATGCCTAAGTCAACTGGCATCCAGTCCGTTGAAAAGGGCAGTAGACAAAACAAAAGTTACAACCGTCTGGACGACTTGGCTAGACAGATAGCCGAACTTTGGTCCCATCGACTGACAAGACGCCATTCTTCTGGTACTCGTTCATGCACCACAACCAGAAGCCTTTCTCCGTTTCGTTCATCAACTCTTTAATGGAATCATGGTCGTTTCCGGTATTCAGCTCGTAACTGCACTTAACGCTGATGCTTCCATCCAGCGCTGTCGCCAGGGACCCAGCTTTCGTGAAACGAACAGATTAGACGATAGACGAGAGCACTAAACTTGGCCAAAGGTAATCCAAATCTAGCCGACTCATTGTTCTAGATAATACCACCGGTTTTCTTTTTCTTGTTTATTCTGGTGCTGACATCAGCTTTCAACCTCATGTCGTCACTTTAGTTAACCGCTCTCCGTCCTCGATGTGCTTGTCGACGGCTAATGAAACCCGTATAAAAAGGTTCGTTCAACGAACCTTACTATACAGTTTTGGTCTACGGCAACGAATCCGTTGGATATTCAAAATCGCAGATGTACATCAACCCATATTAGGAGTGAATTTCTTTACACATTTCAACTTGTCATTGGATCTACAAATTCAGCTTTTGCTAGAGGTCAACATGCGTCTTTCCGTTCAGGATAACTCAAAGTGTATGTCATTCATCTGCCCAATAATTCTTTTGCCACAGAACTCTTCTGCATGCTACAAACTCCTTCATAGATTGCCAGCACTGCTAATACTAAATATCCACCAGATAAACCAGACACATTCTATGTCACCTTATAACCCCCAGCTGTACACCGGTTTCCTCTTTTCAGAGACACCTACATCCGGAAAGAAGAAAGATAGCCGAAAATGTGTTTCAGAACATGCTCCAATTAGCAATAATTGGACGATCTCAAAACATGTAGGAATCACCGTTCCATGTGGCAGCAAAGAAAACAGCATGCGATTAGGACCCAGTGGCGGCCATTCCTGATTCGTACCGCCGTTCTAAACATTCATGATTTGCTGCATATATTCTTGTATGTAATAAATGTTTTACACCTGGACTTCATGCACACTAATCTCCCCCTGCCTAGTCATTCTGATGATATTCAGATGACAAATATCACAATTTCATTCGGTTTGTACGAATTATTAATAATGCCATTCTATTCACGTAATGCTGCACAATATATTCAACATTTTGTTGATCAGGCAGTTTCACGCATTTTATTTGCCGTTGTCTAATTTGATTATATTATGATTACACGTGCTAAAGAAAGTAAATACATGGAACGTCAAGGAAGCTGACTCTAACGTCTCACCAAGAACGCAGTGGTTTTCAATAGAAACCATTGTGTCTTTGTTTCATCATCTTTTGGCTATTTTGGTCACGCCATTGAGAGCGATGGCATTTCGCCAAACGCAGGTTAATTTGAAATCATAACATCCTTTTCCACACGCAGTTTTGTGAAACAGTAGCAGCGTTAGTTAAGCACGCTTAGCCCTAACGACCGTTCCATTCCAAACGCTGTGCGCGCATTATCACCAACCAGGAACTTGGTGGTTGCTGATCCAAAGCAGTTCAATTTCACTAAAGCCAATGCACGAGCTCTCGAAGAAGTTAAATCTTCTCTGAACAATACCCTGATGTAACCCGATGCTCCACTGTCCTTAAACATTGAGGCATCTTTCATCGGTTCCATTTTATAACAAACCTTTGATAAATTATAACAACTAATTCCAATCTTTCCTAACAGGTTTGCACCAGTCGAAACTCGATACAGTATGTTTGGTCGTGAGTTACTCTTCATATACTCCTGCATCCGCGTCTTTTGCTCTCTTCTGGAAGGAACAGAGCTCTTTGTGAATACCAACCAAAAACCTGACGTTCGCTCTACGGAGTAAACCAGATAGTGCTCAATCGATGTAGTACGTCAGCTAGACTTCACTTCCCAGTAAACCCGTGATATCCGCCATTTTTCTGGACGAGATAACATTGTCGCTAATATGCTGTCAAGACCGCAAGTTAGTTTCCTGAACACACCTACCATCGAACTGAAACACATAGCTCAAATGCGATAAGATGAAGCATCTCAGCCGCATCATCATCATCGTTATCATCAACAGCAGTACATCAGCCGCTGAACTGATGCTTCGTTGCCATACAACCATGAGGACCTATGAAATAAAAACTAAGAGGGAGAGAAGGACGACTTACCTGAAAACGTAATTGCCCTAGGCAAACCTTCCGGGTCAAGACGCCTACACCTTGCGTATACAGCATACCGTCACAAACAGCTGGCTATCGTGCAAAGATAAGGCTGCATCGGCGAGAAAGCTTCCTTGTTGCTTTCACTGCCAAGCGTCATAATCAGCCATCACGCCTCAGATAACTCCGCACAAAACATACTTTAAACAGGTAATCCAATTAGGAGACGGCAGCAGAAGCGCCACTGGTATCGGTTGCGAGACATGTCCTCTAAAGTTTCGAGCCAAGCAAAAGGCGAGTCACGTAAACTCCAGCCTGGAAGGCGAGATGGACAAACGGCAACCATAACCTCTTCTTCAAATATCTCAGCCGAAGTTAAAATACAAACAGCATTTTCTGTGCATCCAATCAGTTCCTCCGCGACTACACCAGGTACGACTGAGTTGACATTTCAACGACAAATCCAAGAATACCGTTGCTTGTATCCAAGCGAAGAATCATTTTCGAGAATCATCATTATGTCCCGCTTACCGGTATACGCGCAACTGTCAAATTGGTCTCAGAATGCTTTTTATGGCAGAAAATGGACAAATACATCCACACATGGTCAACGTCTTGCTAAGCAAGTCAACGTTCGATATCAATTAGGATCCCTATTCACACGTCAGTATTTTCTCGAAACCAGGCATGGAATTCCACTACATCACTTTGAAATCGTCAAAAACGTACAAAATTCCAGTGGTGATTCGTACACACTGATATCCATCAATGTTTTTACTCGATAGATCGAAGCTATTGCCATTTCCGAAATGCTTTCAGAAAGCATTGTCCATGCAATTGTCACCAAGTGGATAACCATCTTTGGTGTTCCTTCCTACATCACCACTGAGCGCAGTTCACAATGAAATCCCAACTTTTCCGAAAGTTCATAGAATTATTGGGCCCAAAACGGACTCAGACGTTGTTTGGCTTCTCCGATCAAACCGCTTATGCGAAGGTTTCCGTCGACAGTTAAACAAAGCGAGCTAAACAAAATCTGCTCCAACCTAATGGAAAGACCTACTTTGATTCTTTTGCTTACAAAGTTTCGATTAACACTTCAAAGTGCAAGAGCAGAAACGAATATCAGAACCATATCCTTGGTCACATTTTCACCCCAATTGCCAACAATAACCCGGAGAATTTCACTTACGTTACTAGACGGAGGAGTCACATGAGGCAGGCTCATTATTGCGCACCCACAAGGTCAGTGAAACCATCATACCTTCACCCTGATTTCTCTTCCTGCACTCATGTTCTTTTCGCAATAACCGCGTTAAACTGTCCTTAAAAACACTGGATGTGGGTCAATTTTTTCTTCTTACATGGGATGCTAAACATTTTGTTTTCCATCTACGCAATAGAACGGACACTGTTAGCTTTGAAGGGTTGAAGCCGCTACTCCTGAATTGTTATTATCCATACCAGCAGATGACACCGAAACCTACAAGGACAATAAGCCATCGACGTCTCCGGCAGGAACGACTCCAACCGAGTGTTTCATTAAGGAAGCCATACACTTCCCTCGATCCGGACGAAGTGTGCATTGGCCTGATCGTTTTGACGCCCAGCGAAACCAGTGACATTACATTCATTTGCTTATCCTCCTCAAAATATGCGCGCACTTAAATTAGGCGGGTATCCTTTAGTCCAAATACATATTTCTCAAACATTTATCGGTGTTGTATTTTCAATCACGACAACTCATCTTATAGTCTGAAGCCTAATACATCACGTGGTCAACACTGCATGACATATATTCGCAGACGCCGGAGCGTCGAACACGAGACAATTATGGGCGACTCAGTATATACTATACCTCACATTCAATTCAAATCTCATATTCTTGTCACAACAAAACAAAACGCGCCAAAGCTGGAATAACCGGACAATGGCTGTGTAAGCCTCCTTCCATGTGCTTAACCCACGGAGCATCCATTGACGCAACCACACCGCAATCTGGATTGGACACGCACCCATCATAGAGGCACATGAGACAAGTCTCTCACGCTTGCTTATATAATTCTTACCTTTAAATATTACCATTTGTATTAGTGTCTAGCCATCTGATTATTTAATTAGGCTAGAAAAAATCGGTACTAATTACGTTCATTGTTTTACTCTTCTGTAAAAATTTCCCGAAAATGTTACCTTTTAACGTACGGAGACTCCGCAGGCTAGATTCCGATTTGGCTCGCATCTTTGAGATCGAATTTTCAATCGTTATACCAATCAGCAGCCATCACACATGCATTTTGGTCTAGTTAGCGATTCGATGGCAATGCGTTTATAATTCCCAGCGCAGATTCATCAGCATAAGCATCCGTCCACTTAAAAAAGGTAAGCAACCTGATTATGCGTCTCTTGGTTCTGTTAAAAACACTCACTGCTGCTTGTGTCGTATGCAAAATTTGACCGAAGTCGCGCATCTGTTCCTCAGTGTCAATGTTTTTCCATATCCAATCAGACTGTGTCGCCGGTGAGTCCGAAATCCTTGTCCTTAGGACTTGGCATTGTGCGCCAGTAACGTCGGTCATATCCACACTTTGGTATTCTAACCAAGTAATTGGATTAGTTCATATAACATCTACACGTATGGTCAAAAATTACGAAAAAATTAATCGTGGTTGTGAAGACACTAACCGTCGGTTGACCGATTTTGTTGAAATTGACCCTGTGAATACCGTGTTATACTCGAAGTTAAACAGTTTCCACCAAATAGTAACCAAGCTGGAAAGCTGATTTTAATGTTTAAAATCTGGTGTGAATATGTTTGTATATAATTTGATTCTTCTCAGGCCGCTGTGAACAATATTTTGTAACCAAACAAAAGTGAAATTTAAACTTTCATCAGAAGCTGTATTTTTCTCAGTCCAACCACGGTATGCTGCGTCAAAAACTCATCAAACTGTGCTTGACTGCCAGGTAGTCTTTCCACTTCCTACAAGGAAGACGTTTAGTTTTCCTGACAGATCACAAGTCTTACAATTACTTATGATGCGCACCTAACACATGTTTCCCGGTACACTCATCACTTAGATTATTCTTTTAATTCTGCACTCATATTTGTCATTTCCATGGTCGAAACAATAGTTTCCGACGAAATCTCGCATGAGTACTTCCTTCAAATTTCACGCACCCTACATACTCTGTAAAAAAAACTACGTTTGCAAAGCTAATGACATGCATTAAGTAGTCATTTAGAAGTATTTATTGTGTGAACAGATTGCGACGCATAATCTCAATGTAGACCGCGAGTCACCCTGGAGTAAACGTTGGTCAGTGCCGTGTTTTCGGGAGGAAAACCGATTTTCATCCAACGACACACATTTGTACAACATACAATGAATCCATACGGATTAAGAAGCACTGCTTTATAAGTCCTGCTGGGTAGTTTGGTGGGGAAACCAAAAGCATACTAATAAAACAATTGGTACTTTAGGTATGAAAGTAACTTGCAGTTTACTCCGCTCTGGTTCTGCATTCCGCGTGGTTTCATAGCACTCACGAGTGACAGCACAAAAAGCTAAGTATATCCCAAGCGTAGGATGGTGAAGCAGTTTTATGTAACAATGTGTGCGTGGTTGATTGAGTCATCTAGCCGTCTTCTAAATAATGTTAGTGACGGTGCAGAGATGTTCATTTCAAGAAGAATATGCCACAGGTGTCATACCGGGATGGAAAAGAGCTTTATTGGGTCCTCAAAACGATTTTACAGTGTTGCAAGTTTTAATGAGTAACATTTCAGTTTTGCATTGCTACTGCGTTGCCTGAAAGAGCGGTACATACGATGCGCGTCGTGCACCCGTAAGGTCCTTGCAGTTTCAAATCTGTTCCTCCTTAGCCTGCAACATCGTAAGCTGATAGGCCGCTCATACGTGAAAACACATATAATGTGATCAGAGAGGTTTGGAAACAATCGGTTGGTATAGTTGTTTAGTAACATTTCGCTCTTGATGCATTAGCTTTATCAGAACAGATGAATCAGGGTGCAACTAGAGTAGCATTTTAAAAATTAGATCAACAGTTCATGGTGTCACCACAGGTTGTTCGATCACAGTGGGAATAATCCAGGTGTTCATTTGTGCTTCATGGCATTGACGGATAAGCACATAATGGTGACAATTGTAGTCGAGTTGCACTTTCCAATCTCATCTGCGCACCGACGCTTGTCTGTCCGGCCGGCCTAAGAACGCTCGCCACTCATTCTTGTCACACAACTGTCCGATTTTGAAGTTTCCAACACATGGGTCATCAGCCGCTGGGGCATTGATCGTATACCCCTCCTAATGATCTCTACGTTATCCTGGTCGATCTTCTGACCAGTGTCTAATGCATGCACAGTCACCACTGAGTCTCTTAATACTGCCTGGCATTTAAACTGGTTTGCCGGCGGTATTAAAAGGAGCCTCCTTTGCTCTGAAATTCGTGTGCGTAACTCTCTCTGTGTCTGGTCTATGTACACATGTTTGCAATGCTAACATTTAATTTTATAAACACAGTTAATGCTCTTATCCTTCGGAGTGGGGTACTTTATACGCACCGGCGCTAAAAGTTGCTTTTGACCTCGCGGGAAGGTCGCCTTTACATTTTCCTGGTTTTGTATACTTCGAATTTCCTCTGAAATGCCTCACTTGTACGGAATTACTACCGTTCCAACCTACTCCGTTTGGGTCATGACTGTCATTTTAGCACACGGCTTCAGAGTATACAACGATTGGACGTCATTTAGACTCGCTAAGGCAGCGTTGCAAAAATGGCAAAGGTAATGATTGTATACGAATGAAAGGAAAAAGCACGCACATGGGGAGGTGTGATAAACCAATAATATTGTATTTGATATAAGGTTAAACACAGAGAAAACGCGAGAGCAGACTAGATAACAATTCAATGGCAGACAATTAGGCTGATAACTGTTTCAGTTATGAACTAACTAGACACTTCGAAATAGCGATGAAAAAAAGACGGCAATTTGTACCACGTACATAAGTTAGTTTGCTTAGTGACGAGGTAGCAAACATTCCAATTGTTTTAATCTCGGTGTGAGAAGAGGTTTTCTGCAGAATGGCACAAATGCTATTCCGAGCTGCGGTTATGAATTTCATTACTTAGATCCTATTTCCTTGTGTGCTTTCACTTACAATTTTTTAATCCACGGTAACACAAATAAAGCATTTTGACAATGCACTAAAGGAACAACTCCAATATAAACGCAAAAGCACATTTCTGCTACTTCTCGCTCTGTTGCGCAGCTCACAGAGTTTCACCAAATTTGCGCAAATTTCGCCGGGCTCGCTGCATACATTCAAGCAACTCGCGAGGATTCAGACTGCGCTGGTAACGACCGAGCCATCTCCAGGACATTGGTGCCAAACCACAGTGAACCAACTGAATTCTGCTCAGGATACTGATGCATCTATCTACTCACGCCGCAGAAAATCACCTGTACTTCTCAGTTGCTGCTAAGTTCCCACAGAAACACAGTCTAACAATGTGTTTCCTGTAATGCATTATAACGGCGTGGCAACACATGCGCCTTGCAAACGTTCACCTTTCTCTACAGTGTACGCTATTTCTCTGAGCTAACAAAACGAAGGTGTAGGAGGATTGCTTCGTCTTGGTTAAAGCAATAAATGAAATCCTGTTGACAGGCAGTCTTGTTTCCTCGTTCGGTGGCAGTGCAATAGTGCTAGGTCACATATTGACGTCTCTAGTTTTAATTCGCGTGTACTTCTGGTGCCTAGGTCTCGTTAGTCTACAACGGTTCAGATTCGGTTGACTACTCTAAGTGTGTAGGTTAATCTCTTGAAGAAAGTTCGTCGGTTCCCACTAACAGTAGCAAAAACTAAGACGCGTTAATATACTCTCAGTGAATATAGACTAGAATAGACTAGAATAATAGACTAGAGTAGTAGGGAACAAGCTATTTGTGCGCAGCAGAAACCCAACAATTGGAGAATTTATACTCATTTAAGACATAGGCAAAGCTAGGATTATACGTCATTGTACCTCCATAAGCTTCTTCAAAGCTTCGACTATGTTGGCCTAGTAATGTAATGAAGTATACATCCAGTCAGAAGATGACGCGGAAGGCTCACCACCATATCCCACAGAAATTACAGACACCGTTCGTCGCCTGAAGCCGAAGATAGCTCCTAGAGCGGACGGAACTCCAGCGAAAATATGCAAACCTCAGCTACCAGCTCTCTTTGACCATTTACACGAGCTCTTCTACTTGACATGGGAGACCAAAATCTGTCCTTCCTAGTGGAGTACCTCAGTACTGCTGCCACTTCCCAAGCAAGATGACCGAACTGTTTGTAGTAATTATCGAGGGATTAGCCTAATCGATATGGCTGCCAAATCCTTCTCATGAATCTTACTTTCCCGCTTTGCCAATGAGAAGAACGTGCCAACTCGCCATAACCAAGGTGGTTTTCATCCAGCAGAAGCTGTACTGACCAACTCTTCGCTCTACGTCGGGTACTCGAACACCGCTACCAGTTCCAGCAGCTCATGTTAGGGTGCTACTTTGCTTTTCATGCTGCCACTGACTCAATTCTCTGTGAAGCACTCTGGAAAATCCTGCTTGCCGATGGTGTGCCCGTTAAATTCGTTAACTTGATGACATCATACTACCAGTGCACGAAGACCCGAATTCTGGTCTATGAAAATGAAACAGAGGAATTCGACATCAATACTGGAGACCGGCAGGGTTGTCCACTTTCTCCATTGCTGTCCAACATCGCAGTCCACAGGGTTCAGCATCATGCCCTTGAGGGCTATCATAGTGTGCGAGGGAGCCCTGACTTCTAGCTGTCAGACCTAGAATTTGCTGACGATATCGCTATCCTTGCAGAAGATCCTATGTCACTGTGATCGGCCTCGAAATTAACATCAGCAAGACGAAGTACTTCACATCGTCGGCCACCCAGTCCGCCCAATCTCTCTCCTTACATGGATAAATCATTGAGTCTGTTCCTAAATTCAAGTATCTTGTATCCACTATGCTCCCCAATGGTCACGCTACATCCGAAATCCGCAATGATATTGACTGCGCTAGAACAGCTTTCTTACAATTGAGGAATACGTGGCGAAGGACGGAACTCAGTCTGAGAAAGAAAATTTGAGTATTCTCAGCAACCACTCGTGCCACTTTACTCAATGCTTTCGAAACTTGGCTGCTACGATCCGAGGAAATCTGGAAGCTGGACCTCTTGAACCATTGATGTCTAAGGCTTATCTTTAAAACGCAATGTCATGACTGTATGACCAATGAGGAAATCCGCAAGCGTTGTTTCGGTCTCCCGAAGCGCTCAGTGCTCATTCGACGCCGCAGACTCTGGTGGCTCGGTAACGTCTTCCGCAGACCAGACACTGACTTCACTAGGGCCGTGGTTTCAACCTTGCCTTTCCAGGGTTGGTGTCTTCGCCTTTGTGGACAATTGAATACGTGGCTAGCTGCAGTGCAATCGGATGTCGATCTGGGACTCCATGCTGTGCATGATGCTCGTCACTGGAGGAATCATTTGATCAGTACCTGCGTGGAGCTTGCTCCCCACCGCTGCGCTTAGACAGCAGCAATCCGAGACATTCAGGAAACCGGCTTCTCCCGTGTCAGGAGCTAGTCGCATTGAAGTAAAGTACGTATTCACACTGGTATGAGTTAAGGCATACTGAAAGGATGGGCATTCCTAGATCTAGAGATCAGATTGACCAGATCAAGCAATGTGTTTTGTGTTACAGAATATGAAGTGATGTTGGCTCAGTAGCTTTCCTTCCACCATCCACTCAAAGGTGGTGATTTATCGCTTTGTAGTCATGTAACGGAAAAGCTAATTACGACATGGGTGAAGTAATCATTTCGGGTGGCTTCTCCTTTCAAACCGCATTTGAGGGTGTGAATTTTCAGGTTAGCATGGTAGGGCAAAATGTCGAATGTTAGGTAACATGTGTGAGAAAGTGGGCGGAAATCGTTTTCCTTTCTTTCCGACTAACTTCATTGAGTGGATAAATTTGCAATTATAATGTGAGGAGAAGGCAGAACGATTGGGTGGGCTTCGTCTTTCAGAACGCAATTTAATTTGCAAACTGTCAGATTAGCATGGTGTACTAAAATATCGCATGCGTACGGAATCCGTAAGAAGCAAGTGACAAGCGGTCATTTTTTTCGCCTGCAGGTGAAACTTTAGGTTGATACTTCTAAGTAGAACAGAAAGTTTACTGAGTTGAGTCGAAGCTACATCTTCTGTTCCGTATTGTTTGGGCGATGCGATTAGCATATCTGTAGATACTTGAAAACCAAATGCTCTTTTTCTATTATTATTCTACATAATGAGGAAAACCTTCAAATTCGTTTAATTATTGTTAACTCCCACTAAACCGCACCTGTAATGACAGTTTTTCTGCAAATGAGTATACCTCACCAAGAAAAAATTGGAACGGATTTTTAGTTCGCATTTCGTAAAGGGCAGCGTGTAACATTTATGTCGTTTAGAATAGGTCGAAGAATTTTGCCGGATGAGGACCGTTCCAACCATGCATACAGAGCGGTACATAATGTTATAAAGAATGATTAGATTATTTACCCGTCGGTGCAACAGAGGTGTAATTGAAAGCGGCAGCGGTGTTCTTCGTAGTTCCTAGCGATAGGTCATCCAATGAGTACTTTCCTGAATGACTCCTAAATATTTTCTAGAGCCATTAGGTCTGTCCTACGCAGCTGCCCGTGGAGGATGATTGTGCAGTGCTCTAGCTTAGGTCTCACAATGAGTTTAAACAGTTCTAGTCGTGCTCCGGGTAGAACAAAGGATTTGGGGATGTGAGCTTTTAGTTGCATTGTCTTAGCTATCTGGTTCTAGACATGTTCGGAAACGTTGAGGGACGTGGAGTGTACTACCCTAAAGTCATATTAAAAAACAGCTTGCAATGTTTGTACCAGTGAGAGTGATAGATCCAGCAGGTATGCAGCATCCCTGTCCAAGCGCTTGCGATTTCTCGGCGGAAAATTTCATGGACCAAGTTTTACTTTACGATTTCAGCACGGATAAATTCTCATGTATATTTCTGATGACAGTTCAATACTGTTTGGTGGAAGTGTAAAAAACGAGTTAAGCGTCATCGTAAATAGGCATGCTCATCTGTGTATTATTGAATCATACATATAATTTATATGAGTTAAGACGAGTAGTCGCTCGAGCACACCTTGACGACTCCACATTTATGTTCTTTTTAAGAGGTGAGGTACTGACCGATTTTAGCTCTTCGTGTCCGATTTTTCACATAGAATTTTAACCGGCTTAGCAATTGTTTGTTTATTCCGTAAGAGTGCAGAACGGAGAGCAATGGCTTGTGTGACAGACGAGCGAAGGCCTTTCGCATGCCACTGCCAGCAACTGACGTTGCGTGTTCAAGTAATACTACGTGACATGTTACGCTGCATCGCTTCGTAAGAAATCCGTGTTGCGTGCTATTTACCATGTCTAATCTTGTAAAGAATTGAACAAGGTCATCCTTAACTATTCGCTCCAGCATCTTAGAAGCGGCAGCAGTATGATTAATAGGGCGATACTTCGGCATTGCAGTTTGTGGGCCACCTTTGCGCTGCGGTGCTAGTAGCGAATTTTTCCAACAGGGAGGAGATATTCACTACGGAGGGATAGTTTAAAGAGATATACTTCCAAACTTGGTAACATCTTGGTAAATACTACCCGACCTCGGCTGATATTATGCGAATGTGGCCAGTCCATTTTCTAACCCTGCTCCTGCAATCAGGTTCAATGTCGCTGGTTGGGCCACAAGTGCGTCCACTTCTCCTTGATTGATTAGACATCTCATGCCAACAATGTGGTTTGTGCCATTGGGATATTCACAAAAGTTAACATTAACTTATCGTGTTCTAGAAGAGCAACGCCCTGTTAACTCTCAGATGTGACGAGATAATTTCATGCTGGGATTTGCTGAGTGCTGTCTCGTTGTTTTCTACGGAATTAACGTAGAATTTTGCTCTGCGGCTCTGTACTAGAGAGGACACAGATACAGCGCACATAACAGCTTTTATGAATGCGTTCTTTGTAGATGAGACACACGAAATTGAATTGATCTCTGTTGTTATCCCGTATAGCTTAGGTTTTGAGGTTATCCAATGTTGTTCGGTGATTAAGCAAATGCACTACTGTTTAGTGTACTATAAGATTATGGGATTTTATACTCCGGGAACCTTCCGGGGAGAGTAACTTTGGTATTCTGTCAAGGTTCACACTGCTGTCAATTCAACGGCCTAACGGATCGGTACTTAACACAGCTAGAGGCCTTTTCTTAAGAGCAATGCTCATCACTAGCGCTGTACGATCGTGCCTGCTCATTATTATTATTATTATTATTATTATTATTATTATTATTCAAATTCAACACTTGACAAATGTACAGTTAGTAGTGCCACAACATAAAGTTAACAACAACAAAAAGGGGGAATTGCTAGTTAGTCAAAGGATTTGGAGAGTTTAGAAGGCGTGTTGTGTGGGCAGAGATCTTCCCGGTTGCCAAGGCCGAGAAAGATGGTTGACAAAAAGGACCCCACCCTGAGCCTTTGGTCTTAAGACCTAATCCGCAAGGCAGCGGGAAGATTAACCAAGACCGTTGAAATCCGGGTGGCTCCTTCGCCTTCTTTGTGTTCGGTAGCAGTCCACATAGAAGGCGGTGGCCAGCAAGGTTGTACATTCGCTCTCCGTTATATACTCACCTCTGGTTACAGAATTGGGTGTTCAGTGACCCTATAGCCGGTCACATTGGCTTTGACACAGCGCCGTAGGAGCTGTTGTGGTATTTGATGGAGAACCAGGTGACCAGCCCAGAAGTTCCGACGCTCTGAGACGCTGCCGCGTACTGCGTAGTAGAAATAGCAAAGTCATCCCCCCACATACACGCTTGTCATGTGTCATAAATGCGTTTCCCGAATACAAATACCGGAATCTCCTCTGACGGTCGCAACGTCAGCATGGCGAACAACACGTGGGCTATTGTTTTCGCAACGATCCGTCCACATCATATATAATATTTCTGTTAGGTATATTGAACGAGCTTCCACATCACTTCTGCCTTGACACAGCGATTCTCTCTACATTTAAACCAACCAGCTGGTTAAACCCATCGACAAACAATGTACCCTGATTGGGCGTTCCCTCGATACTAACTAGTAACCTGCACAGATGACATCTGAGCTTTGCGTTGTACTACTTCTTTAGTATGCAGACGTAGGGTAACAGCGAGACAGCAGCATGATTGCTGATTTCTCTGGTAGTGTCGTTTCTATTTCCGAACCCATCTATCTGCATTTGTTTTCGAACAGATTTGTCCAACTTTGTGCTCACTGTCAGGCAGCTTGACTACGATCAGACTCCAGATTATGAACGGTTACGACAGCATTTGCTGGATTTCTCTAAACGCATGAAATCCTCCGTCACTAGTTCCTTACCGAAAGTGGGAACCCATGCAGGCCCGATTAAGCAACTTAGTACGGAGCATCTTTCTCAGGTATATTTGTTATCTTCATATATATTCTAAATTTTATAGCGTCTCGTCATCAACGTATACATACGAACGATTTTTCTCCTAGTCGTTCTTTGTAAACTACCATAGTGAGTAAACCATAAACCGTAATCTGGTCACTTAATGCAAAACAAGCAAGCCTCATCACTCTAGATTTGTTTTCACCGGATGTTCTCACTGCCCCGGATGGTGGAGTGGATCGCCAAGAGCACGCCCAGGCATTGAAATGAATGTACGCAGTTAAAACTCCGCTAAACCTCTTTTCGGTTCCGCTGTATTGTCCTTAGAGCATCCTGTGATTAAAAGAGAAATGTCTGCAGAGAAATAGTAGGGGGTCTTTATTGGGCTTTTGAAAAGTTCCGTCGAGGCTAAAATTTGCCACCAGAGATCCGCGAACATTTACATGCTTTTCTGTATGCATGGTAGCTGTCTGGCTAAGTCTAGCTACGATAATTCTTTTCAAAATTGTGACATTATATGTCGTGTCGCTGCAGCAGCATAAGAGCTGTCTGAAACTCAAGACTTGTACTTTTAATGGCATACACCAAGGTGATGGAAAGAGGTCACACAGCGCGGGAAACGCGTAAGAAAGGCGTATTTTGAAAATCGGTCACCCACATCCCGGTCTGCTTACTTTAATTTGGGATATCGCTAAATTGCTGGGCGATCAAGGGACAGTGTATGGATCATGCGCGATTGGCGGGAAGAGGAGATGGGTAGTGGCACCTAAGTGACTTACACTGCCGTTGTTTTAACGCTTATCGGCCAGTTGCCGAAAGGAAAAGCGCCTACTTTGTTATCCACCGGTTTGATAAATGTGTAGTTGCGAGTAACCTCACAGTATACCCATCCGGCGCGTGACCTACGCTGGTTGCGTGGCACCGAAGCGTCGGTAAGGTTTACGGACGCACTGTTGATTTCTTTATCCCCTATGGTTGCTTCCACCATTTCCGCCCATCTGTGGTGTACCGAATGCTACTCTGGCGTTACTGGGACCACTATGGTGTGATTCTATTGTGTGTACAGATGTGCTTCAGGATGCTCGACCTCGTTTTCTCTTTAAGTTGCTACTCATGTCGCTTCCACAGCGTAACATTGCTGGGATCATGATTATGTAGCTCTACTATTACGGACTCGCTTAACATGGCATCACTATGTGTTTTTCGACCATCCTTTGAGTGCTTCTTATTGGGGAACAATCAAAACCATTAACCTCTGCTGTTGGTCGTGGAGATACATGCATCATTCACTTTTCAATTGCATCTCCACAGAGAATTTGGAATCGTGCCCGCCGGATCTTCTATTAAACAACGGTTATCCATACGTAGCTGCCGCTGTGAGAACTCGTGACTTCATGGGACCCAGCAATCTCATCTGCAACCCTCCAACCTTTATCATGGCGAAGGACAAGTTGCATTTTGCGACACGTTGCTTGCGAGCCATGATGATCTGCCACCGCGTCTAGGTGGCATTAGCGGTTCCTGATGGATCCGTTGGGAGAAAACGGCCGTGTTTTGCCTTTCTAGATTGGTGGTTTATTAGCTACTCCGGAGTGCCCACTTTAATCTACAAAATTATTGTGTTCTGAGTAGGCAGATGTTCGAGAATGGTAGAACGAACAGCCAAGTCTGGCGCTTCCTATCATTATTTACTCGAAGGTAGATAGACAACGGATTTGTGGTGATAAGAACCAAGCTGTGTTGTGATTCCAGGGTGTCTTTGTTTGCATCACTGCTTGAGTATGCCTCTTTTCACATATTGCAGTCTTCACTGTCGTTTCTTTGCTTGTCGAGTAAGGTTGACGTTTATAGCCAATCTGGTCACCTAGTTTGTATCCGAAGCACGCCATTTGTTGTGTTGAACTCATACTATTCCCGTAAACATTTCACACGTTTCCGACAATCACGAAGATGAGATTTCAGGGTAAAAATAGCTTTCTCTTTGTCCACGTTCTGAAATCGACGACACCACGTTTTGGCGCCTTCACCTGAGTCGAAAGAGGCGTCCAAATCAAGCAAACCAACTATAGCAGTTCAATAATGTGGAATACTCTGCTTTTAAGAACAATGCAGTGTAAGTATATGTTTAGCGTGTTCTTTTCCTGTGTGGAACTGGATTACTTTTCACTAACTCTACTTCTCTGGAACCCCTGAGTTGCTTGAGTATACTGTCATGGAAAGTTTGAACGCGACAGAATCACTGGTTCTAACCCGACATTCTTCACTTTATGGAGCGCTGAGGACACACTGCTTGAAAAACTTCATCCCTAGGGTAGTTTTGAACAAACCTGCTAGCTCAGCAGCCAGTCTGTCACCATACGCTGACAGAAACAGTGGAAGAATGTTATTGGTCCGGTCAAATTTTCCCACTTTAAGTTCCCTTTTGCACCAGTTCCCTTCAACAGAATTGCAAGCTGGAAGTTAGTATCATGGGTAAGTTCAGATGCATCTGGAAAAAATGCGACATTACACTGCTCTTCAAACTGTTCTTTTCGAGAATACATCACCTGTCTGTCTTTCTCAGCATTTATCTCTCACGTAGATTTCCCCTGAGCCTCAGTTTCGGACTAATCTTTCGGTGCTTGGTACTTACGCGACGGCACCCGTTAGTCATACTTCTAATTGAACCTTGGGCAAATTTTCGACATTCTCACCCTTCTGTTTTATAAATATGAATGTCTACCAACGGCTCTAAGCTCTTATATTGAAAGCAGTTACTCCGCAAATAACATATAACTGTCGAAAAACTGTTTACCAACTCCAGAGGCGCAGTCTTATGCTTTCTCCCAGTCAGTGATGTGAGTTGTCATCGTCACCATACAGCATTCAAACTGTCTGGGATGTTACTTTCTACTAATTTGGTGCCGTCGCACATCTGCTGCCAGTTAGTGATAGCCTATCCATTTTCATTCTCTTCGGTACACCTATTGTTCTGCGTCGTTTAACAGCCATCAAATTCTTGCAAGCAGTTTAATGTTCTTTATCTCACGATTCTGTATACGAACTTACTCTCTAAGCTGTCCCAATGACCATCGAGAATAGCATAATTTGCTGATCTAATTTTTGGTCAAGCTGATAGTGATTTCCTTTCGTTTTAACTGAGTTATTTACTATCAAGTACTACGTTTTCATCGCGCTGCTCATCAAGCTTATTTGCTACTGGGTCTGCTGTTTCATGACAATCTCAGTCTACGAAATAACCAATTACAGAATAACGAACCCATTTTTGTCTGGTCCTTTGGGTGCATTGTATTTCTGTCTTATTCCTAAACGGTTACTGCTTTCCTACAGTCTTGTTTATAGTCGCGGCAACCTGCTCAGCAGCCTAAAACCGCACGGCCCATTAGCAATGCCATGGGCACAATGAAACATCAAAACGTCAACGTAGGTGACCACCTGGGACTTCGCATGGACGCAAGTGGGAAGAAGCTCTACTCTCACGTGCTGTTCCGGCAGCGCCGTCACCTTCAGTTCGATCGATCGCCAAGAACTCTTCTCGAGGGTAAGGAGATTTAACACGTTTTCATGTCATTAATATCGTGCTGGAAGAGTTAGTATTTTGCAACATATCGACCCCAGCCAACACCAACCCACATCCGTGTCGTTTGATTTATTAATTATTTGTTGCCTTCTATTTTAGTGCCGCTGGCGATTCCGGAGGTGTGGAACGAACCTTATCACAACCCAATGTCTTGTTATCTGATGCTCTCTCAACTCCTAGAACGCCAGCGAGACTGCCTCCCGGTGCAAAGCGTCTTGGTTTCACGGAGATACCCACGCGCTCCAGTCCCAGAATTCGCGCTATAAAACAGTCCGCTTCTGACGAAACGAATGTGACCAAATCTCTCCGAGATCTATTCTCCGACAGTGAAGAAGAATTCGCCTAGCCGGTGTCACCGAAAGCGGCCGAAATTAGGAGACTGGAGAAGCCCAGATATGTGACTCATGTCGAACGTAAATTGCTCAGCCCGTACAACCGCCTTCCGAAAGTCACTCCCCCTCATCCACCAAAACAGCTGAGACAGCTGCTGCCAAACTACGTCAGTCAGGGTTTTGTCAGACATCACCGGAATTGTTAATGCTTTCTAAAGCAGAAGCCCTCGGTCGAAGGGCCGCTGAATTGGCATATCATCATATACATTCCAAGTACTCATAGCGATTGATTTCGCACTCTGATTCATTGTGTGTGTATTATTTTCTCATTCCCAATGATGTGTATTCCTCAGTATTCGCGGACGATATCACTCACCCACATTGTTAGCGGTCGGTGAAATGTGGGCACTTATCCTGAAATTTCTGACGATTATACTGCTTCTTTGTGCCATTGTTCTACTTCGTTGTGTCTGAGGCTTAACTGTTCGGTTACTGTCAAACTGGATGCTGTGTGTTCGGAGGCGGCTTTTGCTGCGTTCTAGAGTCCTACTCTTTGAAGCCTAGGTTGCTAACAATTGCGGCCGTACGAGACAGCTGCCTCAGGCGATCTTCCACCGTTGTTACTGTGGGGTCGGTGGCGACTCTGCTGACCGTACTAACCACTCTGGTGCAAGTAGGAATACGTTATGGTTAACGGTTATTCACTGGAACCTCATATTTAGACAGGCCAAGTTACTTTCCATAGAAACTGTCTTGGGATCAGTCTCCCCGTATAGGCTCTTGACCCGCGTGTGCAGGTGATCACAATGTTCACTGGACTTTAGAATCCTGATCTGCGTTGGCCATGGGCGCCGTGACCCCTTGTGTACTGTCTCGCCTCCAACGGACAGCATCGGTTTGCAGTCTGTGCACATGATAATATTTCTCTGCTACTTTGGAACGCTGCGTCATCTAGACTACTGTGGACAATCACTAATGCATTTGTGCATGGCGATACCATGCAACGGTGAACCGCGCTTACTATCCTGGACGAGAACAGCATCTATTTCGTTATATCCGCTGTCACAATTCCACCAGAGGTCGCACCAGATTGTGATAACACAGTATCTCGTTTCCGAGTAAGCTGATGATTGCAAATTCAACTTTTAGCCCATTTCACCAACTCCGCTATATGCAAAGCCAAATCCTGTCACCAGTGTCATGATGCAGGGTATAATTCTCGGAGGTTTTTTATTCCTACTGAATGGAAACAATATTTTTAACATCTTTTCCTTCAGCATACCTTTCCTATTTGCCGATGACATAAAAATCGTTTACACGTTTAGTCCAACTGAGGTTAGTGTAAAGCTAGGCGAAATCCAACATGATTTAAGGGTGCTCGACTCATGGAGCCTCCAACTGTTGATGTCATTCTTTGCTGACAAATGTCACGTACTATCCTACAAATGTGATAACATATTGGGTTCGCTTAACCTTGATGAGAAACCATGGTCTCACTGCCACACTCTTAGTAAGCTTTTGATCCACTACCTCAACACCCTTACCTTCGCCAAACACGCTGTACATACTGCAGCTCAAGCCACTCGGAGCATTAGGTTTCTGTACAAAACCTTCTACTTGAATGAATCAATTAACACTGTGTAAACTAGAAGCATGTCCATTACTTGAGTATAGCCTAATTAGCTACTGTAACTAGAGTGCGTGATCGCATGGCATTTTTAGCAAGTAGCCTGTACCGGGAGCTCAAGGAGAGGGATTCAAAAGACAGATCGAGCTGTAGGTAAACTTTATTGGTACAGTAAAAGATTCCCTATTACATAGCTATAATAAATAAGACACCGTTGATACTCTAGCTAGGGGAACGGATGATTCACAGCACACAGGGCAGTCGCGCGTTGCAACCGAAACGAGCGCCAAGCGAAAATGGCGATGTGCGAAGCAAGCATTCGAACTCAGCAATCAGTTCAACAAACCACACCGGTTGCCTAGTGTACAATGAAATAATTTTAGTTAGAATTTTACACAGCCAAACGGGGGTATATTCAGACTGCTACACATTGAACGTGCACAACAAGCAGTTATTAAGAGTCTACTCGGCTATTCCACCACCCTTTCTCATAGGGATAGTTGCATTGTCTTAAAACGTGATCCACTGTGGCTGCGAAGAATGCAAATTAACCTTTCCATCTTCTTTCATCCAATTTTTCCACAAATACACTCCACACCCAGCAGTACAACGAGCAGCAATGTCAACATATCGCACACCAAATAATACCAACAACAAAGGAAAAGTGAACACATCACGAACAAACTGTACGACAACCATTTTCAATAACTCATACTCCATACTATGGGACAGACTTCCATCTGAGGTTCGTGAAATCCAGTCAGGGATAAAGTTCCCACGAGCTATACTTTCATTTCTAAACGCAGAACAAGCTATTGATATACTGCGCCCTACCATGACAAATGAGTCCCGCACGAAATTGGTGCAAGATGGATATATCCTCAAAACCAGAGTATTATACTTTCTGTTGTTTCCATACCTTACTACCCTTTCCATGTCTATCAGCAGCTAAAAGCTGTTTTCTAAAGAAAGATTATCCTGATTACCATGAAGTTTACGGTTATAAAAGCGAAAATATATCCTAAATTCCTCTCTAGTGAAGTGTTTCACATTCATTCTACAGTACTAATCATTTTCTGCCTTTTCCTTGCGCCCACCTCTAAGGCACGAGCTGCAGTTCTCTGTGCTCCGCGAAAACCACATAGATATTATACCCGTTTTTGACTGGATTCATCTGAGGGTACTATCTGAAAACCTACTAGGATCATGTATGTTTGCGACCACTCTGATCGCTTACCTCTTTTAAAATCAATCTCCTCTTAATGAAACGCAGCTAAGCTGTCTGGACGAGAGTAAACTTGCTTTACACTGCATACCGATTTCTGCCGCTTCTTGGAGAAAATATCTTGCGTAACTAAAATATGTCAGAGGACCATATAAATTGATTTCACATCAACCATCTCCCAAATTTTATCTTCTACAACTATTGGAGCCATCTCAATTATTTCCTCAGGAAATTCTTTTTGAAAACATGTACATTTCGAAAGGGCTTATGTCTCCGGTGATAATTTGCACAATCATTATTGGAGAATTTTGGACAAAAGCCCATCCTATTCACATTACTGTTCCTTCATCCCTTTTCTTTTTGTTTAGTTCTCTCCCACTACTTTTGGCCACGACTGGGCCGATCTCCCGAGGTGATGGATAGACGCTTCCAAAAATTGCAGTGCATTCATGAAATGCAAGTTGTCACCAACTCACTGACGAATAGTAAAATTGCTAGACCCGAATTGGCTAAATGCTGGCTGTATGATAGTTAGAGCTTAACATATTACACATTCCCACAAATGAAAATATATATATTTATGTATAATGTGTCAAAATGGTGATGACAATTTTGCATATGACAACAGCCAAAATAGCGAGTCAAGAAGCACATTGGCTACTTGCATTAAGCCACGAGAGCGCAGGGTCAGATGAGATGTGTAACTAATGTTTGTAAGCAGGTATCTGGGAGACAATTCTATGAATTTTACTTGAACTGACGGATATAACCACTTTTATTCACACTCCAAACTTTCAATACTTTACTATTTTGCATGCATGAGCCCTTCAAACACTTTAGTGAGCACATTATAGATCTTGAATTATTCCTCCACTATCCGAGTGCGTTGTACCACTTGATCAGGCTGGTGTTTTGCCTGTGTCTCACATGTCGCGATTTGGACCGTTTATCTATTTATTTATTTATTTGTTTATAGCTCGATGACTCACCTTCCGGATGGGTACCACTAGTGTCGGCTGGTTCCTTGCAAAATTGACTCAAGCAGTTCAGTACCCAACGCACATCGATAAAGTTATCTATGGCAGAGGTGGAAAACCGTGGTAGTTATCCACATTGCGTTGTAGTGTATCTCTCGTCGAGCAATACCATGCCTCGTCTAGCTCGCGCTGGAGGATCTCGTGGTCGTCCAGTTACTTGATCGATTGCCAAATGTTAACCTTAGCTGCGTAAAGTACAAATTTTACGCGATAGATCTCACTAGACCTTTGATGGCTACTAACAATTATCGTGACCCAAGTTTTGAAACCTGCTGTACACTGCACCACCCGTATGGGATTGGATAATGAGGTTGTACATCTAAACTCCAATTGCCGTTTGTAGAGAAAGTTACCAATCAATCCTAACAGTGGATCTTTGATTCGATATAGCCGCAGTTTGCGCAGGAAAATTCGATGATCTTAGTGATCGAAAGCTCTCGATAAACTCCATGTAACTAACATCGGTTCGTCTCCCGTCATTGATTGTTTCCGTCCAGTTGTCACATACTGTCAGCAGGTTCATGAAACATGATCAATGTTGATGATACTCATGCTACTCCGGCTCAAAAATGCCGTAGTTTCCAGGTAACCCATCAGTACGTAAGTGATTATCGCTTCCATGACTTTGATAAGCAAAAGGAGAAGATTACCGGACGGTAATTGTCCGAGTCAGATGGACTTCTTCCCTTGTGAATAGGGGTATTACATCTACATGTTGACGGTGCTATGTTTACGTCAAAACAACAAGGAAAATTCCGTTAAGTGATTGGGCCAATTGATTGACTCTTATTTGCCGTGCTTTAATACAAAGTTTATCCACTCCAGGAGAGCTGTGTCTACGCAAAAATGGTAGCTTTCTCAATACCGTTTCTGCTCTGCATGTGATGGTTGCTTTTACTGATAGTGTGGTGACAGAAGCAAGTAGAGCCTTCGAGGCTTTTATTCCTCGGAAAGTAGGCAAGTACTTGGCTCATAAGGCGTTGGCAGCGTCCTTTGCTGTGTAAGCATACCCACCAATCCTAGTGAGTGGTGAGATTCCGCGCTGCAGCTTTAGAGGACCATTCACATGTCTGTTCCCTTCGTACTCCCTGCTTTCTTGAATTTCCTGCGTAATACGCTGCCCCTAACAATCAACTTAGCAGTGGCCAACTCGGGTGCACAATGCTCGCACTTATGCTCGAATGCAAGCACTCATGAGATCATGCAACAGACAGTGGTAATTCCGGAATAGGTGGCATAACTTCAGCGATTCTTCTTATTGCCAGGTCTATAACCAACAAACTTCATGTTATAGACACACTTGCACAGTTCAATGACCCACAAAGGTACTTATTACTGAAACTTTGTGCTCCTCTTATACACTTGACTCTACTCTGATGCTTCCAAACTACCACCTGTTTCGAATTGATCGCTGCGCCAAAATATCATCATCATCATCATCATTACACGTTAGCTGGAGGTGGAAAACATCTCTGCTATTGTGCCGCAATACAAGAGCAAAGAAAAGGAAACGGTGGCACGCCTGCTGAGTCCCCAGTAACGGATGGATATCGTTCCGGTGAGCTAACAGCTGTCTGCCGTAAAAGAGAATCGTATTATGCCTACAGGTGAGATCGTGATTGGAGAGGGATACTAAACAGGAGGAGGATGGACAAAGGAAACCACAACACAAACGCTATTGGTGCCGGCTCCTAGCCATATCAGCAAGTGTGTCCAACCAAACGTGTTCATCGTCCTTAGGACCCCAGCCAGGCAGTCGGATGCACCAACCGACGCCAACTTCGAAGTGAGGGTTTTCTTTTCTCTCGACCAAGTCATCGCTTAGCCTCCCCTCCTCCTCTTCCAACCGCACCCACAACGCGCAAACAATGTACGTCGTGGGAGTCGGTGTGCTGGCATGCGCAACACGTGGCCCAGCCATCGGAGCCTAGTGCGTGATATAATGGTGCTGAGCGGTTCACTCGCTCTTCCTGCACCAAATACGCGACGCCGAACACGCTCATTGCTCACGCGGTGTTACCACGAGACATGAGCTAAGCTGCGAAGGCAACGATGATCGAATGTGACGAGCCTCTTCATGTCCGTCGACCTGATGGGCCAGGTTTCACAGCCATATAGGAGAGTTGAACGGACGGCTGCGTTGTAAACTCTGCCCTTCAGGGCGAGAGTAATGTCGCGTCTGCGCCACAGGTGGCGGAGATTAGCAAAAGCACTTCGAGCTTTTGCAATGCGGCACGTAACCTCATCTCCAATCCCACGGGTGCTAATATAGCTGCCCAGGTACCTGAAGTCCTGAACGACTTCTAGCAGATCACCACCAAGCGTTAGCGCAGCGTTGGGTCCCTACCAATCTTGGAGAAGTACTTTGCATTTCGATGGAGCAAGGCATAGCCCAAAACGATTGACAGCCAGTGCTAATCGGTCCAGTGCTCTTTGGCATGTTTGGGGGCTGTCACAGATTAGGGCAATATCGTCCGCATACTCCAGGTCAAGAAGTCGCTCACCAGGAAGTAGCTCCACACCTTCTAGGTCGTGTCCAGCGAACACTGTTTCCATGACTTCATCAATAGCGAAGTTGAAGAGGAAAGGCGACAGCGGGCATCCTTGTCTCATACCGCTGGTGATACTGAAGAGTGGCGAGAGTTTGCCATAAACCCTCACCCTGCCCGAACTATGTGCGTACAGTGCTATGATAATGTTTACATATTTATCAGGCACTCCTTTCCTCAGCAGACAATCCCAAAGGGCACATCGATCGACTGAGTCGAAGGCTCCTTTTATGTCAAGAAACTCGACAATGGCGGGTCGCCAATAAACATAGCGGTTCTCCAACACTTGACGCAATGTGAAGATTTGGTCGATGCAGCCCAGACCTCGACGAAATCCGGCTTGCTCTTCACGAATCTGGCTTTCACGAGTGCCAGTCAGTCTGTGCAGAATGATAGAGGCAAGCAATTTAGAGGCAATAGAAATCAGACTGATACCTCTGTGATTGCTGCATTACAAACGGGAGCCTCACTTGAAAATTGGGACAATGACGGAGCAATTCCAGTCTGTCGGGACTGTTTCCTGCTCCCAAAGCTTTACTAGCAACTAGTGTAGATCATCTACTAGAGCAGGTCTCTCCGAATTTGAAGAGGGCTGGGGAATTCTATCTGCCCCTGCGGCCTTGTGCAATTTCAGCAGCCTGATCTCACGTTTCGACAGCGCGCACACTAGCTTTGATAGTTCCGTAGGCCCCACTTCCATCGGGCTTATAAGCATTTAAATACGACTTGAGTTTACGGTTCGGGCGTGAACCTCCAGCAAACACCCTAAGCGCATTGTATGCATGCGTTATGGAGCCATTTTCATCGTTCAACGGGGCCTCATGAGCTTGCTGCTTTCTGATGACAACATGTTTCGGCATAGCTACCATGTCAGTAGTAATGTATGCCAATGTGTGTCACTTACCTGCTTCTGTTGCTGCTTGTACGAGTGGTTTTTATATGGGTTAGCGTGCGCGGATCCCGATGTAGACGAATCGCATCAATTGGTGAATAGGACAACACCGTTTGCCTGTTTCCAGTGGTTACTTGCTTTTTCCGAGAGAACTTCGTGCGACGACACTATTCAGCGACTCTGGCGTTCTGGCTTCGGCGACGCTGTGGCATTTAGAAAAATAATGCAGTTTTTTAGCAGCTTCGTGTTTTTCGTTGTTGGATGATGCGATTCATGAATCCTTGAGACAAGTAGTCGAGTCACTGTAAGTAATGGAGGGATTCCATCTGCACTTATATTTATTTGAATGGTCCCATTTTGAGAGCCGTTTGTTACTTCCAGGCTGCTGTGGATCACCGGCCTGGAGTACCTGTGGCTGATTCATCGGTTGATATTTGTATTCCATTAAGTGACTGCTAGCCTTGAATCCGCCAGAATGCCCTTTGCTATTGCGTTGGCTTTATGGCACACTGGCAAATGTCTCTGAATCTCTCGGTTTCGTATTATTTGGGTCATCTTTTTGTCATTTAGTTACATGTTTGCACAACACTTCGAATTCATTAAAAAATTAATGCTTTCCGTTCCACTTCAGAGTTCAATTTTCCATCGGATTGGCCACATAACCTGGAGATTAGTTCAGGTAATTGCAACATACTGTCAGTGCACTGGTCTCCCTAGGCATCCCCGACTATACACACAGTCCTTATTTTTTCCGTCGGAGTTTGTGTTTGGATACGTTTGTTTACTTTACCAACTAGGTTTGCGAACGCATACTACCTTACATTTACATTGCATGTGGCCGGCGCACAGATAGACTTATTAGAGCACCTCCTTGGTAGCAACCACAACTTAATGAGCTTCACTTACTCGATTAAAATGGCCACCAGTTCAGTACCTTGTTCGTACTACGCCATCCACAGTGTTAATTGGAAACCCTTCAGTCAAATAATCCTATCTTCTGATTGCGACGCCTGCTTTCTCTCTAATTATACCAGCATAGCCGTGGAATACAACTATCGCCAAGTTCAGTAAGCCAAAATTCTTTTTTCTCTCTAGCAAAATGTAGTATTTAGGTACGAACTGTATCAACCCAATGTCCGCTCAATCAGAAGGCCAGAGCTTGATTGCGCGCTATGTTTCTCTCCGGACTACCTACCTAGTAATTGATTTTATACAACGGCCCTGCTTTCAAAAGGATGATTTCATAAAACTATGACGACGTTGAATTTCAATGCTCCCTTTGAAGATATTTGCCTTTGACAAGGGACCGAAGCGGTTTGAAGATCAATGAAACAGTTTCTTTTTCTTCTCTGGCTACAAGTGCTGCGCAAAGCAGTATATTGTTAATTACAGGATAATCCACATCACTCCAACAATCGCCGGGTTTTTCGAGAACTAAGTAAATTTGTATGCGAGTATCTACAAGTCCTACCACGGTTCTCCGAGCTGAGTACTTTAATTGCAAACGTTTCACTAGTTCGCTTAGCGTCATCTCCAGTGCACTTCTGGGTAGAGGAAAATCTCCCAAAATATTTCGTCTGGACGCAGCTTCTAAATTTGGCCTCGTCAATCCATCTTTTGTGACCACTGTTTTTTCGATTTCCGGTTGCCCATTTTCATGCTTTCTCAGATCTAAATACACACGATCAAGGTCACTGCTGAGTTTGACTGAATTCTCTGTCGAGAACCATGCTTCGCGGAATCTCCTTACTTTTATTGTTCTTCCGTGCGCCAGAATTTCCGTGTTTTCCCAGTTAACGTTTTGTCCTTTTTCATCGAGATGCGTTGAAATCTGGGACGATGCATAATGATATTGTCATGCACGCTTGTGCTCTTATATTCTGGTAGATAATTTACTCCATGTTTGACTCACGTTTTCTTACTCTCCGTTCTCACATGGTATAGTTTAGTTCCTCCAGTTTTCCTTATCATCCAGACAAGAGTTGCTTTAAAGTCGCGGTGGTTTGTGAGCTACCATTTGGTTGCTCGGTTTAAGGAGGCAGTTTTTCCGATACGTTTTGGATGTAATGCAATACGATACATTGCTACGTTGATGTTGTAGTTGCGGTAGTTATGACCCTGGGTTTCGTGGACTTCAGATGAAGCTGCGTGGGTAGCCTTTTTAAATGAAAGACCAAAAGAGGTGTTCCTCTTCCTTTCATTTCACCTCTCAAGAAACTAGTGTAGTATACATATTATTATAGCTATTAAGTGTGATTGTCGTTGAACTTAAACATTTGGTCGGTGTGTGCGGCATTCCTGTAACCAGCTGTTTGTNNAACTTACCTGCAGGATTTCACGTACAGTGCTGAGCTACTGCTTGAGCTGAAAAAGGAAAATGGTGCATTTGTTTAGGATCACCCCCCAAGGAAGGCATTTGACAAGATAAAACGACGCATCGCTTCTATCCTAGACATGGCGATTTTCGACGAGACGTGCCCGACGATTGTCTCTACTGAGCCATCAAACATTGGGTTGTGTGCTATAACTTCCCAAATTCAGAATGTGCATGAAGGATTTATTGTATGTGTTTTCTAAAAGCTGTCGGCAGCAGAGCTTTCATAATCTACCGGTAAAAATAACCCTTGCCTGCGCACGTACCAGTAAAAAGTGGAATGTGTTCTTGTTCGGAAGATCCTTCATTTTTGTACAGACCACGCAGCGCTAACTAGCTTACTTACTCGGGGAACAAATGGCATTAAGCAAGTTCGGATACATCGCGAATATGCACGGTTGTTAACATACGACATTCAAAATAAATTCCGTGCCGGAGATGAAAACCATGCAGTGAAAGAGCACTTTCGACTGCCACTCAACGGAACTGAAAATAATGAGAATGATAATGTGAGGAAACTAGTAACTTTCCCGTGTGGTACTCTTCTCGGCTTTGACTATGGAAGAATTCTAGAAGAGGACTAAGGATTACGATACACTCTGCCGCATTCAAGGGTTTCTACTAGACGGCTGGCCACCGAGTAACAAAATCGCAGGCGACTTTCCTCCGTACTACGTGTTGCGTCACGAACGTTCGTTTATAGACAAATGTTTAATGCAAGACGATAAATTTGTGGCTCTTCTGAGCTTGATGTTTAAGATCATGCTATGTGGTCACGAAGGCCACCCCGGTATAGTTCGTACGAAACGCCAGGTTAACGCATGCTTCTGGTGGCCCAGAATGTTACATGAAATAGAAAATCTTGCTCATGACTGCTCTTCATGTCAAATGGCAAACAAGTGTTCAAGGCCGGTTTACTCCCTTATACAACCCTTTGGCTAGCCTATGCGACCCTGCGCCAAGATAGCTCTTGACATCTTGGGTCAATTTGGCGAAGCGCCTCAGCATCAAAGGAACTGTTAAGTATCGATTTGTTTTTACAGTAAATGGTCGGAAATCAGTTTGTGTGTATAGGTGGCTACTGTCATCTTTATTCGATGACTGAAAGATATGTTCTCCAGTTTCTGACTACCTCAGGAGAATGTGACGCAAACGACCCGCATTTTACAAACCACGTGATTTATCCGTTCCATCCAACTTACGCCATCCATCACTCACGTACACATCCGGAAAAGGTAGTGACAAACATCATGGTAGAGCGGTTTAATGGATCATTGAAATAGACTATCCAAACTATTCGCTTATCTGACACAGGTTGGGAGAATGCAGTTCTAAAAGCACTATTACCTTACTGAACCGCAAATCACCGAGCCACAAACCAAACGCAAGCTGAACACATGTTTGGCGTGTCCATCGAAGAAAGTTGAATGCCGCAATTCCGATGTATATAGCTAATAGTTCCGATATTGTTCGTCACCATCGAAATCAGAGCACTTACTGGAAAATTTATTTCCGCTCCAGCCCGGAACATTCGTGCGCTTGAAGGTAAACGCTGCATCAGAAAGACAGACAATGTAACCAGATCCGATAGGAATAACGCGCGCGTGTGTTCCAGGCACTTAGCGGCTTAAGTTATCCGCACAGTCAATGTACGGAGGTTATTCACAAGTAGAAGCCGAACGGGCATATGCCACCAAACTTCGCTGACAAAAGTGCGCAAAACAAGCAACTCTACAGGACCGGCTGAGCACCAAGATCACCGAATCAATAGGTTTTTGACGCATTACATCATTAAGCGGAGGAGTGACGTTGTGTATTCGGTCAGCATACTTGACGGATAGTTTAGACAGACACCTGCGCACAACCCAAGCGTTACACATATAAGGAAATACTTGGCTGGTTCCCTGTTTTTTCACCCGTCCCCTTGCGACACCTTAATATACTCATGTTGTTAGACACTTCTCAGATTATAGTAGTTTGTTTACCGGAACGACCTACTTATTTGACTTTACGAACATAAAAGGTATATTTAGCTGTCGAAATAATTTTATAAGTTAAATCGACTGTCTGCACAGTGTTACACGGGCGAGGGTGCAGCTGAGTGGTCAGACTTTGGATGAATTTGCGGTTGTCTCTGGTCTGAAACATCGCGGTGTCTAAGCTCATACTCTGTAGTATATTTTTCTTCATGTCATCATGCCTTGTGTGTTTGACGCTTCTTCTGCTTACAGTGTTCATGTGGAGCAGCATATTGATGCTGATTTGCTTTTCGGTTCGAGAAACCTAGTCTGTGAACCAACCCTCCGTATGTTGCTGTTCGCTGACGAACGTGCATTGTTCACACACAGCGCGGTTGATTTGCAGCATACGCCTGAGCTCTATATTCGACAGCGGCCAAATCAGAGCTCATTATCAGCACAAGCAAAACCGTCTATCTTTTCCAGCCATCACCGGAGGTACAATCGGAAAGGTTGCCGAAAATCAGCATTGGTGACATAATTTTGGAAACCACCTCTCGCATAGCAGAAGCAGAACTTCTGCAGCGTTGGTATGTACGTTGTATTCTGTTTACTAAACACCTGCTTGTGTGCTGAGTTTATTTAGTTCAGGTAGTGAATTTGCTATATTTTTAAGGCAATTTTTACCTCAATTTAATAACTACTTGAATTGCCATTTATAAGTTGCACAGTTCGCTTAAGCTTATTGCAGTTTATTTTGTCAACATTTTTACGTTTGGGGCATTTTTGAAGCATATTTTATAACAGCTTGAACATAGAGCGAATTATTTGTTGACTGACTTATTACGTACCCTAATTTAGCGGTGCGTTATATCAGCAGTTCCGTATGTTTTGTTCGATATACATGTTTGTTCTAATAATTTCAATGATTGGCCGTTGTTGGATATCCCCGTTATGGCTGTGCTCGATGTGCATGTTTATGCGGTGCCTAAGCCTCCCTTACTTACCACCTCTCCATACTGTCTCCAGGAGATCTTTGGACTTGTTGGAGGGGAAGATGTGCACAGCCCACGTTGCATTGCTAGGCTGGAAGATCGCTTCCATACATTCAGTTGGCAGTGGACTGCAGTCAAGCCACCGCTTTGTGTGCAGTGCTTCCCCAACTAGAGCGTGCTTTGCCTGTGAAGGAGTTTGGGCTGGCTCCAATGATGAAACCTGGCAGCCACCCAAGTGCCTCCTTGTCATATTCCTTATTATTTATACTGGATATTGTGTGCATAAATGGAGCTGCGCGTGATAAAACGCAGGCCACATCTTGGTCGTTTCTTGAAGAACAAGCCCCGGAAGTCGCCTGGCACGTGTTGGTCAAAAATGCAGTCAGCTGATTGCAGAACCTTCAGAGATAAAAGTTCGCAATACGTGTAAATCCGATTTTTCGTTAGGAGCTGAACGCAAAAATAGATGGCAATACGCAACGCAGCCTTGCGAGTGTACCGGGAACCTCCAGCATCAGAAACATGGGACAACTACGTAGCCAAACTTAACCACTGCAAGCAACTGATAATAGAAGATGAAGCCGCCTATCAGGACAACATCTCGAAAGCCTTCAGTGTTAACCACAAACTGTTGTTGTAGCTTACCAAATGTGAGACAAGGATTTCCTCGACTCAGGACGGCTGTTGGCCCAACGAGAGCGGTTGTATAAACAGCACACGTGCTACGGATGCAATATGTTTCATGTTTCAAAGGGTCATGCCACCAAGCCACCTACCAACCTTTGTCGCCTCCCTGCCAGGACTAACTCACATCCCTTTTACTGCGGTGTGCGTATTGCAAACGCTGTTGTCTTTACGCAAACACAGCTCGCCGGGTGTCTACACCATTCGTCCACAGGCACTAGAAGCAGCAGCAAGCCAACTGACCGGACCTCTAGCATAGTATTTTCTGCGCAGCCTAGACCAGAACCAAGTTCACGCTATGTGGAACGTTGTAACAATAACCCAAATTTCTTAAGGTGAAAACAGAACGGACCCCTCCAAATACCGCCCAATATCCTTTATTCCTGTAGTCTCCAAGGTCAGGGAATCCATAGTTGCCGATACACTGGTGTACTAGCTAAAATCTGTCACATAAGCACGCCTGAGCAGTACGGTTTCCTTCGATAGCCATCTTTTAAAACGCATTTGGTGATCGCACGCAGTAGTTGGACGGAGGCAGCTGACGCTGGCGAGGTGGTTGGTGTGATCTACCTGGATTTTTCCACGGCTTTCGATCGTCTCAACCATTGCATGCTACTCTCAAATCTGCTGCATTACTGGATCGGCGACCCCCTTTTAAGCTGGATTGCCAACTTCCTACTTCAACGACAATTAGTGGTCAGAGTTCGTAGCTCATTATCAGACCCTATACAAGTCGATTGTGATGTGCCGCAAGACTCAGTTCTTGACCCAGGTACGTTACTGTTGTCTATCAATGACTTTGCACAGGGAATCACTTCAAACTATCGAATGGTTGAAAACCATTTTACAATTTGACGCAGTATCCAGGCGTACGCCGAAAAGGCCTCGAAGACTGAAAACCAACACGTCGGGCTGTTGCGACGGGCGTTTGGATATATAAACATCACCATATTTCGACAACTACTGAGTGTGTACGTTCGCCAGCATGTCGCATACGTAATTAAAGCCTTGCATCCATGGCTAAAACGCGACCTTAATGCACTGAAGCAGCCACAACATCGAGCATCTAAGAACATAATTGGAATCCGCAAGCTTTCATACCAGTGCGACTGCAACGATTGCGGGTATTGAGTGAAAACTATCGCAAACTAAGAAACGACCTGATTGTCACACACCTGATTTTTCGGGACCCACATTATGTGTACTGCCCTTTTCTGCAATTCAGCAGCAAAACAAACCTCAGGGTCCGCTCATTGAAACTCGTTTTACACAATAGCCGCCTGGAGTCCCGCAGAAATTTCTTTTCCATTCGTGTCTTTCAACTGTTGAATGCTCTACCCGAATCAGTCGTTTCTTAACCGACACTAACGGTATTTAAAATAGGGTTGGATGCTGCACTCATCCACTTACAATTTGTCACAGCACTACGTCCCCATCCTACACCTGAAGTTTGCCGTGGAATTATTTGCTGTTAACTGCGGGTGCTGTGAATCTAAGCGGATTGAGGCAACACAGTGGAGCAAACGATAAGTCTTTATTTTCATATTTAAAATGCCAACTGTTTTAACATCATTATTAACATTATAGCTATATCGATATCGCCACCAACTATTCAACGGGACTTGTAAATCAACGCTTCCTAACCCGTATAAATTTATTGTTCATTTTTCGATGTAGGAGAAACGTCCTGTGGCTGTCCTACGGATGCCGCCAAAATCATATAGGGCAAAGCTTGGCTCGTGAAATAGAAAAGGAAGAGAAAACTGCATCACGAATGGCGCCTGGATCACGTCCACCTGTTCAGTAAACAAGATACAGGTGTTGTCGGTCCTTCGACGGAGAGTTATGGCAAGCTATTTTGCTTTATATATCATTAATAAGACTGCATCCTCTTCATGTGTTTGCCTTCAACTCGAGTTGCTTGTGTTCAGAAATGAAGGGATGCATCTATAGGATCATTTTGCAATACGTTGTCGTTTGTGGTGCGCGATGAGTTTCTGGATTAATAAATGATAGAAAATTGGACTAATTCATTTTGTACGTAAATACACCTTTGATAGGGAGCAACTGGGTTACGGCTTGCCAAAATCATGATAGTGGTATTCCTCGGCTTTGCAGGCATACCTGGAGAGAAAGAAGGCATCGCAATCAGACGATTGGATCAGTTGATGGCTCTAGTTTCGACTAGAAACTCGGTGCCGGAAATGAAATCCCCTACGCGGATGAGGCGACTTTGGTGTTGGCCGGTTGCGTCGGTCGCCATTATGGACCGGCCGAGAAATTTACCTGTTTCTCGGCAAAGTTGCAAGGCTTGATACATTCTCGAGCTGAGGGGACCGAAAAACTGATGGTACCAACAGCAGCGCAGCCTGTTGTTGGACGTGGAACATTTGTAGGGCGATTTTGTTCAGCCATGATGGCGACGGTTCATAGAAAGCTGCTGTACCTGGCGACTGTGTCGCAACTTCTGTTTGCAGATCTTCTATATAGTTGACTTTAAGCCAGTAATAAGTGCCCTGAGACTCGACGGCGTTGATCTTGCTGGCATCGACTTGTGGCTGTGATCGCTTAATAATTCGTTCTGCTTAAGCTGCCAGTTGAGTGAGCGAAGCGGAGCTCCCGATACCAAGAATCGCTTGCATTTTTCTGATAGCCGTTGTAGCTATGGTAGGCGAAGTAAACTCCCGTTCATGGATGAGGAGCCAATGGGTTGTTGCGTCTCACGTAGCAGGGTTGAGGGCAGTTTGTCGCCTAGCTGCCAATCCCTGAAAATCTGCTGCAGGCGAAATTTCGCATTGGACATGACACGCTTATTCCTGGCCTCCTTGAGAGTCTCATAGCGAATTTCGACCTGATAAATGATAACTTCACGAACGTGCGTTGGTATCACCTTGGGGAGATAGGACATGAGCTTGCTATACTTCGTGCAGTAGGAACTGATTCTGTGTTTATCAAAACTTAGCCTCATGGTAGGCATACCACAAAAGAGGATATACGTCCAAAAATGGTAGTACAGTGAGCGAGAGACAACGATAAGGAGAAACTCTACCTCGGAGACTACAGATCCCATGGCTTAAAAATGACGCAAAAAGTAGGCCAACATATGCAAAATAAAGCGGAAAACATGAAATGTGAATCTAACGAGCTCACCGGAGCAAAGTTCGAAATATCCGGCGCCGAGATTCCTCCGGAGTTGGGGTCATCAATTTATGGAGTAGCCATTACCGAGAGCGCGGAGAGCGATTCGAAAAGACAGATCAAGTTGCAAGGAAACTTTTATTGGTACAGTAAAGGATTACCTATTGCATAGCTATAACCAACGCCACCGTTGATGCTCTAGCTAGGAGAGCGGAGGATTCACAGCACACAGGGCAGTCGCGCGTTGCAACCGAAATGAGCACCAAGCGAAAATGGCGATGAGCAAGTCAAACATTCGAACTCAGCTATCAGTTTAACAAACCCCATTGGTTGTCTGGGTATACGATGAAATAATTTTAGTTAAAATTTTACACAGGCAAACCAGGGAATCTCCAGACTGCTACACATTGGAACGTGTACAACGATCAGTTACTTAGAGTTTACTAGGTTATTCCACCAACTTTAACTGGATTATTGCATATCCTGATTACCATGAAGTTTACGGTTATCAAAGCGGAAATATATCCTAAAGTTCTTCTCTAGCGAGCTGTTTTACATTCGTTCTACAGTGCTAATCGTTTTCTACATTTTCCTGGCGCCCATTTCTTAGGCACGAGCTGCAGTTCTCCGTTCTCCGCGAAAACAACATAGATTTTATATTCGCTATTGACTGGATTCATCTGAGCCTACTAGCTGAAAACATACTAAGATCATTTAGGATTACAACCACTCTTTCAAAACCGACCACGTAACAAACGCAGCTAAACTGTTGGAACGAGAGTAAACTTCCTTTACACTGAATAATTATATCTGTGGATTCCTGGCGATTATATCTTGCGTAACTACAACATATCTAATGGCCATACAAATTGATTTCACGCCAACCATCTCCAAAATTTGATCTCCTGCAACTATTGGAGCCATCTCAATTATTTTCTTGGAAAAGTCCTTTTGAAAACATGTACGTTTCTAAAGTGTTTATGTTTCCAGTGATAATTTGTACAATCTTTATCGTAGAACTTTTGACAAAATCCCATTATCTTCTCATTACTGTTCCTTCATCCTTCTCTTTTTATTTATTTCCTTTCAACTACTATTGTCCACGACTTATCGGATCACTCGAAATGTTGCGTAGATAATTCCACAAGTTGCAGCGCACTCATGAAATGTGAGTTGTCACGAACTCACTGACGAACAGCAAAAATGCTAGACTCGAACTGGCTAGATGATGGCTATATGATGGGGAGAGCATAACATATTACACTAGTCTGCACATAAATTTCTACAAATTTTGTGTAATGTTTCAACATAATGATGAGAAAGTTGCAAATGACACTAGCCAAAAAGCGAGTCAAAAACATTGGCTACTTGCATTAAGCCGCAACAACACTTGATCAGATGAGACATGTAACTAAATGTAAAAGCATTTCTCCTTGGATACAATTCTATGAATTTCACTTGACCTGACGGCTATAACAACTTTTATTCCTACTTTCAACTTCGCATTATTTTAAGACTTTTAGATGAATGAGCCACTCAAGCAATTTAGTGAGCACATTACAGATATGGAATTTTCCCTTGCCTATCCAACTGTGTAGCGCAATTGATCAGGCTGGTATTCTTCCTGTGTCTCATATGTTGAGAATTATACCGTTTATCTATTTATTTATTTATTTATACCACTGGGACTCACTTTCCGTATGGGTCCCATCTTGTCGGCTGTTCCCTTGCAAAATTGGCTCAAGAACTTCAATACCTAACTCACATCGATAAACATATCTATGGCGGAGGTGGAAAACGTGATATTTATCCACATTGAATTGTAGTAATTTCTCACCGACCAATGCCATGCCTCGCTTAGCTCGCGCTGGTGGATCTCTTGCCCGTCCAATTACTTGGTTGATTGCCAAATCTTAAGCTCAACGGTGTGAAGTACAACTTTTACGCGACAGATCACACAAGACCGTTGATGAATATTAACAATTATCGAGGCCCAAGTATTGAAACCTTCTGTACACTGCACCACCCGTATGGGGTCAGTTAGTGAAGCTCGACACCTAAACTCCAATTGCCATTCGCGGAGAAAGTTACTAATCAATCCTACTACTGGATATTTGATGCCGTAGAGCTGCGGTTTGTGCAGGGAGATACGATGGTCCAAGCGATCGAAGGCTCTCGAGAACGCCATGTAACTAAAATCGGTTCCTCTCACCTAATTGATTGTTTCCGTCCAGTTGTCACCTACTGTCAGCAGATTAATGAAACATGATCAAAGTTGACAAAATGCGTGCTACTCCGGCTCAAAGATGCCGTAGCTTTCCAGGTAGCCTATTAATAGATCAGTGATTATCGCTTCCATGACTTTGACGAGGACAAGGAGAAGCGTTACCGGACGGTAATTGGCCGAATCAGATGAACCTCTTTGCATGTGAATAGGAGTTTTAATACCGCAACATGTTGACCGTGCTATGTTTAGGTCCAAACTACGCGGAAAATTCCCTTTAGTGATTGAGCCAGTTGATTGACTATTACAACTCGCGCTTTAAGGTGAAGGTTATCAACTCCAGGTGTGCTCTGTGTACGCAAAACTAGTAGCTTTTCAATACCGTCTCTGCTGTGCATGTAATGCTTGATATCACTGATATTGTGACGACAGAAGCAACTAGAGCGTTCGAGGCTTTCATTCCTCGGAAAGTAGGTTTTTGCCTTAACGGAATTATCCGTGTTGTATGGACGTAAACATAGCACGGCCAGCATGTAACAATGAGTTTTAATATCCATATGAAAACCAATCTTGGATTAAATGAATTCACTCGAAGGTATTGCAATGATTTTGCTTACCTCCTTTACCCTTAACAATAACCTGCCTCTCCTTCGGCTTTAATCGAGCCAGGTAACAAAATCATAAGTCTAGACACTAATATAAATGATAATATCATGCAAATTATAAGGATACATTCGAACGCAATTTATTGTCCACGAGGTGTATGGAAAACAACGGATGTTGCTCACTTATTAAAAACAATAATCTTTTCTTACAAATTTAGCAAACATTCACCGTCTAACTGCTTATTGCCGGGGTCGTCCCACCAAATAATCGCCTAGCTGCGTAGGCTGTGTTCCTGTCGCTATGTCCTTTTTTCGCCCTCGCTTCAACTGTCTTTGGTTACGATTACCACAAAGCTAGCCAGTCCGAGCGAGTCAAGTAATATAAATATGTCTGCGGCGTTATTACCAGAGCAGGAATGGTTACCTAGGTCATAAAATACACGAGCAAGCTATATGTGCAGACGGCTGTAGGCAAGTCATCGACCCTATTCAAAAATCGAGAACTGTGCAAAATCGGGTAAACTTTTCGCTTCGACTTTGTCAATACTCTAGAGGATATGTACATGTTTGATCAGCAACGGAAAGTATTTGTCCTTGACATAAGACTTTGACGTTTTAGACAACATTAAAATATATCCACGTGAAATCTTTCATGCCAACTTATCGTCGGATTTACACATTTCTGATGGTAAACTGGTCAGGTTGATTGCTAGCGAAAGGGAACTCCGGCAGAATTAGTCACGTGGAACTGCATGTTCTCAGAAAAGGAAGCGATGTGGAAAGGTTGACGAAGAAGCTACAGTGAAAGAATGAATGATATCGGTTCGTGAACACAATCAAACAGTTGCATGTATGCTTCTGAAGGAAAAGGCCGTATAATTATGTGAATGACGTAAAAATGCTTTGCTGCTACAGAAGGTTAATGGTAAAATGGAAGAATATAAAACAGATTGTGTATAAAAGTGCGCATAGAAAAAAGCATTCAGCAGGCAGAGCAGTCTATGATAATGGCTGGAAAATTGACTGGCTGAACTTTTAGATGCGTTTGATGATGGCAACGTGTACAATGTGGAAGAAACAGTTCTTTTCACTTGGCAATTACAGAGGTCTTTATGCTTTTCTGCCGATTAGCTTCACGGAAGGAGAAAAGCCATGGATAGTATAACTCTCTTCTGCAACCCGAACATGTCAGGCACGAAGAAAATAAAAGTGGTATTGATTGGAAAAAGGTAAGAAACCACGATAATTTAACGGCGTGAAAGTGGACCCAGTTTCAAAAACAATCGCACCGACTGACCGTTGTTCAAGGCGTCGAGGAATTTTCTCCGATCCGCAGCGCTGATTTGGAATGTGGTCAACCGGCTCAGGGAGCTGTCAACTGGATCAAGTTTGATTGTGCGTCTGGGTCGGGACCACTTTTGAATCGCGGTTGGGGGCCATCCCAGTTTTGGCCCCGTTGGGATATGTGGGATGGCTGTAACCAACCCGGTGCCTCAACGTGTCATAACGTTGACAACGATGCTGGTGGAAATTGCAGTTCCGGTGAAAATGCCAGGAACCACAGAATCGGTATGCGTGGTGTGGGGACTTGGCTTGGTCTGATTGGGTGAGGCTCGCGGATGATTGCGCTCTCGGTGCTGTGACTGCTTGGACCCTGCCAGGTGCAGCGTGTTTTGGATCATGGCAGAATGGTGCTTCAGGTTTAGTAGTGTTTGGCACTTTTCTGCCAGGTTATGGAGTTTGACTGTGCTATCCTATTGTAGCTTAGACAGGAGGCGCTTCCGGATATCGGTATCGTGTGGAGACGGGAGGCCATAGACGAAAATCTGGCATTTGAATTGGTCCTCGGTGAGCGATCCAATTTGGAAACGTTGGCATTCACGGTTGATCACGTTCGCCTACGTAAGGAAGTCGTCAGCATCACGTTTGATCAGCTGCAGACACTGATAACGAGCATTAAACAAAGAGCACTGCTCGCCAAATATCTTGGACAACTTTCGAACCGTCTCGTCAAAGGTCATGTCGCGTAGGTTCCTCGGCAAGGTAAAATTGGTGTAGATTCAAACGTTATCCCGGCCTTAGCGTCGTACAGGAATTCGCTGATGCCGCGTACCACATGGTTCACTGACGGAGAAGTAACGCCTGGACCTGTATGAGAGGAAGAATTGGAGAGCTTTTCGTTTAACACAGACGTCAACTTACGTTGTTGCTGCAGCATAAGCTTTAAATCGGCGTATTCGTCAGCCATGATTCGTAAAATTTGTTGCCACTATTATAATTGAGAGAACGCCTGCGAGAAGGGACTGGAACACTGGCCAATTGAACGGAATTTTGCTGACCTGATGGCTGTAGCTTAGCCCGGGGTACGCGCTGTGGAGACTCAAATTGAGAGAGCGTCAGAACGATTCTAGTCGCACGTATTCTGGTAGACGCTGAGCCTTCAGAATGGACACACGAGAGTGGGTTACGGTAGACGCGCGCTAGTGACTTAGACGCAAACGCTGCATGGCTATCGACGCACACAAAGGCACGTGACCGACCGACTCCCAACTAAGGCAAAGGAAAAGCAAGACAGGTTGTCATCTGAACGCTCCTTAACGAATAAAAGAGCGAATCACAGCCAAAGCAATGGGTAATTAACTTGTAGAATGTTCCTACCACGACGAGGTGGTAGTTTGCAAAAGAACATTGTCAAAAGGTGCGCAGTTGGACCCTGCCTCGGAGTGGCTAAAGGCTGCTGTTTTGTGGGAAGGAACTGGACTGCGTTTACCATAGGCATTATGCCGGTGTTTTTATCGCGGTTTGCGGGGATATTTGACGGGCCCGCAACAATATTATGCAATTTTCCGTTTCGCTCAGTCAATTCTTTTACTGAGTGAAAGATTTAGTCGCCTAAAACTGCTCCACCTCGACACCGAGCGTGACAAGTATGAACACGCCAACAATTCATGTCACACACACCATCCGCAACGAACCATAAGCGCTCAGGCATTGATAGGAAAGGCATGTATCGAGCTCATTAATTGTAGTGATTAATAAAATGCTCAGGTTGCCACGTCCAGTTTGACAGACGCATGTGGTTTCACTTCCCGTTGTATTTACTCTCTGCGACGCAAACAGAGCCGGGGACAAAACAGAAGACCGAAGCGTGCCAGACCGAAGTGTATTATGAACAGAACTCGGTTAATTTTATTGGTCACATAGCATCATCTCCAGCTTTACGTTTCTGTGCTGACTCACGTCAAGTGTGTAGGCATATGCAAACAGCTGGCAGTCCGCAATGACCATCTGTACTCGCACTCACTCACTCATGTCCGTCAATTAGTAACCGGTGTCACGATGATATACTGATTTCATCATCATCCGGCGTAACATATTTTGTACTATTGGTGATCGGGTAGCAACCAGTGAATGATAAAGGACTTATTGCACCGGATATCCGCGTGATTTGCCATAGGACCACTTCACGTTTGGAAACCGAGTCAAATTATTTCCTTATGACTGCATACTATTTTATACCGTATAAAAGTGCGAAGTGGAATTCAGTGATCAAGGACCTAGGGAAAGTGCATTCTAACCGTTCTCCAAACCACCAATAAACCGTACCCAATTAAGAAACATGACGTATAGCAATAAACGTTAGCATGTGAAAGGATCAGCACAATTTCTTCCTTTTGGTTAGCAGGCTTCTGAACCTGCTCTCTCCTTGCGTGAATACATGCAGGCCTCAACAGTGACAGTCACATTGGCCATGGGTCATTAGCCACTGAGTCACAATGGTCAAAAGTGCAGGGCAAGATGATTGCGTCTAAGGGAATAGGGAGTATATTACGGGTTTGCTCCTGATCAGGTTGACACATTGGTGTTAACGAAAGGCGGACAAGAATATGTGTGTTATTCCTAGAAGTCACTAAATGCGCACCAGACCGTAGCCAGTCAAAGAAAGATGAGGTTATTGAACTTTCACATACCATATAAATTTAACAGATCTATTTGGCAGAAAAGTCACCATTGGTTCGCATTCTGAAACCGTCGGCTCCTGTGCAAATATTCAAAGCTTGTCTGGGCAGCGCGTTACCTACCGGGAAAAATATACGCTAGCGCTTCAAGGGGAACAGTAAAAGCGGCATGTTGAAGAACCAGGTTACTATTGCCTTTGGTCGAAAAATATACCGCACAATGCTACTAATAGCACCAGTACAGATACAAGTAATACGTTTGTGCAGCATGCCAATTTGGTTGTCAACTCCGATAATACGCATCAGCATAACGTTTAGGACGAGCAATCGTTTTCAACGGAATCCCTCTATATCTTACAGTAACTCTACTACTTGTCTCAAGGTTTCATGAATCACATCATCCAACAACAAAGAAGATGAAGCTGCTATAAAACTGCAGTACTTTTCCAAATGCCACAGCATCGCCGAATTCAAAACGCCAGAGGCACTGAATAGTGTCGTCGCACGGAGTTCTATCGGAGAAAGCAAATAACTATAGAAAACAGACAAACGTTGTTTTCCCATTCACCACTTGTTGCGATTCGTCTAAATCGGGATCCGCGCACGCTAATCCATATAAAGACCACTCATACAAGCAGCAACTGAAGCAGGTAAGTGACACGCATTGACATACATTGCTGCTGACATGGTAGCTACGCCGAAACATGTTCTCATCAGAAAGCAGCATGCTCCTGAGGCCCAGTTGAATGATGAAAATGGGGCTCTATAACGCATGCGTGCACTGCGCTTAGGGTGCTTGTTGGAGCTTCACGCCCGAACCGTAAACTCACCCGCATTTAAAAGCTTATAAGCCCGATGGAAGTGGGATCTGAAAAACTATCAAACCTAGTTTGCGCGTTGTCGTGATAGCATCTTGCCGAAAAACGCAAACTTCCCACAAACCTTGAGTAAATGCCGACCTAGGAACAGTGAACATGTAATTGTTTACTAAATGTACACGAAGGCAGTGGAGATGGCTGATAACATAGAGATGACGTGTCACGATTACACTCGGAATCCTCTTAGCTTTAACAATGTCTTCCGAATCAATGATTCTTATATTGATCTAGGGTGCCTGCTATCGATACACAATGCGCCAGTTGCATCACCCATCCTACCTAAACGGCAGGAGCCCAAAACGATTTGTGAACCGAATAGTTAACAAAATCTGTATACTACGGATTACCGACGTGTGCAATGGCTGAGAAGATACAAGGCGGTGCAAGCCCATCGAATATAACAGACAGCGAATAAAGATTGACGTCTGGTGACGAGCCAGGGCCGAGAACCAAGGAACAGTTCTTTATAGAGAAGGCAGTGAATCAGACAACGTTAGAAAAGCCCACAACAGTGAAAACCGTGGATTGAGACAGCGATAGCCATTCAAGTTGTTAGCTTGCGAACGACATTTGGCTGTCCAGCGTCGGATAGATAGAAACGGAGATACGAGATAAAAACGGGTGGACTGTTCCAATGGTAATGCTCGGAGGCGCATGCAACTGCCCGACACACAAATCCTCATCCGCTTCAGATAGTTCAGAGAATATGGTCAATATTTGTACGGGTTTGTGAGTTGTCAGTTGCAAATTGTTGGGGTCAATAAACGCTCTGCCCGCTCCCGTACTGAAACGGGCGGCGACTTAATAGCTATGCGGTTAGTGTTCGGACGTACCGTGCGCAGGCACGAAATGCAGCGTAGATGACCGTGTGTCTACCACCTCACTAGTTGAAATTAGTAAGAGTGAAGGCCTATGAGGATGAAGACTATTGGAAGAACGTTGCTTCTCTGTTGCTGCTGAACCTGAGCACCTTCCGCATTTGGGTACGTTTGTTAAACTCAGCGGCAACAAGGGAAACTACGGGGGATTGGTGCAAGTCTCAGAGCGAAAGACATTAATGGTCTCCTTGAATGTACATCTGGAGAGCCTATCGTTAGCAACCCTCTCCCTGAGGTTGAAAAAATAATACGACGTTGAGTTGAGTATTACCACAGTATCGTGATATTTGAACAGTCATCTCATAAGGCAGAATAAACTGCACACCATCCCGGAATCCTTGAGAACGTTGGCGAGCAAAAACAACCGAAGCTGCTTGTGTTGGTGCTGCTATATTTACAGGTAAAGACAGCCAACGCATGTGGATCAAGGAAAATAAGTATACTCAATTTCGCGTTCGCATCAGGGGTCAATCACGGCGTGGGGGTCGAGCACAGTGTCCGGTAGCGAACAGTTGCGGACAGAATGTGCACTTTGTAAGCACCGTAACGGGCAACGCATTGAAATGTTTTGCCGTTGTACGTGGCAGCCACACCAAGCGATAACATGCACAACAGGTGTGCAAACTTCTGGATACCAAAGGACCGCTTTCATTGCTCAGTGCGCTCTGGTTCGGGACAACGTACCGTGCCACACGGAACGGAAGAGCGCCTTCCAGGAGAAACTGCATCAAACAAGAAGACTGCTGCGGCTGACGTCTTTCCGTCGCTTACTACTATCGAAGACATCTGGAGTGTAAGCAAGGCAACTTGGAGGACACAATGAACAGCATGTATAGAAGAAGGCTGAGAGGGTATCCTGAAGTCATTCTCAGCAACAACGAGTGGCATACACGATTGCTGAAGAAAATGGTGGATGATGCGCGAAGTTGGGCTACACCACATCACTACGAGTAGATGTCGGACGTGTTTCACGAAAGTACGGCCGCGTAATTAAATTGCTTAAGTTATAGATTGCAGTCCTTGAATAAACCAGTTTTCTGTAAATAAATTTGCACGTTTGCTCGATATCTAGGAGGAGTTATAGTGCATTACATGCCCTGCACAGCGTTTACAGAGCATTGTGCGCCCTTAAATCATTGCATCGCTTTTGTCGCGGTTGTTTCTGCTGTCGAGGTTTGAAGAACAGATACATGGGGCTTTTGATTGAGGCAGAGCGGGAAAGGAAACGGTGTTGTAAAGGGTGCTTGTTAAGTCGGGCGAAGAAGCGCAGGCGGCGGTACGTCGCTAAAGCTTGAGTAAACAGTATTGGTGCAAAGGTTTAGAAGCGATATAAAACCACTAGCGAAAACATTTCCTAGGATGACGTGACGAGATATGGTGTAACCAGTCGTCCGCAGCATTCGCATATCTGTGCATGGTTGCGGGGAGAGTTACTACATACCGTGCGTTCTCGTGGTCCGCGCGCACACAGAAGGTCTGTAGACAACAGCTAAGTCGACAAAGATTTCAAAGCACTGGATATTGCGTGCTGGACATCAATTAAGGATGAACGGAAGTGTCCATTAAACATAGAACATGCAATCGCAGAATTTTCAATTGCGAAGGATTATGACAGGGCAATATTTGCAATGTCGTCATAGCAGGACTCTCCAGTAATTAAATGTTATTTTGTATTTATCTATTTATGTACTTCCAGAAGCTTCGATTGTTTGTGCCCATCTTGGGAGAACTGGGCTTACAGCAAGAATGCACTTTTCCACTGCGTTTGCTTGCAATCCGCCATAGTGGTTGTGGAGTGGATACAGTGCGGTCAAATCATGAGTCCTTTGAAGGGAACCTGACCAACCTGTTGATTTTAGTTTTAGTGCTATCAGGAGTAATGCTATTTATTTTAATGCATGTGGTGTCTCTTTCGATTTACATGGTCAAGAATTCGTGGGTATACATTTATATCCTCATAGAAGGCCTCCGCTGCTATTTCTGTTCTGCAAGTATTTAGAATTGGATCTCTGGAATTCCATCGTAGCAGTGATGCAAGTTTATTCTAGCCATTTAAACGATATGCCAGTAAGACGTAAGGCACCAATTTGCCTTTTTTCGGCAGGTAACATAATGCTTTATGGCGTAAGGGTTTTTTAATTTCCGGTTGCTTATTCTTAATAGGTACATTTCCATTTGAAAGGCCTGGTGCTATGGAGTAGGGCAATGATGTGTCAATCCACTGTCCAGCATCGAACCAATGCAACCAAACCCTTACAGCAAAGGATAGCAAAACACACAAGCAGCCAATATGGTGAAGTGCGAGTGTTCCAATAAATTTCTTGCATAAGGATGTCGCCTCCAACAAAGTTACGATGGGCTCTGCGCATCTATTTAAATCAAATACGTCACCTTAGTTTGTTAGAACCCAAGTTGCTGGCCTGGGGGTAATCTAGTTTATTTAGCTTGAAGTGGCTTACAATTAGGGTGTTTCTCGTTTCATTACCTTGGAGGCGTCTGCACACTGCCCCTCCGTGATCGCCCTTATGTGTTAGTGTGTGTACAGGGCGTCGTGCAAATGCGGTAAACGATCGCCGAATCGCCGAAAATTGTTTTTTTGTCTCTTCTTGTTGTTTTTTTTTCTCATAAGTTCGTTTTCTAGTCACGCCTCGTTCGCTGCATGGGGAAACCGCAATCCCTGATGTCATGCTTCCAACTTTGGGAAAATCGCAGGGCTTCGCTGTTGGTTATGCCCTCTTGCACCGAAACACTCGACTTATAGCCTCACGCAGGCATACACAGTTAGTAACCTACCTTTTTATCCATCACACTTCCTCCCCTCCAAAGGACTCGCGTCCAGCTGCCTTTCGTCGGAGATCGTCTTTCTGACCACCGGGCGATGTTTCACTGTCATGAGCGTAAGGTTTTCCCCCTACTCTCGAATTCGTTACCTTTTCCTCAGCCCGCCGAGCATTCAACCCTCCGCGATTTCACCTTGGCGGTCGGACTATACCGCTTCGTTTACTGTCCTTTCCAATCTCCTAGCATGTTTCCCTCCGCTCCCCCTGGGGCCCCGCAAGCTCGGGATAGCTGTTTGATTGGATCCTTGTACTTCACGACTTTTCGACAAAACTTGTGATCTGAGAAACCCGATATTCGCTTTCACATCGCTCTAATCCATTACTCGTGAGGATGTGCTCCGGGTCATCAATAATATGTAACTGGTTACCACGCCTGGGTCAATGGAAACGGCCCAATCACGTCGACCGACCAAAGTTCACCAATTTCTAAGACCGGGATTGTCATCATTTGCTGCTGCATTCCTCGGCATCTGTTTTTTAATGAGCTGACACATTGTCTGCACGAAAGCACGCACTTCGCAACGTCCCTTTTCGTCCCCCGCCAATACGCGCGTTGTGTCAGTAGAATCGTAGGTCTGTGAACAACCTGTTTGTTGCGCCATCTCGTGACAAGAAACTACCAGATTCCGTTTAGGTTGCATTGGAATGACGCACCGAAGGGTTTGCTACCTCTCCTGGTATCCACTTTAAGATCCAGCTTCGTTCAATTGCCAGCTTTCCCAGGTCTTTTTGCAAATAGCCCCAGCTGCTGAAGTTGGTTTATGTTGAAGTTTGTCTGACCAGATAATCTCGCGGTGATCAACTAGCGTAGGAGTTTGTCACTACGGTGCTTAGTTGCCAACCGTTCTGGATCCTGCTCGCAAAGTATACCGTTAATGCCGAAAACCACGCTCGGCAGGTCATCATCATCTATCATGCATGACAAGAAATCCGCCGTTTGAGTTTTCCTCCCCGGCACAAGTTTTATCGTGAAATCATACTCTTGTAGGCGCAATGCTCATCTCGCCAGCATTCCTCTGGGGTCTTTGGCAGACTTACTCCACTTCAATGTTCTGTGGTCTGTTTCAACGTGGAATCGCTGACCCAGAAGATATGGTCGCCATTTATCTAAAGCCCAGACAATTGCGAGACATTCTTTATCTGTAGTTGAGTATCTGCGTTTCCGAGTGTCAAAGTCGGCAGGCATCCAATCGTATGGCTTCGGCCGTCCGTAACATTCGTTTCCTAAGCCCCTTGGGATAGCGATTTGGAACAACATAAAACACTTTGAAAGCATCAGTAGCCTTACTTTGATGTCCACTTACGACCAGATGTTCTAGGATAGAACTCTTGATGCAACCGACAGTACCTTACTGCAATGCCGTGGGACAGTGCGCCGATATCCGTTTAGACAGACGCATAGTCCGAGGCACTTCACAACACAGGTGCAAGTAAATTGATATAGAATATAAGATTCGGACTGGACCGGGACCGAGACGTTGGGCAACAAACGGCACAGTTTCAGCAATGATGTGTGGATATGCAGTTGGAAACGTTCGAGCTACTGCAGCGAAAACTCTTTTGTTCAGCAAATCGAAAGCAATATCTCCCTTAAAGTGAACTGATAGAAACACATCTTTCATGGGGACTGTTGTAATCAATTCATGAAGATCATGAATCACTGCGTGCTTTCGGAGGAAGTGGACTGGATAACCGTTTGCTTGCAGTGTTTGAAAAATACGGTTCTTTTCGGCCTCCAGGGTCTCTGGGCTACGTAGTTTGGCAGTGCGGTAGTACAGGCAACGAACAAGTTTCCGTTTGTACTTCAAGGGTACAAAACTGCGAAAATGCGTTTATTGACCGACCCACGTCGTCTTCCAAAACGCACGTCTTTCTAGTGAACCGTCTCCTTTTCTCCTTAGTAACACGTCTTAGAAGGCCATTTTACCATCATTTTCACTTTCACTGGTGAACTTCAAAGCTGGATGTACACTGTTTAACCGGTTCCACAGGCTGGAATCATCAGTGTTTGAATCACGGACTATAAACGTGTCGTTCATGTATCGATAATAGAAATCAAATGAAGAGATTACGGATTTCATAGGTTCATGTTCGAGTATAGCAAGGAAACTGTCGGTAAGAAGCGGTCCGAGAGGAGACCCCATCGCAACTCCATCGATCTGTCTGTAGTAGATGCCATCAAATAAAAAATTTAAAAAGAATTTTGCTTCTCTCAACCTCATTGTGGACAAGGTCATCTAGAGACACAGTTTGAACATCTGATGCAACAAGTGATTGAGCTGACGCCTACTTCTTCGCTTGCAAATGAAACATTCAGAACCACCCTGGTTCATCTCGAGCAACAGTATATGAGTTAAGAAGCCAAGTCTTCTAATCTCCTGACAAAGGAACACAGTAAAACCGTCAGTGAATTGAGATCTAATCCAGATGTGGTAATTTCCGGACCCGATAAGGGATCAGGATGGGTACTGCTGGATAAATCTGACTACGTCTCCAAGATACATTCCATATTGCGGGACACTGGAAAATTCTTACGTGAAACGATACAGATGGATAATACCGCGCAAGATGAGCACAAAACCACGGAAATATTGAAGGAGCTGAGACGCATGAACCTGATAGATGGCGTTCTACTGGAACGGCTAACCAGTTGGATCACATAACCCCCGACTTTACGGACTACCTAAAATACATAAACCACAGGTTCCTCTGCGTCAGATAATTGACAAATCAACCTCCGCTTTTCACTCCGGTGCGAAATGGGTTGTAGATTTGCTGAAACCATCACGCCGCGTGTTATGTACTCACACTGTGAAAGACACTTTGGAATTTGCGAAACAAGTCGAATGTATGAGAGTAAATGGTAAATTGATGCTCTCTTTCGACGTTGAATCACTTTTTACGAACGTTCCGCTGATAGCGACGGTCAGTAATTTTTGTGATTACGTAAACCAAAGGAACATAAATGTGGGTATACCAGTGCAGAAACTGAAGGAATTAAACTCACGATGTACTTTCAACAGAGAGATTTCATTTGATGGCATCTACTACAGACAGATCGATGGAGTTGCGATGGGGTCTCCTCTCGGACCGCTTCTTACCGACAGTTTCCTTGCTATACTCGAACATGAACCTATGAAATCCGTAATCTCTTCATTTGATTTCTATTATCGATACATGAAAGACACGTTTATAGTCCGTGATTCAAACACTGATGATTCCAGCCTGTGGAACCGGTTAAACAGTGTACATCCAGCTTTGAAGTTCACCAGTGAAAGTGAAAATGATGGTAAAATGGCCTTCTAAGACGTGTTACTAAGGAGAAAAGGAGACGGTTCACTAGAAAGACGTGCGTTTTGGAAGACGACGTGGGTCGGTCAATAAACGCATTTTCGCAGTTTTGTACCCTTGAAGTACAAACGGAAACTTGTTCGTTGCCTGTACTACCGCACTGCCAAACTACGTAGCCCAGAGACCCTGGAGGCCGAAAAGAACCGTATTTTTCAAACACTGCAAGCAAACGGTTATCCAGCCCACTTCCTCCGAAAGCACGCAGTGATTCATGATCTTCATGAATTGATTACAACAGTCCCCATGAAAGATGTGTTTCTATCAGTTCACTTTAAGGGAGATATTGCTTTCGATTTGCTGAACAAAAGAGTTTCCGCTGCAGTAGCTCGAACGTTTCCAACTGCATATCCACACATCATTGCTGAAACTGTGCCGTTTGTTGCCCAACGTCTCGGTCCCGGTCCAGTCCGAATCTTATATTCTATATCAATTTACTTGCACCTGTGTTGTGAAGTGCCTCGGACTATGCGTCTGTCTAAACGGATATCGGCGCACTGTCCCACGGCATTGCAGTAAGGTACTGTCGGTTGCATCAAGAGTTCTATCCTAGAACATCTGGTCGTAAGTGGACATCAAAGTAAGGCTACTGATGCTTTCAAAGTGTTTTATGTTGTTCCAAATCGCTACCCCAAGGGGCTTAGGAAACGAATGTTACGGACGGCCGAAGCCATTGCGAACAGGCCTACACCAACTGAACTATGCAAACAGAGAGCGCTTATTCAAGCGCTCCTTCTGCCCTGAGACTAGCACACTTCCAAACAGCTTCCAGTTCACACGCTGACAACCAACCGGGTGATGAGTGCGTCACCCAATCAGTTGAAAAGCACGTCCTATGTCTCGTGAGCATACGTGTGTATGTGTGTGTGTGTGTGTGCGCGCATGTGTCTGCCGACGCATACTGTGGTAGCCGCTGCTTGAGTGGATCGACCAATCCAGCGATTATAACGGCTCACTTTCTGCCTCGCTCTGATTCGTTCATCTTTATCGCGCTTCACCAGCCTATCCGGCTTCAACTTTCCATTTTATATTTGTAAACGCCTGATGAGATTTATCGAAAAGAGTACTCATATTACCTTCTTTGAGTCAATGGATTTTAGCATGTAGTTCAGTTAATGCAGCATCCAGTCTGTGAACCATCGCTTGTCAAGGAAACCGTGTTAGTACTGCAATGAATCGGAATGCATGTAGCTCGGAATGGTAGTTACTGTTCGATAGATTGTTTTGGTTTCACCATGGAAGTAGAGGTAGACAACGAACTACCCAATTTGGTCGGGCTGGTTACCCGAAGATTAGAAGGCGCATTACAAACAGCTGGTTACAGACAAACCGCACACATCGACCAAATCTTTAAGTTCAACGGTAATCACCCTTAGTGTAAATAATAACCTGTATACTACCCTAGTTTCGTAGGATAGAATCACATTGCAATACTGCGGAGGTGAAATGAAAGGAAGAAGAACATCTGTTTGTGCCTTTCATTCATAACGGCTACCCACGCAGTTTCATCCGAAGACCCCGAAACCGAAGAAGCACAAAGACCGCACCCGCAACAACAACGTAGAAATGTATTGTATTGCCTTACATCAATAACGTGTCAGAAAATACTGTCTCCTTAAACCGAGTAACCTAAAGGTATCTGACATAACAATCGTGGCGTTGAAAGAAATCTTGTCTAGATCTAAAGGAAAACTGGAGGCACAAGAACTATACAACGCGAGGAGGGAGAGTACGCTTATATGTATCGCATAGGGAGAAAATTATCTACCAGTACAAGAGCACAAGCGAGAATGTCGATATCATTATGCATCGTCACAGATTTCAACGCATCTCAATGAGGAAGGACAAGATGTTAACTGGGACTAGACGGAAATTCCAGTGCACAGGGAAAAAATTAAGGAAATTCCTCGAAGCTTCGTTTTCGACAGAGATTTCAGTCAAACTCAGCAGTGACCTTGAACCAGTGTGCCTAGCTCTGAGAAAGTGTGAAACTGGGCGGCCGAAAATCGAACAAAAATTGGTTACAGAACATGGACAGACGCGGCCAAATTTAGAAGCTGCGTCTCGACGAAACCTTCTGTGCGGTTTTCCTCTACCCAGAAGTGCACTGAAGATGACACTAAGCGAACTAGTGGAACGTTTGGCAGTAATGTACTCAGTTCGGAGAACCGTTGTAGGACTTGTAGATATTCGCATACAATTTTACTTAGTTTTCGAAAAACCCGACGATTGTAGGAGTGCTATGAGTTATCCTGTAATTAACAATATGCGCCTTTGCGCCGCACTTGTAGCCAGAGAATGCAAGTAACGTTAGTAACTTGCACCGTGACCGTTGAATAACGCGTAGCCAAAGATCCCGGAATCAAAACAAGTGGGATCACAGATACTACGGTACTATTAAGATATATACAAGTGATGCTTGGTACTTACTTCAATTGTTCAATATCCTGGTGTATGCAAGTTGACTACAGAGTGTCAGTAAACTATGGGAGGGACGAGTTGTCTACGCCGGACAATCAAGGCAACAAGTCACCACACCTGAGTGCTACGAGTATTAAGAATAATGGCGTTGACCAATCCAGGGCTAGTCCAATCACAGTGTGAGAGTTTAATGGCACGCGTAAACATGGTGTTTGGACAAGCGACCAGTGAACGGGCGAGGGGTGGGACATGCTCCGGGCTGAACGTGTCCTGTTTGGCGAAGAGTAGGGTTGGAGATCCAAGGTCGTCGGTAGACGCACACGCACGGAACCAGTGCCGGGATTAGAATGCACAGACAGACACACCTACAACGCTAACAATGGGAATGTTAGGATGCGCACATAAACGCTGGTCGATATCCATCAACGAGCGGCCAAGATCTGCAGACTAGACCACGAAGCGAAGAGTAGAAGTATTTCATGGGTAAATAAGCGCGTTACAAAAGTATTTCATAGAACTTGAAACCGGTTCGATCCCACTGATAAGGCAAATGTCTTGAAAAGGAGCGTTGAAAATCAAAGTTATCAGAGTTTTATGCCATCAGCATTCTGAATGCAGGACGGTTGTAAAATATTAATTACTATGTAGGTAATCTGGAGAGAAATATAGCGCGCAATCAGGTTCTGGCTTTTGTTTGGTGAATCATTAGGCTAATTCACTTTATACGTAAATAATTCATTTTACTAGAGAGAAAACTTGACGATAGTGGAATTCCATGGCTATGCTGGTATAATTGGAGAGAAAGTAGGCATCGCAATCAGAAGATGCGATTATTTGACTGAAGGGTTTCAAGTTAATATTGTGGATGGCTTAGTAAAATCAAGGTACTTTATTGGTGGCCATTTAATTTGCGAAAGTAAGGCTCATCAGTTTGGGGTTTCTACGAGGGTGGTGCTCTAAATAATCTCTCTGTGTGTTGGTCACACACAATGTAGATGTAAGGTAGAATGCGTTCGCTAACCTAGTTTGCATAGTAACTAATTGTATCCAATCACTAACTCCGACAGAAGAAATAAGGATTGCGTGTGTATACTTGGATGTCTAGGGAAACCAGTAAATTGTCCGTATGCTGCAATTACCTGAACTCATCATTCGGTAATGTTGCGAATCTGATGCAAAATGGAAAGCTGAAACGATACGGTAAGCATTCATTTTAGATGTATTCGACGTGTTGTGCAAACAGGTAATTAAATGGCACGCCGATACCCAAAGAATGCGAAACAGAGAGATTCAGCGACATATCCCAGTTTTTCATAAACCAAAAGCGATATCAAAGGGCATTCTGGCGGAGCCAAGGATAAATCGCCCCGTAATGGAATATAAATACCAATGGATGAATTGACCACAGTACAACCGCTTGGAAGTAACAATCGGCTCTCAAAATGGGAACATAGAAGTAATTATAAGTGCAGGTGGAATTCCTCTATTACTTACAGTGACTCGACTACTTTTCTCAAGGATTCAGGAGTCGCATCATCCAACAACGAAACACATCAAGCTGCTACGAAACTTAAGTATTCCTAAACTGCACAGCGTCGCTGAAGCCAGAACGCCAGAGTCGCTGAATAGTGTCGTCGCACGAATTTCCCTAGGAAAAAGCAAGTAACTAGAGAAAACAGGCACACAGTGTTTTCCCATTCACCGCTAGTTGCGAATCGACTACATCGGAAACTGCGCGCACAAATCTATATATGGATCACTCGTACAAGCAGAAAAAGAAGCGGGTAAGTGACATGCATTGACATATGTTGCTGCTGACATGGTAGCTACGCGGAAACATGTTGTCATCAGAAAGCAACAAGATCCTGAGGCTTTGTCGAATGATGAAAATGGCTGAATAACGCATGCATACAATGCGCTTAGGGTGCTTGCTGGAAGTTCACGCCCGGGCCGTATACTCAACTCGTATTTAAAAGCTTATAAGCCCGATGGAAGTGGAGCCTCAAAAAGTATCATGACTAGTGTACGCCTTGTCGTGATAGCATCTTGCGCTAAACGCAACTTTTCCCCAACCATTGAGTAACTGTGGACCTATGAACACTGAACCAGTAGTTGTGTAGTAAATGCACACGAAAGTAATGGAGACGACTGATAAGATAGTAATGAGGTGTCACGATCACACTCGGAGTACCCTTAGCTAGAACAGTGCCTCCTGATCTAATGAGGCTTGTATTTACCTAGGGTACTTTCCATCGAGGCACAATGCGCCGACTGCAGCACCCATACTGCCTACACTTTTCATATTTTATGACGGCAGGAGCCAAAAACGATTTGTGAACCGAAAAGTTAACAAAATCTCTATAGTACAGAATTACTGACGTGCGCAATGGCTGAGACGATACAAGGCGGTGCAAGCCAATCGGGTCGAGCAGACAGCGAAAAAGAGCGACGTCTAGTGACGTGTCAAGGCCGAGAACCAAGGAGAAGTTATTTGCAGAGAGCACAGTGAATCAGACAAAGTTGGCGAAACTCACAGCATTGAAAGCGGATCGGTTGATACGGCCACAGGAATGCAAATCAACAGCTTTCGAACGACATATGGCTGTCCAGTAACGAGCGTGTTCGACGCATTGTTTACGGCCCAGGAGAAGGATCCGTACCGCTCAGCACCGTTAGTTCCCGCACCAGACTCCGATGGCTCGGCCACGTGTTACGCATGCCAGCCCACCGACTCGCTCGACGTGCGTTGTTTGCTCACCGGGGATGTGGTTGGAAGAAGAGGAGAGGTGGACAAGCCATGACTTGGTCCAGGGAAATGAAGTCCCTCTCTTCGAAGCTGGCCTCGGTTGGAGTGTCACGGCTTCCTTGTTGGGGTCCAAAAGACCGTGAACACGTTTGGCTGGATACACTTGCTGACATGGCAAGAATCCGACCTCAGTGGCGTTTGTGCTGTGAGTTTCTTTGTCTGTCCCCATCCCTTTTAGCCTCCCCCTCCATCTACGATCGCATCTTCTAAGGTAAAACATAAAAAATCTTTTTTCTTTTTGCCTAGTCGCTAGCTGGAAGATTACCGGAACGATCCCTATCCGTTGCTGGTAGCCCAGTTGGCATGCAACTGTTGTCTTTATTTTTCCTTTGTGTATGGTATTAAATGTATATATGTATGTATTTCCTTCATGTATTGCGGTACAATAGCGGAGGTGTTTTCCCACCTCTAGCTGATGTGTATAAGGATGATGATGATGTCCAGAATCAGAAAGAGAGAAACCGAGATACGGGATCAAAACGGGTAGACTGTTCCAGTGCAAATGCTCGGAAACGCATGCAACTGTGTCGAAACGCCAGCGTCTGTACAATTCAATCTGGATGTTACTTGATTTGCTTCCGACGGAGGCAGATATTACGTTATATTGCACCATTCGTCACAGTACAAAACCCATATTGTTAAACATACCGGATGAGTTGCGACGGTTAAAAAGAAAAGAAACCAGCATACTTTGCTCAAGTTGCCTGGGAGGGCCGGTTGGTCCACACGTTCGTAGGACCCCATCAATCGTTCTGCGTCATCACGCAAGGGGAAGTTGCCGCTGGTGCTACGAGTGACGGACATCACAGAGACGTTTCCACAAGGAGCGCATTTCCGGCGTTTGAAAAGAACCCTAACTGCGGTTCGCCGTGCCGAAAACCAGTTACTACACAGCCAAACACTTCACGCGCTTCCTGAAAATAACATACCTGCGGGATTTGCTCCATGTAGGACGATTCCGGTATGGACAATTATGCAGTGGGAAGTGCAGTCGGTGCAGTGGGAAGTGTGTGAACAATGGGTTCAGCAACGCTGTAGCGGTTGCGGAGGGCAGAAGTATTTCAGCTGCACAAATTGCTTTATATGAGTCTGGTATCAGGAAAGGTTTGGCGATCGAGCAGTTGCACACTCAGAATATTTGCGTGCAGTATCAGGAATGTGGACCTTTATGGTATCATCGGAATCTGCTGAGTCGCATAATGCGAGTGAAGTAATAACCGGGGAAGTGATTATCCCATTGTAAGAATAGATGGCCATGTGCTGAGAATGTAGGTTGTATGTTGCTTTCCTATAACAATGACACGTTGACGTTTAGCGTGTCACCTTAGTTTCACGGGTCGGGTATCCTTCCGTCATGCATGCAGTCATCGGTGATTCACGGAGCAGGTGAGTTAGCACTTACCTCCATTGAATGATGTAGACGCGTAACGGAGATGGGCGCATGAGTTATATATTTTATGCCAGTGCTCGTGATACAGGCATGTTGTCCGTTCTCTGCTGAATTTTTCGGCGTATTGAAATAAATGTGGCAACCTTTCCATCATTTTTCACTTAAGTACGGGAAGTGACCATGAATAAGTTTGATGGGACTGCACTTATATTGGGTTGGAAGTTTTTCTCCATAAAACAGGTAAATAAATAACTTGGTTTTTTATTCTCAAGAAAGCTCGAGTTTTACATGACCCATAGGGTAAACATGTTAGGGTAGGTCCGATGAAAAGCCATGCCAGCTTATAGCGGATTCGACTGGCGCGTTAGCTGTAACTTCATCGAGCGTATGCGGCATTTAAACGGAATGCATGTCGGCTTAACGCGTGCCATCCCATTACGCCCACCGGAGGTGTTATGAAGAAAAATTAGGTAAAGAGAAATAGAAAAGACGAGAAACTCCAGCAACTAGAAGATAGTTGTCTCAGGGAATATCGCGGTGTAGGTCGGCCAGATGCCAGTTCAGGTGGATTTCAAAAACCCCACAGTAGGTGCCGAGATTAAATTGGCAAGCAGAACATACCACTGCCGGCAGGTTCGCAACTCGAAGTGGTGTCGTCCGTAGTTCAGTCAACTGTGCTGGTGTGTGAGCCCCAGTGGGTGGCCACGAAGGTGGGAGCACAATTGTTGTTTTGTGAGTAGGTGGCGACAGGGATGTACAGGGCTAGATCGGATCATAAATACAAGGATCAAGCCTCCTGAAGACGTCGGTACTTAAGCGAGTAGAGGTTCAGGCAGTAAAGTCGTCTTGGATAATCTAGATGTTTAGGACATAGGACCAGTTTTGTTGCTCGACTTTGTGGGGCTTCCAATGTACGTTGGCCCTTCACCAATCAGGAGCTCCAAGTTTGAATATCAAAATTTAAGTGGGGTAGAAGAAAAGCTTTGAGGAGGAGGCGAAAATTGCTACGGTCAGTTTTACCGTAGACTCGTTTCAGCAATCCCACCATGTGGTTAACTACAGAAGCGGCTTTCCGGCAGGAAGTGGATAGGGAAAGACCCGGCTAAGTGATGATACACAAGTCTCTTGCGGCTGAAGGCTGACAGGATGAAGGATGACGGCATCCGCCGAAGCCATCCATGAGGAAAAACGGGCGGTGAGGATGGGTGCGAATAGTGTCCTGGGCCTGAACAAGGGATTCTAAGTTGTGAAATGTAGCAGAGCCCCCTGGGGGCAGGCTTTGTTAATGCTTTATGATGATCGAAACGACACTGCACGTAACCTTGATGCGACGTTTTGAGCACCCCCTTGACCCAACGATCTATACGAGGTGTTGTGTCCGTGCCAGTTAGAGCATTGAATATAGTATGTCACGGGTAGGAATGTGTGTCTTTACATGACCTATAAGGGGTAAATAATTAGTTCGGATCATATGGGAAGGCCAAGCATCCTTATAATGTGTCACATTTGCTTGCCCACAGTACCTTCCATTATTCCACACCGATTGCCATGGTCGACCATCCTAACGTTGGTAAGCGCAGCACAGCTTGTGCCTTCATTGACTATGTCAAGCATTCGGACACCCGGGAACCTAATCTTCACAGCAGCTTGCATCATGCAGCAACTCCGTTAGTCCTCTTGACTCCCCCAAAAAGCCTACGCACCGCAGTAGGTGTACCTCCATTGATCAACAGGTAAGCGTGCAGTCGCCAACATACATTGGCATCGCAGTATCTTGCATCATGTAGCACCTCCGTTACTCCTCGTGACTTCTCCGCAACACTAGCGCACAGCAGTAAGTGCGGCTCGCTTGACTAGCAGGTAAGCATGTAGTAGCCAGCAAACGTTGACATCGCAGCACCTGATGGCATGCCGCACCTCAGTTAGTCTTTACGCCTCCTCCGCACAACTTGTGCACAGCTGTAAGTGTGGCACTATTGCCCAGCAGGTAACGTTATAGTCACTCACCCAAGTTGACATCGAATCACCTTGCATTACGCACCACCTACCTAAGTCTCCGTGCCTCCTCCGCAATGCTAGCGCACAGGAGCATGGGTGGCAAAATTGAGCAGCAGCTAGGCATTTGGTCGCCAACTTACGTTGTCAGCGCAGCACCTTGAGCATGCCGCACCTTCGTTTGCTTCCGTCCGCTGTCCTACCCGGAGTCGCCACAGCGGTAGGTTGTCCGCCAGCGTTCATAGGTCATGCACGTTTAAGTGATCAAAGGTCGTGTGCTTTGGCTTACATTCATCGCTCACTTCATTGGTGAACGATAAATCGGTATTTTTCAGGGCCACCAGTTGATTGAGTTCCGGTTGTTACCCACTTTTGCCCTCTCCATTATAATATACGGTGAAGGGTAAAAGGCAGGACCAATGGATATTTTGATCAGTTGGTGGTTGCGTGTTCATCACAATAACGCAGAATTCTCTCTATGCCTGTGGCGCTTGTACGTTGCCGTTCCATTGAAACAACGTCCGAAATGGACATCACCATACGGTGAGCATTGATTGTTGAATGCAACCTTTGCTGCTATTGATTTTACTACGTATAGAACCCACTCATCAGTGATTTACTGTGTTGAGGTGACGCATCCACACGTTCGCCACATATGCATGAGCATTCTAAATGGAAATAAACTGTAGATCAAACTGACCACGCCATGAGATCCTTCCATTTTCGGAGGCATTGCTTCACTGATTTGCACCCTGCGCATTTATCCCAGTTTTGTAGTAAACACAGCAAATTGTAAGAAACAACGGCCCCAAGTTGACTACTTAAATGACACATTTAGTCCTTAGGGTACTGCTCCGGTGGTCCATGCTGTATGCTTGAGGATTACATCCGCATGCAGTTGCACTGTGCAGCTTGGTTTGCGCAATCCAGTAAAACTCTTGTAACCATACTCAGTATCGTTCGCTTTTTATAACAAATAATTTTGTTAGGCTTCCAAATTGCATTTTTACAACAGTTTACAAGTGACACACAGTGAGTAACCTTTGCAGATGGCGCATGGGTGCCGCGAACTCAAAGCTCGATTTAAGACTCGAATTCAGAATATTGTAAGCGTAACAATCCAGTTAGCCACCCCGATACTAGCGTCTGCGCACACAGATGCGTTCGCCACACATTCTCCAACAGAATCACTTGCCACGCTGAACATTGTTTAACGCCCAACAACATACGCGTCCATTGTTGCTACCCACATAACGGAGGCACCACCTATCGTAACCGCGCCCGTTGCCAAACGGGTTATTACTAACAATACAACTACGGGACTCAAGACCCCAACATTTGTCCAACCGAAGAAAGCAGCCATTCGTCCCTCCAAAGGAGAACATGAAACACTACCATAACTCTCCAACTGTTATATGCTCTACTGTCACTGCATCCGGGGTGAAGTTCATAAAAGATAAGATAATAAACGACCAAAAACAGTGGGACTCCATGTGTCAACTAATAGGGGTTCAAGGTAAACCAGTCAGTGTGATGCGTCTCGTCCGTCACCCAAACTCTGTACACTACGGTGAACCGCGATCACTCCAGGTAACACTTCAGTTACGTAATGATGCAGATACAGTTCTCTTGTCAGCCAATCGCCTCCGTACCACCACACGCACTGTTCGAATATTTCCAGATGTTCCTTGTAGCGAACACCAGAAACGCAAACAAAATCCGGATGACTTCCGTAAGCAATAAGACGCAAAATCTATCTATCCCTCTTCACGGTATCCCCGAGCTCCGGTCACTAAGCAAGGTAGAGTTCCAAGCACATGACTGGGATAAATGGCGTTTTATTCGTGAAGTACTCTCACTCGAAAGGGTAATCGCAAATTCTACATCGAGGTTACCGCTATCACCTAATTACAAACGATGTGGTCTCCGAGTGATGAAAGTATCACAGCACACCGAACTGGCAGCAGAACACGTGACCAAGTATGGCACCAAAAGCGTCAAATGCTACCAGCCAACACAGATATAAAGACGATAGGCACCAGACCACATATAGACAAGGTAACACTGAGCAAGCAACTTAGCAATATAAGTCTGACACTCTGTAGCTCCGAACGGCGACAACGCCAAAGCACACTGGCAGCTGAAGAAGGATAGGACAGTCACACGCTTGTTGGCGCTGAGAGCTCTATACAACAACCTGAACGGGCCTTAGGGTCTGCGCCACTGGTCGTACAAAAGAACGACCAGCAGCCAACCCCACAAGGGTCCGCATAAAAGCTCACCGGAAATCAGCATTCATAAACACGCTTCTGACCACCGCTGCCCTCACCTGGTTGTATACCAATGCACAAGGTCTCCTCAGCAAGCTAACGGAACCTCGTATTCGTCGGGTCTTTACGCTTTGGAACCTAGTTATAGCCAACAAAACATGGCTGAACACGGAGATCGCTAATGCTGGGATTGCACTACTAGGCAAGATTTCCAATTGAGTCGAACGAACTAGCGGAGGAGGGGAGTTCTCCCGTATTATTGATCCGATCTGCATAGTGGCGTCACTGAGAACCCAGAAACGCAAGCCGTCGATTCGCTTTGATGTCGCATGTATCTAAGACGTGGTGGTGCGTGTTTACTAGCAATAGTTAACGGCCCTTAATGTCCTCCTTAGTAGTGGATCAATGCCTAGCTTTGCGAAGAAACCAGTCCTGGCACGACCATATATTTACGTCCTTTTGGTGGGGGTTTCAACCAGCACGCAATCAGAGTTAAAGCATGGCGCAGCAAGCATTCAACGCTGCTTTGCAAGGGGTGATCGCCGACTTCCTTCTGTGCAGCCGTGTCACCTCTCCTACGCGATTCAGAATGCGTGACCCACCTTCTGCTTGTATCTTGTGCTCACTAAGGAAGAAATATTGGTCGACACCGTGAACATGGAGGTACCACTTTGCTTTAGCTAGCACGCGATATTGCTCTTTCGCTACACCTGGTACTCGTAATATATCAGCGAGAACAATTCGAAAACCTAGTTTTTTACACATTACGATACTCTGTAGAACCCCTTGCAAGAAACGGACTGGTGCTTCCTAGCCAAGAAGTCGCCCGAGGTCGCCTGGATGTTGTTCGTCACCTAATTCGCTGAGTTAGGGACAAGTGCGTCAAAGCAAGGTTCTTCGCCCAAAGCAAGTACATTCGTTCCTGAGGAGCCCTACTACAGAATGCATGGCCTTAAAGGATTCAGCCTGGCGTGCTCACAAAGCATGTCTAAGTAAAAGGACCTGGGGTGATTACACCGCTCAATGAAACCACTGCGTGAAGTTGATCCGCGAAGGCGAACGCCAGCAGCAGCAGAACTTAGCGGCGAAGTTCTGTACAAATCCCAAGTTTCTGTAGAAACAAATCAACAAGCTTCGCAGAGTCCAGCGGAGGGATCCTGGTTTTACGTGCAACAACTGGTCATGCACAACCCGCACAACTTGCAGACCACGTGCTTCACCCACACTTCATCCATAGTTTTCGGGTAAAACCATCATTTTATCCGCTTTATCATTCATTTATCATTATCATTATACACGTTAGTTACAGGTTGGGAACACCTCATCTACTGTGCCGCAATACATAGAAAAAAAGAGAAAATTTGCGCTTATCAGGAACCTGCCTAAAGAAACGAAACTGTCTTCCTGGCCGCTAGCAACGAAACCCTGGTTGCGGGTACACGCAGTTATCTTTGGCCCCATAAATGGAAAAAGCATTACCTTATGGTTGTTTAGTCCTTCAGCAAATGTCATGTGGTGTGCTGCATAGGCTGCACAACAAGTACCGCAACAACTCATATATTGCGAAAATATTTCAGTCATGATGGAATACTTGAGACCCTGATCAATAACAACTGCTTGCAATTCTTCACAGTCTACATGATGCTGTATGCCGGACGGTATTAAGCGCCTGCTGCTGTTCCATCTTCAATCCAATGAGCAAGAGAGCGCTTTGTTGGTACGTTTAAAAGATTACTGTAAAAGGAGGGAAGGAACCACAGAAGACAGCCTAGATATCTTTCTGCTACGGTACTGATCAACTCCGAATCCCCTGGTACCAAACCATCTGTCCTCAGCAGAAACATCAGCATCATCCTCATACACGTTAGCTAGAGGTGGGGAACACCTCAGCTTTTGTAACGCAATATTTAGGAAAAGGACAAAAATATGCAACTGGTGCAAGCCGGCTGAGCTACCGGTAACGGATGGGCATCGTTCCGGTAAGCTACCATCCGGCTACTGACCACCAAAAAAATTACTATGCAAAATTATATAAGGCTAACTAATGAGGGGAAGCTAAGAGGGATGGGGTGGGACAAAGAAACTCACAGCACGAAAGCCACGGAGGTAAGCTCCTAGCCATATCAGTAAGTATGTCCAGCCAAACGTGTTCATCGCCTTTCGAAACCCAACCAGGGAGCCGAGACACTCTAATCGAAGCCAGCTCAGAAGTGTGGGCCTTCATTTTTCTCGACCAAGTCATCGCTTGTCCACCCCTCCTCTTCTTCCATCCACATCCCCGGCGCACAAACAACACATGACACGGGAGTCGGTGGGCTGGCATGCGTAACACGTGGCCGAGCCATCGGAGCCTTGTGCGTGAAATAACGGTGCTGAGCGGTACGGATCCTTTTCCTGGGCCGTAAACAAGGCGTCGAACACTCTCGTTGCTCACGTAGTGCTCCCACCAAATGGGAGCCAAATTGCGGATGCACCGGTGGTCGAACGTAAATAGCCTCTTCAGGTCCGTTGCTTTAAGGGGCCAGGTTTCACAACCGTACAGTGGGGTCGAACGTACCGCTGCATTGTACACTCTACCCTTCAGGGGAAGAGTGATGTCATGTCGCCGTCATAAGTGGCGAAGGTTAGCAAAAACGCCCCGAGCTTCTGCTATACTTTTCTTGATCTCATCTGCAATACCCCCGGCGCTGATAAAAGTTCTCACGTAGCTGAATTTTTGAACGACTTCTAGCTGATCCCCACCAACGGTCAGCAAAGGAAGCGGTCCAGACCAATCTTGGAGGAACGCTTTGCACTTCGATGGTGCGAAGCAAAGCCCGAAGTGACGGACAGCTAGTGCTAATCTGTCCAGTGCCGCCTGGCATGTCTGAGAACTGTCACAGATTAGGGCAATATCGTCAGCATACTCTAAGTCAAGAAGTCGTTCTCCTGGGAGCAAATCCAAAACTTCTAAGTCGTGTCCTGTTAACGCGATTTTCATGAGTTCGCCAACAGCGAAGATGAAGAGGAAAGGTGACAGCGGGCATCCTTGTATCATGCCGCTGGATATATTAAAGGGCGACGACAGCTTGACGTAAGCCCTCACTCTGCCCGTGCTACGCGCATATAATGCTCGGATAGTATTTACATATTTCTCAGGTACAACTTACCTGAGTAGACAGTCCCAAAGTGCAAGTCTATCCACCGAATCGAATGCACCATTGATATCGAGGAACACGACAACGGTGGGCCGCCAATATATGTGACGGTGCTCCAACAACTGATGCAAGGTGAAGATGTGATCAATGCAGCCACGACCTCGACGAAACCCGGCTTGCTCTTCATGAATCTGGCTTTCACTAGTGCTAGTCAGTCTGTGAAGGATTGCAGAGGCAAGCAATTTGGAGGCGATGGAGATCAGACTGATTCCTCTATGAATGCCGCATTCCGATCGTGAGGCTCCCTTGAAAAGTTTGGCTATGACGGAGCGTCTCCAGTCGGTTGGACAGTTTCCTGCTCTCACAGTTTGACTAGTAACTTGTGTAAAGTATCCACGAGAGCTGGGCTCCAGAATTTGAAGAGGGTTGGTGGAAGATTATCAGGTCCCATGGCTGTATTTAACTTCAACAGTTCGATCTCACTTTCGACTTCTGAGCGAGAGGGTTGATCCAAAGGGACAGTCCAGGGAGCGGGGCGATCAGTGGCCGGCGAAAAAGCTAACAATTCCGGCCGATTAAATTGCCTTTCAAATGCTCAGCCCAACGCTCAAAGCTTTTTGACAAATTGTGGTTAGGTTGCCCAATCTCGTCACGTATCGTTTCACTAACACCAGGCCTTCTGCAGCACGATTCCCGTATCAGCCGGAAAAACGTACGATGGTTACCAAGGGCAGTGGCCATTTCCATCTCTGATGCACAATGAGATCAACAGGATTCGCGGTCTCTCTTCAGGTAAGCACAGAATTTTGCCCGGAGCTCTTTGCAAGTTTCATTGTGTTCGCTTCCAACCGGAATATGTCGGCGAGCATCCACGAGTTCCAGAGACTGTGAAGAGACCCAATGTCCATGTTGGTGATTAGACATACCACATGAGGATTTTCCTGCTGCTATTAAGGACTGGTGAGCATGAGACCAGTGTGCTTCAATTGCATCCAATGAGCGTTTATCCAACTCGCATGACAACGTACTTTGGTAGGCATTTAGAACAGCTGGCTTCGCCAGTTGGCTGGTGTCAATGCGCTCACAGCGTCATCGTGGGCGTCCGCCAAAACGCATTCGCAGGGCAGCACATACAAGTACATGGTCAGTGTCCACACCTGCGCTCCAAATCGAGCGACAGTTCTGAATGCAGCCTCTGCAGCGGTAACTTATAGCGAATTTATCGAGTTGCGTCCATAGCTGGTTCGAGGCTGGTGGGCGCCAAGTCACCCTCCGACGAGTGCTGTGTCGGAAATTAGTGCTCGCAAGAAATGAGCTATCGTCTTCACCCAAATAAAGCAACCGTTCACCTTTATTATTAAGGGAGCCAACACCACGTTGGCCACCCAGATGCAGCTCATCAGTGGATAATTTTCCAACTCGAGCGTTCAGATCCCCAGTCAGCACTACAGTGTCAGTGCTTCTTCCGTGGCTAGGGAGTGCGTTCAGTTGACGATAGATGTCGTCTTTTACCGAATCATCGCTACAGTTTGTCGGTGCATAGGCAGCGATAACGAATAGCCATCTGTTAGACTTCGAAGTTTTGAACGAGCCAGCCAATCGGACCGCACACATCCGGCTACTGTTTGGAATCCAATCCATCAGAGTAGCTTCGGCCCAGGGACTCAGGGCAATACCAACACCGGCTTGGCCCGTGCTCGAAGCTGCATCGTCACCGGAGAAGCGCATTGAGAAAGTGCTGCTAGTGTCGCCTGAACGGGATCGCAGTGTGAGTACAGAGCTCGAGTCTTGCAGGCGGGTCTCCGATTAACAGCAGATCATGCCTCAATTGGCGTGCCTCGCATAGTCGAGAATAAAACATTTATTTACTCATTTATTTATATCGATCGATAGGGACTCCAATGTTCAGGTAAGTGCTGCCTGTTGACCGATCTGGAGCAATGTGCGAACATTGAGGCATGCCAATCTGAAGTAGGATCGAGAGCTCCAAATGTAGGCCCATGAACTAGGTTTGACCGCTTGCTTGAACATGAGCCTGTTGACAGGGCAGGAATGGCGCTCCGCGTTTACATGTTAGTGGAGACTAAAAGACAAGCGACTATTGAAGCAAGGTGGGGGAGGACCGATAATTGGGGTTGAAAACATGGGGTTAAAAGTGAGGCTGGAACCAGACGATAAGGGTGAAAAAGCGTAAGAAGAGGAATAAGAAGACGGGAAGGCTTGAGCAGCAGTATTCAAACCCCTATCCACCCTGCCCGATGCACCAGATGGGGCACCGTTGATTATCGTCCGCAGTGGCCAGAGCATCAGAAATTTGTTTGAGGTGAGGTTCATAGTATTGCGTAGGCATGATAATGTCAGGTTGCCCAGGCCTAGACAGGAGAACGATTAGGGTTCTCAACCAAAGCCTTTGGTCCAACAACCTGTCCGCAAGGCAGCGGGTTCGGCATTGGGCTACAAAGAGTCCGTTTTAAGGAATAAGGAGCCACCCTCATTCCAACCCTCAACCTGGAGGACCAGGAGGCTGAGTTTTTCTGGCCTCTTACCATTGACCAATCAGGTATGAGTGGCTCCGAAGGTGCAAAATACACCACCCAGTATAGCGCAATGAATCACTGAGGTACACAAACCCTTTCACCCCGGTAAGGTCCAGCCTCGTTGCGATGGCACCGTTACCAGGATTTAAGCACATTTCGTTCACTGCTGCCAATGTGATAAAAAAGCTAAAGTCATTGCATGTGCACTGCTCACCTGACGTGGACGACATCGAACCAAAGATGTTGAAGCCAGCGGCCATGAACCTGGCCCAAATATTATCCCGGTGCATTCAATGTTGTCTCTAGGAAATGCAGGTTCCCACAATGTGGAAAGACGGAGCAGTCGCTCCTGTTTTTAAAGGCGGCTACCGTTCGGAGCCCTCGAACTACAGTCCAATCACACTCCTCCCAGGTTTATCCAAAATACAGGAAGGTATTATTGCACAGGTGCCCATGGGATATCTTAAGAGAAACCACATCGTAGTGTCACATCAACATGGATTCCGCCATGTTTGATCCTGCGCCCCAAACTTGCTGCTAGCCTGAGCAAGCTGGACGCAGTCAGCCGAAGCCACTGTGACCTACGTGGCTGTCTACCTGGACTTCTCGTGAGCGTTCGATCGTTTAGGCCACCGCGTTCTCCCTCACAAGCTTTGAAGCTATGAAATGAGTGACGCTATACTCGGTTGGAGCTGCAATGTCCTCACTTAACTTCAGCGGTATGTGGGAGTCCGTAGCTCCATTTCCGACCCAATTGACGTCCAGTGTGGTGTGCCCCAAAGATCGGTTTTGGAGCCGCGTTCATTCCTCACATTCATTAAGGAGTTTGGCAGTGTACTGCTGTTGAATTTCTTACTATTTGCAGATACTGTCAAAATTTGGCATGATATCAGAACATCTGATGATCGCGTGGCATTGCAGAACGATCTCTACAGGGCTTATGCGTGGTCATCCGATAACCGGCTCCAGTTCAGCGGGACACTGTGTAAAGTCCTAAACATACGACATCAGCTTATCTATGAATATCGACTTGGGGACCAGTAGTTACAACGTGCTTCCCAAGAAAACGACCTCGGGGTGCTGGTACAGTATGATTTATGTTGCTCGAAACAGGCTGCCAATGCAGCAACAAGAGCTAGTCATCTTAGACGCCCGCGGAGGGTTTCGGCAATTTAGAGCCTTCAATCTTCCCTCAAATGCTGCAGGCTTATGTGCGGCCTTACATGGAATATGCGATCGAGGCCTTGCATCACTGGCGCAAGAGCCGCCGCGATGCACTCGGAGATCCACAACCTGGAGCGACCAAACTCGTTTCATCCCTCTAGCCAACGCATACTTCAGTCCCTGAGATTGTACGGTGCTGGATATCGCCGTCAGCGAGAAGACCTAATCAAGGTTTAGTTAATACTGACGAACTCAACCCACCCATGTCGCAATCGGTTGCAGCTGATGCAAAAGACCAACCTGAGTGGCCATCAGCTCAAACTGACTACGCCATACAGTCGGCTTGATTTTCAACGAAACGTTTTCTCCCGCGGTTCTTCGCGCGCCTGTAAGGCCCGTCCGACTCACATTATCCTTGCCCCTACATTAACGCTATTCAAAAACCGCTTGCTGAAACGCTTTCAAACTGGCGTTACTTGATCTAGTCCGTTCTACTTGGAGGACGAAATAACGCAAAACTAACCATGTGTTTGACGGCCTTTTTCGCAAAGTGACCGTGAGGATACATGCAGAAGTGTCCAGATGATTATTCTGGATGTAGCTAAACTGAAGAAATTTATTACAGCTGTCAAAGGAAACAACACAAGAGTGTACAATGTCCTTGCTCTTTTCTTTATCACGCACTAATTAAACTATCGCGGCACTTTATACTACTTCATTCTTTAAAATTTAATGTTTATTCCATCCATTATACGGGACTTGTCAAACATGCTTTTGTGCCAACTCATTGTTCGTTTTTGGATTTTCAGGAACCGCCTATTGCATCACATATATCGTGCTATTTTCAAAAGCGTGCATTCCCAACTCATTTATTGCGAAATCACTGTAAAACCGTTGCTAAAATTCGCTCGCAATCTCACAAGCTTTCTTTTTAGATGCATTACAATGGGTAGTATAAACATCTTACATCGCACATAAGATTGCAGTTGTACAATCTTGCATACGTTATTTAACACGCAGAGGTCCAAGTACGTACGTTACTTATCCCTACACTTGCACACACATCGGTTCCTATTGACTTGCATGTACGTATATTTCTGTTTCCACATATGTCTACATAGTAATACACATAAATGAACACACGTACCGTTTCATGCCTAATAGAAGACCAAGGTTAAGGCAACCGCATCCATGTACGCTTTCATGCTTGTCGACATATACCGCAGTAATACTCCATAGGACAACCTTCGTATGCAAGTCCAACCAGTCCAACAGACACGTTATCACCGCCCAATACACTCGGGCAAACTTTCACATTTCACGTCCTCACAGAATAGATGTAATGGATACGTAACGACTCATAAACACTCCAGTCACCTCACTCGGTGCTTTTTCTAAGCTAACTGAGTAAAACTACGTACAACCTCAGCTACATCTTAAATTGGTAACATAAAATCCATGACCATAAACCTTTTGCCGTTTTATACCTTATATATATATGATATATATATATATATATATATATGCACAATTGCACATTCGTTCATTCCATACCACCCAGCACAACCTCACGACTTTAAAATGAATAACGTCAATTTCGTTCCCATAAACGACCTTTTGAAACGCGTTCGAATCTCGAGTGTTTGTCCTCCAAAGCCATGCGATAACCTTACGATTCTCCAGAATATACCCACTCTGGAATCTCTCAGAAATCCTCCGGAAATCGTTCGGAGATCCTCAAGCGATCGTTAGGTAAGCCTATGCCGGTAGACCCTCGCAATCACTTGTTCGCACAATGCATATACAGCACAGGTAGTACTCTAAAATATATGATAATCCTACACCCGATCTTTTCACCTAAGTTACTGGTCCCCTGCAATCTAGCGCCAGGATCAATAAATAAATAAATAGTATATTTCGTAAAAAGTAGAAGTCACGATTAAAATTCACGCACAATAATATGCCTCGAATTTGTAGGGACACACCATACCAGGCATGATCAGCATTTACATGCAATTGTGTTTCGCAATAAACACATCGCTATGTATGTAATCAGTAGTAAGCCGAAGGTTGTACAGACTTTGGAAATTGTAAAATTTATCATGAGGAATAAACTCCTCAATGCTTGACGACACGTTGGGTTCTAGCGTGCGTAGTGTAAACAGTCTGGGCATTACATGTGTAGTGAAAACAATACATGTAGACAGGGAATATCTGAATCTTGAACGTGTCAGGAAAATAGTAAAATATGATTCTAGTCGACTTGCCAGTATGTAGTTGTGGGCAGTGACTTTATTCAGTGGCGAGTCACATCCGCCACGTTGCAGAGTTGTTAAGCGGACATTTGTAGCTTTTTATATGGAAAACGCTTGCCAGGCGAAAACCCACCACGTCCTGGAACACGGTCACAAATCCATTTGTACACTAACGTAAAACGGGCAGAGCAGCTTGCCGACTGATTACACCTTCGGTTATCCGCATTCAATTGAATTCCAAGTTTCTCTGTTAACTGATCAGGTATCTTTGGTCGGGGCGGCCATAATGGCTGAGGCACATTGACTGTGAGAGCTTCACGAAGAATCATCTTTGTGAGTGTCCAGGTGAGCAAAACGTCAGTTTCTCGCGTCTGCATTTTCAGGTTTATGTACAATTTTCAGGAGTGTGAAGGCCTCGTGTCCAGCTAGCATTACTGGACAACGGTGGTGGTAGTGAGTGCATTTGTATTCATTTGTTGTCCAGCCATATTCTTTGTATGTCCTTGTGGGTTATGTGCTGTCCAGGGCGAAAACTCTTTCTCGGTCCAATCCCAGATCCCCAAGAAGTTCCGGGCCTCGGAGGAGAGGATGCTACTACCACTTTTGCTGTCAGCATACCTGCGTAGTCCTTACGGGATATACGCTACTTAAGCGAAATCGAGGCAAGCCAACAGTGGCAGACGAGATGAAGGCTAGGTGCAAGATTCAGTGCACCCAGGCCGCATATAAAAAGAAACGAGAACGCTAACCACATCCAGTCAACTTGTTAACAAAGCTGAAAAGAAGCACCTTTATGTAGAAAAGTGAGTACAGTCATAACAGTTTTAAGAGAATATCGGGCTTCCATGCTTCCGTTTGGGTCCACAATTTCTACTGCCTGAAATGGAAGTAGGAGTAGACAACAAATGTAACTGCTTACATCACCCGGACTACTGAGGCTTCCGTCGGACCTTGGTTGTGGGACGTTGTGCCGTACTGTGTACAACCGGTTTTTACAGCTTTCCTGACATCCGAGATGGTCACCCCGACAGACCCAAATCGTCCAAGTCGCACAGCTGTACTAGGTCTACAAAAATAACTAGTACAGTTTACAGTAAATAACCGTAATAATAGTGGTTTTCCGGGAAGCAAGGACACTGTGCGCTCCGGATTGATTCATGCATGATGCGACAACGCTCCTCATCAACGCGGATATCATGTACCTGACAAACTCGTTCACATTTTCCTTGATAATTGTTTCCAAGTACTGCACCAAGTGAGATGCTAGTTACATTTTTGTAATGTTACTAATTTATCATTGCGTTGCTTTTCTCCATAACCAGTAGTAAATACCTGTAGCTCCGAGCGAGAGGAAATGGGTACAGAGAAATCCGATATGAAATTTTCACATGACCGCCGTAAAGCTTTCGTTAAGCATTTCATCTTTCGGACATACTTTTGAACAGGCTGTCCCAGTGCATGTTCAATTCTATACGAGACGGTGCATGCGGTTAGGAGGCATTCTAACATTAACTAAAAAGCACATGGGGGCTTATTTTAGGTCTGTTATCTCAGAATTCTGACTTCCTTGAATGCGCGCAATTGTACCGGTGGGAGAGCATAAATTATGATATATACTTGCCAATGCTGGGCTCCTGCATTGATCTCGATGTGGGTAGTGAATGACTAACCTTTCCTGGTAATGACGGCAGTGAGTAATTATTTTAAGCGCTAACATATCTGGACAAAGTAGATTACGTTCAGGTTGGAGTATATGAAGCCTCGGTTCAGTGCTGTGCATATGCACCTCTTTTGCGTAGCGGCAAGATGCGACGGGGCGTTGCACATCGCATTCAGATGCTGGCGCAAGCTCAAACAATGCTGGATGTGGCGCTTGGTAGTTGCCATTTGATGGCATCTTCTTTTTCTGCGGTTTGTGTGCCTTCTCTTTCCCCACAGCAATCATCCTGGCCGGCTTCCGTCTGTGCTGTATTTTAGGACGTCAAATAACAGTTTACCTAATTCTCACGCTTCCGGGGTTTCCCCATAGCAACGGTATCATTCGTATCCACTGGACAAGGCCTGCCTGCATATGTGCGTACCATTGATAGAGCTTAATCGAAATCATCTTCAGAATGAGTTGTTGGAAAAGAACTTACCGGCTAGCATGATGACCTCCACAGAGTGTATGCCGTCCCCTGGGGCAAGTGACCGATGGGTTTGCAACGCCGAATTTTGCATATAATGCGGGATTTCCTGACTCTAGGCACTACGACTGTCCTGTCGCATCTACATGCTGCTGCTGACAGTAACATCGGTGCGTTGTTCTGAATGCATGCGCACCAGGTAGTAAAAGTCAGCCATACTCCTTAAAATAGAGACAAGCCACAGTAAGTACGCATCATTACATGATGTATACAGAGAGAATAGTTATACATGTACTCGCATTCCTTAAAGATTGACCGCATCACCAATGACCGGATAAAGTAGCATGATTAGCTGTGAAAAGGGAATAAGTGCGTACAGTATCCTGGTATGTGTTTCCTCTGAAAGTAAGCAACGGAAGTATGTTAACAATTCTGCGTCTTACGTTAAAACACAAACAATCAATCTGCAATCAATCTGATCTACTTCAAACTTATTCACAAAGTGGCCCACCTGCATGGCAACATTTATGCCGATCGATGGTGATTGCAATCCACGGCAATGGAAGACGTAAAACTCTACCTCTGCCCGGCATAATATGTAAGTACAGCTTGGTGCACAGCTTGAAGCACATAAGGATTGTTACCAACCATAAGGACGTTGTTGGGAAAAATATGCCATTCATAGTAAATGCCAGCTCATTGTTACAAAGCACAAATGTTATGACCTAAGAAGAGGATTCCTCAGAATGGATATCGGTAGGCTGCGCAGCCACTTCCATCCATGTGCGCATGAGTTGCGCTCTAGGATTAACATCATCTTGCAGCATACGCTTCAGCAAATGTATTTATGACTAACAGAAACGCGAATAAATAAAATAAGTAACAAACAATTATTCTCAGCTTTGCGAGGCATGCCCACGATGGCATGATCAAATAAGTGCAATTGTACAGATGTGGTAAGGCAATGGTAACAGTGACAATCGCAGGGTGTTTAGAGGTTCCTAGTTGGCACCGTATAAAAAGACGGAAGTAAAAATGAAGAAAGCCCATTGGCGTGGGTTGGTGCAGGTTGGTATGGGCAATATTGGTCTGCCATAAAGTGCCATAACAATTCAGCCATAAATAGGTACAGCACCAGAGCTGATCAACTAGGAGAGAAGTGATGAAGAACCAACACAACCGTGGTTACGCGATACGCTGGGTTCCTGTGAGTGTAGCGTAAAAGACAACGGTGTATACGCAATAAGCGACGTGGCAACGAAATATGAAGAGAGTAAAGTGTCGGGGTGTAGCAAGCGTAATACCATGTGGTCCTGGTCAACTTGCCAGTATAAACTAATTATCTGTGACTTTATTCAGTGGCGGGTCGCATCCGGCACGTCTCGGTGTTGTTAAACGGACATTTGTGGCTTTTATAGGAATAACGCTTGCTAGGCGCAACCGACGTCGTGGGACACCACCCTCGCTTTATACGAAAGTCAAGATGTAGCTGGCAAGGCTACTTATTGATCGATTATTAATGCTGTTAGTCGCAGTCTGGATACATCCATACTTTTCCCTGGCTACTGCATGCTGGGCGAGGGTCTGTGCCATCCATAGGTCCTGCCACGTCATAACAAGATGGCACGGCCCGTTCGGTAGGTAAACTATAAATTGAACATTTTTGGAATGGTTTGAGTTGGTAGTCTGTAGAACCGCGTAACCTTTTCGAGGAGCATCTAAAGTAATATGGTGTTGAAGTATTAGTAGAGCCAGCAGAAAAGCCAAACAAAACGGCTAGAAAAGACGGCAAGATTTCCGGAATAACGAACCGGAGTTCCTCCCGGTGTATGTAGTGTTGCTTGGTCACACTGGCCTTCACTGCCAAGTGGACGTTAAAAATAGTGTGAGCTGCTCCAGCTGTGGTAGGTGATAAGAATTGGTCCAGTAATGTGGATAACCGAACCCGTTTGTTCTTTCCATGGTGAAAGGTAGCATTGCGCTTGGTATTTATAAATTAGGTGCATAGCATTGGCAGGAAAAATCTGCCATCCGAAGGCAGGTGAAATATCCGAGTAGACATTACATGCCACCGTAGGAACTCCGAGTAAGGATTACATGAAGTAGTGGAGAGCTGAACCCAATTATTCGGGCCTCAATATAACGGCATCCATCCAAGCTAAAGAATAAGTGGTTTGTCCATCCGGTAAGTAATGGAACAGCGAAACAATTATCCACAACACTAAACTAAGAGGTCACCCTCTGAAACTGACAATTCATTATAGCCGGCTTGAATGCCGTAGAAATTTCTTTTCTCTCCGCGTGTGTGAGCCTTGGAACGCCCTCCCTAATTATGTCGTCTCTGCTCCCAATCTGGCGATGTTTAAAAAACGTGTTGACGATGCATTGTCACACTTACATTTCATTTTATGACTTGTTAGCCAGGGGCTTCAAAACGCAATCAAACGGTTTCTTGCCAAACGCCTAACCAATGGATTTATGGATTTATACGTTTGATATGCGAACATCTCCGCTATTCCACATAAGTCTATGGTGATTCCACCACAAGGCTTTTCACTTTATTATGCAATTGATTTTCGCAATAATTTCCATCCCACGGGACTTGTTAAGCGATGCTTTTTTACCCGTAATAAACCATTGTCCATTGTCCATTATCCATTACCAGATAAAGAAATATCTTTCTTCCTTGAAGCGTTGAGGTAAAACAGTGGACATATCCTCGGTTTCTGGCCACCGATTCTGTGGAAACCGCGGAGAAAAAGACAACGAACAAAGCCAGCCAGGCAACCAGACAACAACGATGAATTCGGATTACATAGAAAAATAAGATCAGTCACAGAAGTGCTTTCACTAATGAACCTCACATTATATGTATCATTATAAATAAATTAGCTCAAATACGTGTTCCATAAAAATTTAGAGTAATCCAACCGTGAACAGTGAAGTCTCAGTAGACTGCGCGAAGTCAAAGAGCAAGAGAGCGGTCCGCCGAGATTGGATTAGTCGGTGGATTGAGATTGTCGTTCACTTAATTTGGGAAGAACAATGGTAAGGGTCAGGTTTGGACGGAAAGTAGCTATGCTAATAAAGCGTGAGCAAATCCAGCAAAGTTCACGGGGAAACTAAGCTTTGGGTATGCAGCACTAGGATAATATAAGTCTGGGTAGTATGGATGCAGTCAGAAAGCACAAATGCAGTCCGATAAGAATAGATCAATGCAAAACGCATAGATGGCCGTCCATTCAAAAAGCAGTCAGAGACCGCGATAAGAAAACGACAGGGTAGGGATGAGACAGGCTTTCATTGAAAAAGAGTAAAAAAGTCAACGAGGCTTTCGCGGTAAGTGAACAGTGCAGTAGGACAGCCGAACCAAGAAAGGTACCGTCTCATAAGTCTAAGTGGATTCTTGGAGCAGGAGGCCGATTAAGCGAGACTGAATTAGTTGGCGCGTTGAGGTTGGGACGTACAATAATGTAAGAAATATGCTAAAATCTTAAAGAGTGAATTATTCTGGCAGGCCGTAGAGGTAAGGGAAACCTGGTGTTGAATCCGCAGAACCTATACCGCCTGTCCTGGTAGCATGGGAGCAGTTAAAGAGAAACAGACTGGTCAGGTGAGACAAGCTCACGGTAGGGCAGTAAAGCTGGCTGTCCGATTGAAAAGGGACAGAAAAGAGAGCACGATAAGGAATGGTTATGGCCGGGATGAGAAGGATTTATTGATAAAGAGTAGAAAAGCCCACGACGTTCTCCAGCTAACGTAAACCGATCCATTAGGTCAGCTGAGCCAAGAGAGATAATGTCGCAGAAGTCTAAGTGTATTCAGTGAGCAAGGGGCAGACCAGGCAAGACTGGTCTAGTCAACACTTTGGGATTAGGGCGAACAGTGAGGATAGGAAAAAGGCTGTAACAATAAAGCGTGAACAAGTCTAGCACTCCCTCTAGGTAAGGGTACTAACTTTAAGTCTGCGGGGCCTATACCGTTTAAGTCTCGATAGGATAAGAGAAGTCAGAGAGTAACAGACTTGGCAGGTGAGACTGAATCTCGGCAAGCCCGTGATAGGTGACCGCCGGATGAAACAGTAATGAAAACAGAAAGCGAGACGAAAAATATTACGGCCGGGATGAGAAAGGTTTATTGATAAAGAGTGGAAAGCTCGAGTAGCTCTCCAGGTTCTGTAAACATATCCTTTAGGTCAGCCGAAACAAGAAAATTAATGTCTTAGAAGTTTAAATGAGATTTGTACGGAATTCCGCCGCTAAGTTCTGCTGCTGTTAGCGTTCGCCTTCGCGGATCAACTTCACGCAGTGGTTTCGTTGAGCGGTGTAATCACCCCAGGTCCGTGTACATGGACAAGCTTTTAAGTACGCCAGGCTGAATCCCTTAAGGCCATGCACTTTGTAGTAGGGCTTCTCAGGAACGAATGCACTTGCTTTGGGCGAAGGACCTTGCTTTTGACGCACTTGTCGCTAACTTAGCGAATTAGGTGACGAACAACAACCAGGCGACGTCGGGCGATTTCTTGGCTAGGAAGCACCAGTCCGTTTCTTGCAAGGGGTTCTACAGAGTATCGCAATGTGTAAAAACATAGGTTTTCAGGTTGCTCTCACCGATATATTTCGAGTAGCAGGTGTACCGAAAGAGCAATATCGCGTGCTCGCTACGGCTAAGTAGTGCATCTGTGCTCACGGTGTCGACCATTATTTCTTCGTTAGTGAGCACAAGTTACGAACAGAGGGTGGGTCACCTATTCGGAATCGCGTAGGAGAGGTGACGTGGTTGCACAGAAGTACATCGGCGATCACCCGTTGCAAAGCAGCATTGACTGCTTTGTTGTGCGATACCTTAACCCTGATTGCGTGCTAGATGAAGTCCCAACCAAAAAGGCGTGAATGTATGGTCGTGCCAGGACTGGTTTCTTCTTAGAAGCTAGGCATTGATACACTTCTAAGGAGGACATTTATGGGTAGTTAACTATTGCTAGTAAACACACACCACCACATCTTAGGTACACACGACATCAAAGCGAATTGACGGCTTGCGTTTCTGCGTCCTCTGTGAGGTCAATATGCAGCTCGGATCAATAATACGGGAGAACTCCCCTCCTCCTTTAGTTTGTTCGGTTCGCCTGGAAGTCATGCCTAGTAGTGCAATGCCAGCATTAGGGATCTCCATGTTCAGCCATGTGTTGTTGGCTATAACTAGGTCCCAGATCTTAAAGACCCGAAGAATACGAGGTTCTGTTAGCTTGCTGAGAAGATCTTGTTCATTGGTATACAACCAGATGAGGGCAGTGGTAGTCAGAAGCGTGTATTTGAATGCTGGTTTCCGGTGAGTTTCTATGCGGACCCTTTTGGGGTTGGCTGCCGGTCGTTCTTCTGTAAGACCAGTGACGCCGGCCCTAACGCCAGTTCAGGTTGTTTTATAAAGCTCTCAGTGCCAACAAGCGGGTGACCATCCTATCCTTCTTCAGCTGCCGGTGTGTTTTGGCGTTGTCGCCGTTCGGAGCTACAGGGTGACAAATTTATTTTGCTAAGTTGCTTGCTCAGTGTTACCTTGTCTATATGTGGTCTGGTGCCTATCGTCTTTATACCTGTTTCGTCTGGTAGCATTTGACGCTTTTGGTGGCATACTTGATCACGTGTTCCGCTACCAGTTCGGAGTGTGGTGCTACTTTCATCACTCGGAGACCACATCGTTTGTATTTAGATGATAGCGGTAACCTTGATGTAGAAGTTACGATAACACTTTCGAGTGAGAGTACTTCACGAATAAATGCCATCCATCCCAGTCATGTACTTTGAACTCTAGCACGCTTTGTGACCGGAGCTCAGGGACACCGTGAATAGGAATAGATTTTGCGTCTTATTGCTTACGGAAGTCATCCAGATTTTGTTTGTGTTTCTGGCCTTCGCTCCAAGGAACGTCTGGAAATATTCGAACAGTGCATGTGGTGGTACGGAAGCGAGTGGCTGACAAGAGAACTGTCTCTGCATCATTACCTGACTAAAGTGTTACCTGGAGTAATCGCGGTTCACCGTAGTGTACTGAGTTTGGGTGACGGACGAGACGCATCATACTGACTGGTTTAGCTAGAACCTCCATTAGTTGACAAAGGGAGTCCCACCGTTTTCGTCCTTCATTATCTTATCATTTATGGACTTCGCCTCGGATGCAGTGACATTAGAGCATATAACAGTTGGAGAATTATGGTAGTGTTTCATGTTCTCCTTTTTGGAGGGACGAATGGCTGCTTTCTTCGGTTGGAGGAACGTTGGGGTCTTGAGTCCCGTAGTTGTATTATTAGTAGTAACTCATTTGGCAACGGGCCGGGTTACGATGGGCGGTGCCTCGGTCATGTGGGTAGCAACAATGGACGCGTATGTTGTCGGGCGTTAAACAATGTTCAGCGTGGCAGGTGATTCTGTTGGAGAATGCGTGGCGAACGCATCTTTATGCGCAGACACTAGTATAGGGGGTGGCTAACTGGATTGTTACGCTTACACTTTTCTGAATTGGAGTATTATATCGAGCTTAGAGTTCGAGGCACCAATGTGCCATCTGCAAAGGTTACTCACTGTGTGTCACTTGTAAACTGCCGTAAAAATGCAATTTGGAAACCTAACAAAATTATTTGTTATAAAAGAGAACGACACTGAGTATGGTTACAAGAGTTTTCCTGGATTGCGGAAACCAAGCTACTCCATGCAACAACATGCGAATGTACTCCTCAAGCGTACAGCATGGACCACCGGAAGATTACCAGTAAGGACTAAATGTGTCATTTACGTAGTCAACTTGGGGCGGCTGTTTCTCACAATTTGCCGTATGTTTACTACAAAGCTAGAGTAAATGCGCAGGGTGCGAAGCAGTGAAGTAATGCCTCCGAAAATGGAATGAACCCATGGCGTGGTCAGTTGATCTACTGTTTATTTCCATATAGAATGCTCATGCATATGTGGCGAACATGTGGGTGCGTCACCTCAACACAGCATATCACTGATGAGTGGGTTCTATACGTGGTAAAATCAATAGCAGCAAAGGTTGCATTCAACAATCAATGCTTACTGTATGGCAATGTCCATTTCGGACGTTGCTTCAATGGAACGGCAACGTGCAAGCGCCGCAGGCATAGAGAGAAGTCTGCGTTAGTGTGATGATCACGCAACCACCAGCTGATCCAAATATCGATTGGTCCTGCCTTTGTCCTCCACCGTATATTATAATGGGGAGGGCAAAATTGGGTATTAAACGGAACTCAACAAACTGATGGTACTGGAAAATATAGATTTATCGTTAACCAACGAAGCGAGCGATGAATGTAAGCCAAAGTGCACGACCTGTGAACACGTAAACGTGCATGATCTATGAACGCTGGCGGACAACCTACCGCTGTGCGGACGCCGGGTAGGACAGCCGACCGAACCAAGCGAAGGTGCGACATGCTCAAGGTGCGGCGTTGACAACGTAGGTTGGCGACCAAATGCCTAGCTGTTGCTCAGTGTTGTCACCCATGCTGCTGTGCGCTAGATTTGCGGAGGAGGCACGGAGACTTAGGTAGGTGGTGGGTGATGCAAGTTGATGCGATGTCAACTTAGGTGTGTGACTATAACATTACCTGTTGGGCAATAGTGCTACACCTACCGCTGTGCACAAGCTGTGCGGAGGAGGCATGAAGCCTAACTGAGGTGCGACGTGCCATCAGGTGCTACGATGGCAACGTATGCTGGCTAGCACATGCTTACCTGCTAGTCAAGCGAGCCGCACTTACTTCTGTGCGCTAGTGTTGCGGAGAAGTAACGAGGAGTAACGGAGGTGCTACATGATGCAAGCTGCTGTGGAGATTAGGTTCCCGGGTGGCTGAATGCTTGACATAGTCAATGGAGGCACACTTTGTGCTAGTCTTACCAACGTTAGGATGGCCAACCATGGCGATCGGTGTGGAATAATGGAAAGTACGGTGTACAAGCAAATGCAACACAATCTAAGGATGCGTGGCCTTCCCATATGATCTGAACTTATTATTTACACCTTATAGGTCATGTACGGCTACACATTCCTCTTCTCGCCTACCGGCTGCTATATGGCTGTACCCAAGGACGCCGCGGAATTTTGCTAAGCCGTGCTGGATGTGCAATTTTCTTTTGGAATACTGTGTTATACGTGCTTTCTGTGTGTGAATTTTACACCAATACAGTTCTTTTGGTGTACTGTTTTATCGGTGCGAATTTGGTGAATATCCCCTCGCTACTTTCGGAGATCTCACTGATCACCCAACTACAGGCGGTGTCCGCCATCTTAGATTGGTTCTACAATGGCACGTACCTCTTACCCGCGGAAAGCGAAGCCTAAAGCTACCGAGATGAACATTAGTTGCTGCGTTGGCAACTGTGTAAAACTTGTGCGGTTTGGTATTGAATGCGGTAGCTCCCGAAAATACTTTCATCCTCGGTGTGCTCGCCTTAGTACCAACCAGATAAAAAACTCCATGATACGACCGATTCTCTCTGGTTCTGCATTGAGTGTTCATATCTTCCACTCATCAGATGTATAACTGTGCTGGTACAGAAGTGCGATAGGTTGTCAAAGATTGTAGAGCAAGCAACAGCAGTGAAAGCTGTCCCATATGAGCCAGATAACTCTGTACATAAATATTCATGCTCAACATCATGCTCCAATCCAGAACGGTGTAAGAACAATGTTCCATTGTTAGTCACCGCGACAGTAGCGGCTGCTCATAAAGACGAGTTCACCGCACACTCTCCACCAGAACCACCCACCACGCTGAACGCTGATAAAGGGACGACAACATACGCGTCCGTTGTCACTACTCATACGGCTGAGGCCCCTCTCATCGTTACGCAACCCGCTGCCAAACAAGTTAATACTACCGTTACCACCACGGGACTCAAGACCTCATCATCTACCCAAGCGAAAAAACCAGTTACTGGTCCTCACAAGAAGGTGGACATTAAAAATCACCATAATCCCTTGACAGTTATATGCTCCAATGTGACTGAATCCGGGGCGCACTCTATAAAAGATAAGATATTGAACGACAAAAAACAGTGGGACTCCCTGTGTCAAATGATGGAGTTTCAAGTTAAACCAGTCAGTATGATGCGTCTCGTCCGTCACTCAAACTCCATACACTATGGTGATCCACGTTTACTCCAGGTAACACTGCAATCAGCTAATAATGCAGAGGAAGTTCTCTTGTCAGCTACTCGCCTCCGTACCACCACATGCACTGTTCGAATCTTTCCAGATGTTCCTTGGAGCGAACGTCAAAAACGCAAACAAAATCCGGACGACTTCCGTAAACGACAAGACGCCAAATCTGTTCTTGTTCACGGTGTCCCCGAGCTCAAGGCCTCAAGCGATCGAGAGGCCAAAGCGCTTGACTGGGATGAATGGCGTTTTATTCGCGAACTGCTCTCACTCGAAAATGTTATTGCTACTTCGACATCAAGGTTACCACCCTCACCTAACTACAAAGGATGTGGTCCCCGAGTGATGAAAATATCGTTGCATTCCGAAATGATGGTAGTATATGTGATCAATACGTGGCGCAAAATGCGTCAAATACTACCATCCGAAATACGTATAAAGACGATGGGCACTGAATCACCAACAGGCCAAGTCACATTGAGCAATCAACGTACCAATACAATTCTACCGCCATGTAGCTCAGACCGGAGACAATGCGAAAACGCGCTGCCGGCTGAAGGGGGACAAGTTGGTCACCCACTTGTTGGCGCTGAGAGCTCAATACAACGACCTGAACTGGCCCTAGGGTCTGCAGCATCGATCCTACAAAAAAACTACCGGCAGCCGACCCCACAAGGGTCGACGTAAACTCCAACCGAAAACCGGAATCTACAAACACTCTTCTAACCACCGATGCCCTCACCTGCTTCTATACTAATGCACAAGGTCTTCTCAGCAAGCTAACCGAACTTCGATTTCGCCAGGTCTCCACGCCCTGGGACATAGTTATGATCACCGAAACCTGGCTGGGCACGGACATCGTGGATGCCGAGATTGCGCTACCTGGCATGAGTTCCTTACGAAAAGATCGGCCTAGCAGAGGAGGCGGAGTGCTTTTGTATTATCGATCCGACCTACATGTTGAGATCATTGATGACTCAGAAGTAAACATCAACGATTCTCTTTGGTGTCGTATGCACCTGAGACGTGGCGATGTGTGTTTGCTAGCAATAGTTTACCGTCCTCCAATGTCTACCTTGGAAATGGATCAAGGCCTTGCTGCTGCGATGAAACGAGCATTGACACGTCCACACAGTCACGTTCTTCTGGTGGGGGACTTCAATCTGCACGCACTGGAAGTTCCAGCATCGCCCAGCAAACAGTTCAAGGCTGATTTGCAAGAACTGATTACCGATGTACCACTGTATAACAATGTCACCTCCCCCACTCGTTTCAAAACGGGTGACACCCCCTCTGTCTTGGACCTTGTGCTCACCAACGAGGAACTAATGATTGACACCGTTACCATAGCTACACCACTAGGTCGTAGTGATCACGCGACTTTGCACTTTCGTTACATCTGTTATTCCGAGTACGTTAGAGAGAACAACGTGGAAACTTATATGGTTACACATTACGACATCTTGTCTAACCCTGTTCAAGACACCAACTGGTCCTTCCTGACCGAGAATCCGCCCGATGAGGCTTGGATGGTGTTTGCCACCAAATTCACTGAGCTAGTGGCAAATGCATCAGAACGCAAGGCCTTTCGCCCGAAGCAAGTGGATTCGTTCCTAAGAAACAGTACGAGAAAATCTTTGGCCTTAAGGGATTCGGCCTGGCACGCTTACAAAGTTTGCCCAAGTAATCTGACCTGGGGAGTCTACACAACTCAACGAAACCACTGCGTCAAGTTGATTCGCGAATACAAACTCCAGCACCAACAGAACTTAGCGGCGAAATTCATCAAAAATCCAAAGCTATTGTATAGACATATCAACAAACTCCGTAGAGTGCAGCGCGGGATCCCGGTCTTGCGTGCAGCAGATGGTCATGCGCAAACTGCACAGGACGCGGCCAACGTGTTTCGTCAACACTTCATCCATACCTTCCGGAGTGAACCATCCTTCACCCGATTTTGACAGAGCTCTCACCGTTCCCAGGTTTACACAACGTATCGTTCACGGCAACCAATGTGTTGAAAACGCTAATGTCGCTGCGTGTGCACAGCTCGCCAGGCGTAGACAATATTAAACCGAAGGCGTTGAAGGCAGCGGCCTTAAACATTGCCGAACCATTAGCTCGGTTCTTTCAACGTTGTCTTGAAGAAATGCTGATTCCCACAATGTGGAAACATGGGCTAGTCACTCCCATTTACAAAAGCGGTAATCGTGTGGAGCCGTCGAACTACCGTCCAATCACTCTTCTCCCAGTTTTATGCAAAGTAATGGAACGTATAATTGCGGCGGCGCTGATGGGATATCTGGAGAACAACAATATCATAGTGCCACAGCAACACGGATTCCGCCGAAATCGATCCTGCACTACAAACTTGCTGCTGGCGCGAGCAAGCTGGACGGGGTCAGCTGATGCTAGGTTTGGAGTCGACGTTGTCTACCTGGACTTCTCGAAGGCGTTCGATCGTTTGGACCACCGCATTCTCCTACACAAGCTTGGAGGCTACGGAATCGGTGACCCTGTGCTCGGTTGGATCGCCAACTTTCTCACTCAATGTCAGCTGAATGTGAGAGTCCGCAGCTCCATGTCCGACCCAATTGACGTCCAGTGCGATGTGCCACAAGGGTCAGTACTGGGGCCACGTTTATTTTTAACATTCATTAACGATCTTGCCAGTGTACTACAGTCGAACTTCTTGCTGTTTGCAGATGATGTCAAAATTTGGCATGACATCCGGACAGAGGACGATCACACAACACTGCAGAGCAATCTGGACAGGGCGTACACTTGGTCATCCGAAAACATGCTCCACTTCAATGTCGCCAAGTGCAAAGTCGTGAGCTTACGCCACCAGCTCATCCATGAATACTTACTCGGGGACCAGCCGTTGCAACATGCTTCCCAGGAATGCGACCTCGGAGTGATCGTGCAGGACGACCTTGGCTGCTCCAGACAAGCTGAAAAGGCATCGAAAAGGGCCAGTCAACATCTCGGACTCTTACGGAAGGCTTTCGTAAATTTCGAGCCATCTGTATTTCCGCAAATGCTGAGCTCTTACGTGAGACCCCACCTGGAGTATGCGATCCAGGCCTGGCGTCCCTGGTGCAAGCGTGACATCAGTGCACTTGAAGCTCCACAGCGTAGAGCAGCGAAGCTCGTCAGAGATCTGTTTTACATCCCCTACCAACGCAGACTGCAGTCTCTGGGATTGTACAGTGGTGAATAACGTCGTCACCGAGGAGACCTCATCATGGTCTACTTAATACTGATGAATCCAAATCACCCATGCCGCAGTCTCTTGCAGCTGAGCCAAAATACCAACCTGAGAGGTCATCAGCTCAAACTGGCTACACACTACAGCCGACTTGATTGTCGACGAAACTCACTCTCACTCCGTGTGTCCCGTGCTTAAAATGCGCTCCCCACTCACGTCGTCCTTGCCCCCACATTGGCACTATTTAAAAAACGCCTAGATGACACACTTTCCAACTTGCATTATTTGGCATAGCATGTCCTAATTCGGAGGACGAAATAACGAGACCCAAACCATGAGGTTACTGACCCTCCCCGCAAAGTGGCGGTGATGCTACATACAGAAGTGTCCCAATGAGCGACATGCATGTATACAAACTGGAGTAACGTACCACATCTCTCAACGGAAGCAACACACGAGTGGGCGTTATCCGTTCCTTTGATTTCTTTTTCCCACATTTGCTGTAATATAACAGCTCTACTTTGGGTGCAGACATCCAGTCCATACTTCAAACTATCATTATGAAGTGGTGCGTTGAAATCTGTAGAGGCCTAAAAATACGATTTACTTGTTCGGTTATCCTTCCATTTTATCTATTGCTCCAACCACCCTACGGGACCTGTCAAGCATATGCTTTTTACCCGTTATAAATCATTGTTCATTGTTCATTGTATATTTCAGTGCTCTAACTGGCAAAGACACAACACCCCGTATAGGTCATTGGGTCAAGGGGTGCGCAAAACGTCGCATCAAGGTTACGTGCTGTGTCGTTTCGATCATCATAAAGGATTAACAAAACCTGTCCCCATGGGGCTCTGCTACACAGCACAACTTAGAAACCCTTGTTCAAGCCGATGACACTAGTCGCACCCATCCTCACCGCCCGTTTTTCCTCATGGATGGGTTCGGCGGAGGCCATCACTCTTCATCCTGTCAGCCTTCAGCCGCAAGAGACTTATGTATCATCACTTAGCCGGGTCTTTCCCTATCCGTTTCCTGCCGGAAAGCAGCTTCTGTAGGTAACCGCGTGGTGGGATTGCTGAAACGAGTCTACGGTAAAATTGACCCTAGTAATTTTCGCCTCCTCCTCAAAGCGTTACTTCTACCCCACTTGGATATTGATATTCATGCTTGGAGCCCCTGGTTGCTGATGGGCCAACGTACACTGGACGCCCCACAAAGTCAAGCAACAAAACTGGTCCTAGGTCCCAAACCACTAGATTCTCCACGAAGACTTTACCGCCTGAGCCTCTACTCGCTTAAGTACCGACGTCTTCAGTGGGCTTGATCCATGTATTTATGATCCGATTTAATCCAGTCCATCTCAGTCGCCACCGCCTCACACGGCACCAATCGTGCTCCCATTTTCTTGGTCACCCACTGGGGCTCACACATCATCACAGTCGGCTGAAATGCGGACGACACCACTTCGCGTTGCGAATCTGCCGACAGTGGAATGCTCTGCTTGCCAACTTGATTTCGGCACCTACTGTGGTGGATGTTGAGATCCACCTGGAATGGCCTGTGGCCTACCTACACCGCGATATTCCCTGAGACAACTATCTTCTACTTGCTGGAGTTTCTCTTCTTTTCTTTTTCGCTTTTCCTAATTATTCTTCATAGCACTTCCGGTGGGCGTAGTGGGATGGCACGCGTTAAGCCGGCATGCATTCCGTGTAAATGCTGCATACGCTCGCTAAATTACGGCTAACGCGCCAGTCCAATCCGTTATATGGTTGCTTGGCCTTTCATCGGACCTACCCTAACATGTTTACCCTATGGGTCATGTAAAGCTCGAGCTTTCTTGAGAATAACATACCGATTTATTTATTTATCTATTTTATGGATGCAAACTTCCAATACAGTGTAAGTGCAGTCCCATCAAAATTATTCATGGTCACTTCCCGTACTCAAGTGAAAAAGGATGGAAAGGTTGCCACACTTTTTCTGGGCAAGCATATCATAATACTATTTTCTTAGCACCCTAGAATAATCCGTTTCTCTGTGCGACGCTACGTATGCATTTGTTCTGCATGTTCGCTTTCCTTTATCTGATCTTTATTACTTCATTTTTATCGATCAATCCTTTCTCACCTAGTGTTCTGTGTCCGTTTTTGCAGCAAAGGTTTCTACACTTACTTATGTAGGAGGTAAGCTCTCTCACAGGCTTTTCCCATCTCAGTCGGCCATAGCACTATACTCTTAATACCATCGTGTCGTCTTTCTGGCTTGATCCCTAGAAGCTCTTTACTCAGCGCTCGAATCTTATCTATCCGCTGATTTACCACCATTTGACGTTTGAATCTATTTCATCGCAAGCCATTCGTACTTTCACTTAATTATTCTGCGCTCCTTATCTAAGTAGCTTGGCTACCTGCTTGTCTTTAAATTCTGCTTCCTGTCTTCTCACACAATAGTTGCATCAAAGCCAACCGATACTGCGTTTTTCGTCCAATGGCGCAACGCTCTGTATCCCATGTGAATGGTAAAAACCAACCTATATGGCCATCACTTTACTAGAACATTCAAAAGACACTTTCAGCACAATCGTTGTTGCACATTGTACGTCATTTGTTCCCACTAAGTGTTATACCACAGGACTTAAACAAGGTTTGTTTCCACGTCTGTTCTTTGCGGCTTTGTTTGTCTCTTACTTTCCCGTTTCTCTGAGGTCCGGAACATCTTGGGGATCTGGGATTGGTTCGAGAAAGAGCTTTTGTCCACGACAGGACATAACCCACAAAGACTTACAAAGAACATGGCTGTACAAAAATAAATACAAATGCACTCACTACCACGAGCGTTGTCCAGTAATGATAGCTGGACACGAGGCCTTCACACTCCCGAAAAGTATACATAAACCTGAAAAATACAGACGCAAGAAACTGACGTTTTGCTCCCCCGGACACTCCAAAGATTACTCTCCGTGAAGGTCTCAATCTCCATGGGCCTCAGCCATTATGGCCGCCCCGAAGAATGATACCTGATCAGCTAACAGAGGAAATTGGAAGTCAATTGAGTGCGGATAACCGAGGGTCAAATCAGTCGGCAAGCTGCTTTGTTAATTTTACATTAGTGTACAAACGGATTTCTAACAGTGTTCCCGGACGTGGTGGGTTTTCGCCTGGCAAGCGTTCCCCAATAAAAAGCCACAAATGTCCGCTTAACGATTCTGCGACGTGGCGGATGCGACTCGCCATTGAATAAAATCACTGCCCACAACCACATACTGGCAAGTCGACTAGAATCATAATTTAATATTTTCCTGACACGTTCAAGAGTAATATACTCCCTGCCTACATGTATCGTTTTCACTACACATTTAATGCCCAGACTGTTTACACTACGCACGCTGGAACCCAACGTGTCTTCATGCATTGACGACTTTATTCCCCATGATTAATTTTACAATTTCCAAAACCCTTACAACTTTCGGCTTGCTGCCGATTACATACATAGCGACGTGTTTGTTGCGAAACATAATTGCATGTAAATGTTGATCATGCCTGTTTTTGTGTGTCTCGACAGATTCGGGAATATACTATTTATTTATTTACTTATTAATAAGCCGAAAAACCCAGCAGTGAACGGACAACCCGCCTGTGTCACGAGGACTGGCATAAAACATATAACTCATGCGCCCACCTCCGTTACGCTTCTTCATCATTCAATGGAGGTAAGTGCTAACTCCCCTGCTCCGGGAATTACCGGTGACTACATGCATGACGGAAGGATACCCGACCCGTGAAATCAAGGTGACACGCTAAACCTCAAATTGTCGTTGTTGTAGGAAAGCAAAATACAACTTACGTTCTCAGCACATGGCCATATATTCTTACAATTTGACAATCACTTCCCCGGTTATTACTTCACTCGCATTATGCGGCTCAGCAGATTCCGATGGTACCCTAAACGTCCGCATTCCTGATACTGCACGCAAATACTTACTTCGAGTGTGCAACTGCTCGATCACCAAACCTTTCCTGAAACCAGACTCATATAAATCGATTTGTGCATCTGAAATACTTCTTCCCTTCGTAACGGCAACAGCGTTGCTGAGCCCATTGTTCACACACTTCCCACTACACCCAATCAACTGCATAACTTTCCATACCGGAATCGTCTTCCATGGAGCAAACCCCGCAGGTATCTTACATTCAGAAAGCGTGTGAAGTGTTTGTCCAGTAACTGGTTTCCGGCACGGCGAACTGCAGTTGTGGTTGTTTCCAAACGCCGGAAATGCCCTCCGTGTGGAAGGGTCTCTGTGATGTCCGTCACTTGCAGCACCAGCGGCAACTTCCGCTTGCGTAATACCGCAGAACGATTGATGGGGTCCTACGAACGTTTGGACCAACCGGCCCTCCCAAGCAACTGGAGCAAAGCATGCCGGTTTCTTTTCTTTTTAACCGTCGCAACTCATCCGGCATGTTTAACAATATGGGTTCTGTACTGTGACGAATGGTGCAATATAACGCAATATCCGCCTCTGTCGGAAGCAAATCAAGTAACATCCACATTGAATTGTACAGACGCTGGCGTTTCGACACAGTTGCATGCGTCTCCGAGCATTAGCATTGGGACAGTCCACCCGTTTTTACCCCGTATCTCGGTTTCTCTCTATCCGATTCTGGGCAGCCAAATGTCGTTCGTAAGCTAGCGATCTGCATTACTGTCGCCGTCTCAACCGCTTTCAATGTTGTGGGTTTCGCCAACGTTGTCTGATTCACTGCGCTCTCTGCAAATAACTTCTCCTTGGTTCGCGGCCCTGACACGTCACTAGACGTCGCTCTTTTTCCGCTGTCTGCTAGATCCGATTGGTTCGCACCGCCTTGCATCGTCTCAGCCATTGCGCACGGTAATTCCGTACTATACAGAATCGTTAACTACTTGGTTCACAAATCGTCTTTGGCTCCTGCCGTCATAAAATATGAGGAGTGTAGGTAGTATGGGTGATGCAGTCGGGGCATTGTGCATCGATGGAAAGTACCCTAGGTAAATACAAGCCTCATTGGATCAGGAGGCATTTTCTAGCTAAAAGGATTCCAAGTGTGATGGTGACACGTCATTACTCTGTTATCAGTCGCCTCCACTGCTTTCGTGTACATTTAGTAAACAACTACTGATTCAGTGTTCATAGGTCCGCAGCTACTCGGTGGTTGGGAGAAGGTTACCTTTGGCAGCAAGATGCTATCACGACAACGCGCACACTAGCTTTGATACTTTTTCAGACCCCAATTCCATCGGGACAATAAGATTTTAAATACGACGTGAGTTTACGGCCCGGGCGCGAACATTCAACAAGCATCCTAAGCGCATTGTATGCATAAGTTCCGCAGCCACTTTATCGTGCAACAGCGCCTCATGAGCTTGCTGCTTTCTGATGATAACTTGTTTCGGCATAGCTACCATGTCAGCAGCAACGTATGCCAATGCGTGTCACTTACCTGCTTCTGTTGCTGCTTGTGCGAGTGGTCTTTATATCGATTAGCGTGCGCGGATCCCGACGTAGCCGATTCGCAACAAGTGGTGAATGGGACAACACCGTTTGCTTGTTTTCAGTAGTTACCTGCTTTTCGCGAAGTAACTTCGTGCGACGACACTATTCAGAGACTCTGGCGTTCTGGCTTCGGCGACGCCGTGGCATTTAGAAATACTTCAATTTTGTAGCAGCTTGATGTAGTTCGTTCTTGGATGATGCAAATCATGAATCCTTGAGACAAGTAGTTGAGTCACTGTAAGTAATAGAGGGATTCCATCTGCATTTATAATAATTGTATGGTCCCATTTTGAGAGTCGCTTGTTGCTTCCAGGCGGTTGTGGATAACCGCCCTGGAGTACATGTGGTCGATTCATCCATTGGTATTTATATTCCATTAGGGGAGATTTGGCCTTGGCTCCGCCAGCATCTCCTTTGATATTGCGATTGATTTATGGCAAACTAGGAAATGTAGCTGAATCTCTCTGTTTCTTATTCTTTGGGGCATCGGTGTGCCATTTAATTACTTGTTTGCATAACACGTCGAATTCATCAAAAATGAATACTTTCCGTATCGCTTCAGCTTTTGATTTTGCATCGGATTCGCCACATAACCGAAAGATGAGTTCAGGTAATTGCAGCATAGGGACAATTCACTGTTCTCCCTTGGCATCCCGTATACACACACCGTACTTATTTCGTCCGTCGGAGTTTGTGATTGGAAACATTTGGTTACTATGCCAACTAGGTTAGCGAACGCATTCTGCGTTACATTTACATTGTGTGTGATCAACACACAGAGAGAATATTTAGAGCACCTCCGTCGTAGAAACCACAACCTGATAAGTTTCACTTTACTCAAATTAAATGGCCACCAATTAAGTACCTTGTTTTTACTAAGCCATCCGCAATAGTAACTTGAAACGCTTCAGTCAAATAATCGCATCATCTGATTGCGATGCCTACCTTCTCTCCAATTATACCAGCCTTGTCTTGGAATTCCACTATCCTCAAGTTCAGCAAGCCAAAACCTTTTTTGCTCTCTAGCAAAATGAAGTATTTACGTATAAAGTGAATTAGCCCAATGACTGACCAATCAGAAAGCTCGAACCTGGTTGCGCGCTATATTTCTCTCCAGATTACCTACTTAGTAATTAATTTTCTACAATCGTCCTGCATTCAGAATGTTAATGGCATAAAACTCTGATGGCTCTGATTTTCAATGCTCCATTTGAAGATATTTCCCTTTGCAATGGGATCGAAGCGGTTTCAAGCTCTATGAAATACTTTGTTTTGTCTTCTCTTGCTACAAGTGCCGCGCAAACAGCATATTGTTAGTTGCAGGATAATTCATATCACTCCTACAATCGCCGGGTTTCCGAGAACTAAGTAGAACTGTATGAGAGTATCCACAAGTCCTACAACGATTCACCGAGCTGAGTACTTTAATAGTAAACGTTACACTAGTTGGCTTAGTGTCATCTTCAGTGCAATTCTCGGTAGAGGAAAATCTCACAGAATGTTTCACCGAGACGTAGCTTCTAAAGTTGGCCTCGTCTATCCATGTTCTGTGACAACTTTTTGTTCGATTTTCGGCCACCCAGTTTCATACTTTCTCAGATCTAGGTACACTGGATCAAGGTCACTGCTGAGTTTGACTGAATTCTCTGTCGAGAACCATGCTTCGAGGAATTTGCTTTATTTTTTCCCTCCGTGCGCCAGAATTTCCGTGTTGTCCCAGTTAGCATTTTATCCTTCCTCACTGAGATGCGCTGAAATCTGTGACGATGCATAATGTTATCGACATCCACGCATGTGCTCTTGTGTTCTGGTAGAAAATATTATCCCTGTTCGATCCACATAGACTTACTCTCCGTTCTCGCATTGCATAATTCTTGTGCCACTAGTTTTCCTTTAGTACTAGACAAGATTTCCTTCAACGTCCCGATTGTTATGTAAGCTACCATTAAGTTCCTCGGTTTAAGGAGACAGTGTTTCCGATACGTTACATTTTTACGTTGTTGATACAGGTGGGATAGTTGTGCTACTTCGATGCTGGGATCTTCGGATGAAATGGCGTGGGTAGCCGTTATGCACAGAAGAGCAAACAGATGTTCCTCTTCCTTTCATTTCACCTCCGCAGTATTCCATTGTGATTCTGTCCTACGACACTAGGGTAGTGGTTGGCGGCATCCGGTTTCGGATTTGCCTGTCACTGTGGCCAGCCACAGGACGCCTGCGCCTAAAGAGGGACCATGGGTTTCTTGCGCCGCACCACCCACAGCTCCAACCACACGCTCAATATCCAGTGTAAACCTGAAGGAATAAGACCGGGAGGCATGCGGATGGGAGACACGTTTCATCAACGGAGCCGGCCCACACTCCTTCACAGGCAAACACAAGCACACTTTATTTGGGGAATCAAGCGCACACAAGGCGATGGCTGGACCGTGGTCCGCTCCACACTGAGTGCATGGAACCACTCTTCGGGCCTAGCACGGCCACAAGGACCGTGCACCCTGTCCCCTCCAGCAACGACCTACTGTCTCCTGGAGCCAGTATGGACGAGGTAGTGGGTAATAGACAGGTAGGCACCTTATCAACCCGCACATCAAGCACATCCACACCGGCGATATCAAACAACAGCCAAACACTTGAAAGAGAGAAAGAAAAAGAGAAAAACTCGATTAATGCATAAGGAAACGGTGATATAAACCTTACTTAAATAGCATATGTAATAAGTTGTTTACAAACAAATCCTAGCTAAGTGCACGAGGTCAAGAAGTATAGTTCACGGAATGCCACGAACGCAAAAATGTTATGGAAATCGAATACAATTGGCTTAGGCGATGTGTGCAATTTAATGAAATAGAGTACAGGGAGATATTCATATGAGAAAGAAAAGCATTAAGGTAGAAACTGTAAACTCACCACCTGAACTAAAGAGAGTTAGCATGCAAGCATGCGGTTAGCAAATCGAATTCAGCGTGCCTACAAACGCTGCGCCGGTGCTGCCTACGTTCACTGCACAACCCGTCGTCTCTTCGCCAGTGGTCCCGAGTGACCTCTCTCATGGCTCACTAGGCCTGCCTGACTAAGGCACTCCCGACCGCATGTTCTACAGCACCATAAGCTCGATGTCGATGGAGTACAATTCGTCGGTTCTTGCCGCTTCCGCAATTGCCGCTTCTTCTCTGCATGCATGAGGGCTTTCTCCCGCACTTTAGCAACTGCCTTCGTGGTCAGATCACGCCATGCAACACGATCAACCGCCTTCGATTCCCATGATCTGCAATCAAGATTAGAACGTGTGAGGCTCAGTTTAACCTTGTCCTGGTAACGTAACTTTGGTTTCCCCACATGCCGCTTCCCAATACTCAGCTGACCGTATAAACGTTGTTTCGGTACCCGCGTCAAATCCATACGGCTCACATGACCGAGCCATCTCAGGTGTCGCAGTAAAAGTATGCCGTCCACTGCATACATCCCACTTCGGCGCAACACTTCCGTGTCTGCGACTCTGGCGCCCCAAACGATCAGCAAAATGCGTCGCAGACACTGCTGATGGAACCGCTCGAGATATCGCACATCCCGACGGTACATCGTCCACGTTTCACTGCCGTATAGAAGAACGGACAGTACCATGGATTTGAACACCATCAGCTTCGTGCCAATGCTAAGCTGATGGTTGTTCCACACTCGGTACTCAAGCTTCCTGAATGCCGCTGCCGCCTTCGACACGCGAATACGCAACTCAACGTGTAGCTGCTGATCAAACGATATCACACTCCCAAGGTAGCAGAAGCGGGAGGTGGTTTCCAATACTTCAGCACCAATGCTGATTTGCGGCGATATTGAAGATTGCACCTCCGGTGAAGGCTGAAACAGACAGACAGTTTTGCTTGTGTTGATGGTGAGCCCGAATTTGGCCGCTGTCGAAGCCAGAGCACTAGTCATGTGCTGCAACTCATCCGCGCTGTGTGAAAACAACGCACAGTCGTCAGCAAACCGCAACATACGGATAGTTGTCTCACAGACTACAGTTCTCGCACCGAAACGACGGATGTTCAGCAACCCACCATCAATACGGTGCTCCACACGAACACCGTAAGCACAAGCCGCATCAAGAGCACAAGACAACATTGCATGAAGATAGATATTAAACAGGGCAGGAGCTAAGACACAGCCTTGCTTCACACCAGAGACAACTGCTAAGTCATCCGAGGTGTCTCCACTCAACTGCACGGTCGCTCGCATACCACTGTGCAGACACTCAATTAAACTTACAAACTTACGCGGGCAACCAAACTTACCCAACACCAGCCACAATGCCTCGCCGTTCACCGTATCAAATGCCTTGGTGAAATCAACAAAAAGCGAGTACAATGGCTGGTGTCGTTCTCTGCACTTCTCTTGCAACTGACGAGCCGCAAACACCATATCTATAGTGCTGCGACCCGAAAGGAATCCACATTGCTCTTCCGCCACGTTAGGTTCCACAATCTGACTCGCGAGGCGATTGAGCAGGATTCGGGCAATCACCTTGCCCACACAACTCAGCAAGTTGATGCCACGATAATTCGTGCAACATTGCTTGCTGCCTTTGCCCTTTTACAGTGGTAGCACAAGGGCATCCTTCAGCTCAGCAGGCACCTCCTCCTCAATCCACACGCGTTGCACCAAGTGGTGCAGCGCAGCCAACAACGCGGGTCCACCGTGTTTCAATAGTTCAGGTGGGATCCCGTCACCTCCGGCACATTTGCCGTTTCGCAGCTGAGCAAGTGCTCTCTGCGTCTCATTCAGTGTCGGCGTATCCGCCAGATCCGCCTTCACATCGTGCTGCTTCAGGCCGTTTAATGTAGGCCAGTCAGTCTCTGAACGGTTGTTCAAGAGACAGTCAAAGTGTTTCCGCCAGATCTGCATTATGTCTGCAGTCTGGGTGCAGGTAGCGCCTGAACTACCATCGATCAGCGTACTCAGCGACTCCAACCTCGGTCCATACACCGCCTTCAGGGAGCCAAAGAATTCCTTGCGTTTGCGGCTTTCGGCGTAGCATTCCATCTGCTTCGCCTTCTCCGTCCACCATGCATTTTTAATGCGACGGAGCTCTCGGGTCAGTCGCCGTCGAAGTTTGCAAAACTGACTACTCTTTCCCAAGTCACTGGGGTCTGCCACATGTGCAGCAAATGCTGCATTCTTCTCTGACACCAATGCGCCAATCGTCACATTATTGTCATCAAACCAATCAGGCCGTTTACAGTTTGCGCGCCCGATGGTCTCCTCGGCAGAAGCTGTCACCTGGTCGCGAATGTGGTGCCACAGGTCGCCCACTGTGGCTATGCAGTCCACATCACCACACAGGCGTGCAGCCATCGCCTTCTCCAGCTCAGTACGTTTCGCCAAAGTAGCGAGGGAGAGAATGTTAAATTTAGACCGATTCACGGCGGGAGTTCAATGCATAGATTTACGAAAATGTATGTACAGTTTGGTCCGAACCAACTTCTGATCAGTGCCATACTCAGCTCCACGCAGTACACGTGTCATGCGCACTTCACGCATATCACGCTGACGTACGATGACATAGTCAAGCAGGTGAGCGTGACCACTCCGTGGGTGCGTCCATGTTGCTATATCACTCGCACTCAGTGCAAACCGAGTGTTAGTGATCGTCAGTCCGTGAGTGGCACACAGTGAGAGCAGCCTGTCACCGCTCGCATTCGCTGAACCAATGCCATGCGCACCGATAATATCTGTCCACGCTGATGCATCACGCCTAACGCGCGCGTTGAAATCACCCAGCAGAAATAGTCGGTCGCTCATCGGCACAGACCGTATCACGGAGGATAGCTCAGTGTAGAACTGATCACGCGTGTCATCAGGATAACACATGGTCGGAACGTACGTGCTTATAAAAGTAGCAAACTTACCTCTTCCGAGTCGTAGGCGAATAGTCATCAGTCGCGCGCTGATGCCCGTTGGTTCACCCACCAGCTGGCCATGGAGGCGATCGGATATTGCAAATCCGACCCCATGTTCACGTGGTGCTGAGGCGGCGTTCCCCACCCAGTAGAATGTGTAGCCAGCACCTGCTTCATGTAACTTACCTTGCCCAGCGAGCCTAGTTTCACTGAGCACTGCAATATCGATGTTGTAGCGCGCCTGCTCCATCGCGACCAGTGCAGTGCGTCGCTCCGGGCGCTGGCTCGAGTTCCGGTCCCGTAGTGTGCGCACGTTCCAGCACCCGATGCTGAGTGCTTTGCGCGCATGCATACGATTGCATTGGTGGGCCATCGCACGCGAGGTGGTCGTTGTGCTTCGGAGGTTTGCTTGAGGGACTCCACCCGTAGCCTTTGGCTCAATAGCCTGACCCACAAGGTAGTGGAGAGCAGATCCATCTCGGGAATGTGATTGCAGAGACAGATTGGGATCTGCTTGACGGCCGTCACACGCAGCCCTTGTGGTTCTGGAACAAGTATCATACGTTTTGCGACCGTAATTGGATACGCACCTGCAACCACGGCCAGACGCAGGTGGGTTTTTGGCGGGTTTGCACCAATTTGACCAGGGGCTGCCTGGCTTGAGGCGGACAGTAGCAAACCATTGAACACCCGGAGGTGTCCTCCCACTGTCAGAGAAAATGCGTGGCCCTCGTGCTCTACGCCAATCAAGCTTTGAGAATATAACCCGTAAACCTGTTGTCTCCCATGGCCAGGTTTTACGGGAAGTGGGCCATCGACCACTTCCTAACCTCCGGAGAGGATGGACTAGGATACTTCCAGGACGCCCAATCCTGACAGGAGAACGGCTTGGGTCCTCAGCCAAAGCCTTCCATTATATGAACACCCGGAAGTCAGGGAATCTAGCACATGGTCATTTAGCCAACTCATGCGGATTCGTGTCCTGGATCTTAGCAGGGAGAAGGGCGAAACCCAACTCCCACCCAGCGGTCGCCACGTGGAGGCGCCCAGGACATGAGACTATGGCGCAGTAGTAGCAGCAGTGGGTAGACCATCTGTCAGGATCTAGCCACCACCAGCCTCAGCGCACCATAGGCTCCATAGGGTAGTATACAGCTATTTATTGACATTAAGAGTGATTGCCGTTGAACTAAAAGATTTGGTCGATGCGTGCGATTTTTCTGTAAGCAGCTGTTTGTAATTCGCCTTCCACTATTCGGGTAATCAGCCCGACCAAATTGGGTAGTTCGTTGTCCACCTGAACTTCCATGGTGAACCCAAAACAACATCAAACAGTCACTACCATCCCGAGATGCAGGCATTCAGATTCATTGCAGCACAAACACGGTTTCTTGACAAGTGATGGTTCACAGACTGGATGCTGCGTTAACGGAACTGCATGCTAAAATCCGTTGACTCAAAGAAGGTAATATGTGTACTCTTTTCGATACATCTCATCAGGCGTTTACAAATATAAAATGGAATGTTGAAGCCGGATAGGCTGGTGAAGCGCGATAAAGGTGAACGAATCAGAGCGAGGCAGAAAGTGAGCTGTTCTAATCGCTAAATTGGTCGATCCACTCAAGCAGCGGCTACCACAGTATGCGTAGGCAGACATGCACACACACACACACGCTGCGTGGTTAGGTTGCGAATCGCAACCTTTATTGAGACCTCATTTTACTGTTAGATCAACCTCCTTCTTTCCGATCTCGAAGACCGTATCCTGAAGGGAAATATTAGGGTGTTGCTCTTTCCGACACTGGCAAACCATGACCACGGTTTTGTCCTGGTTCGGACTCGTCAGGTGGAGATAGCCTGAGTTGGGGTGGAACGCAGACCTTAGTAGTACACGGCTGACGCCTTGAACCCTAGTCTACTAAGATCCGCAAGCAACGTTTGGCACGACGGAAAGTAATTCAAAGCTGCATTTATGGAGTACACTTACCGTTTGCTCCTCATTGGTGCTGCATTCTACGTAGTTTCATAGCATTCATGATTTACAACACAGAAAGCTAGGTATATTCAAGGCGTAGGATGGTAACGTAGTTTTATATAACAAAGTGTAAGTGGATGAGTGTATCATCCAGCCGCCTTCTAAATATTGTTGGTGTCGGTGCAGAGACGCTCAAGGTAAGGAGAACATGTCACAGGTAACGTACACGGATAGAAAAGAAATTTCTGTGGTACTCAAAACTTCTATACCGCTATGCAAGTTCCATAGTATAACCTCTCAGTTTTGTAGTTCTGCTGTTGCAGTAAAGAGCGGTACACACGTTGTGGTTCGTGCGTCAGTAAGGTCCCTGCAGTTTCAAAACTGTTCCTCATTAGCATGCAACGTCAGAAGCAGACAGACCGCTCAAACGTGATACCACAAATAATGTGATCACAGAGGTTTGGAAAAAATAGTTTGGTATAGTTGTTTTATAACCTTTCGGTCTTGACATATAAGCTTCGTCAGACCAGGTGAATCTAGGTGCAATTGGAGTAGCATTTGATAGCGAATAGGAACGATAACCGAGTTACCCGAGATTTTAGCCAGGGTGAGATTACAGTCACCGTTCGTGATGTCACCTCAGGCGGTTCAGTCACAGTGGGAATAATCCGGTTATTCGATTGTGCTTCGTGCCTTTGACGGATAGGCCCATGGAGGTGACATCTGGAGTCGAGTTGCACTTCCCAATCTCATCTGCCCACCGACGCTTGTCTGTCTGGCCAGCCTCGCCAGGCAATATGAAGTTCTACTCCCTTCATTCTCTTCACACAACTGTCCGATTTTGAAATTGCCAACGATTTGGCTATCAACCGCTGGGGTGTTGATCGTATACCCCTTCTAATGACCTCTGCGTTATCCTGCTCGATCTGATGACCAGTGTCTAATATGCATGCATAGTCAACACCGAGTCTCTTAATACTGCCTGGCATTTAAACTCGTTTGTCGGTGGTCTTGAAATGCGCCTCCGATATTTTGTGCATCATGTGCGTAACACCCTCCCGGTCTTGCCTATGTGCACATGTGTACAGCCCTTACATTTAATTTGATAAGCACAGTTAGTCGTCCAATCATTGCGAGTAGGGCACTTTATGTGTACTAGCGCTAAACATTGCGTTTGGCCTCGCGGAACGAGCGCCTTTATATTTTCCTTGTTTAGTACCCTCCGAATTACCTCCGAAGTGTCTTATTGCACGGAATTACTACCGTCCCTAACCACTCCGTTGTGGGTCATGACTGTCATTGTAGCACAATGCTTCATAATGGACTACAATTGAGCGTCATTTAGGTTCGCTTAGGCAACGTTGCAAAAAGCAAGAAGGTAAAGATTGCATATGAATGAAAGGAAACAGTACGCATATGGAGAGTGTGATAAACCTATATTATTTGTATTTGCTAGTAAGTTTAAACACAGGAAAAGCGTGGGAGCAGACAGGGTAACATTTCAATGAGGGACAGTTAGGCTTATACCAAGTAGGAACTACCACTACTAATACTACTACTATTACTAACAATACTACTACTAATGCTACTGCTACTGCTGCTGCTACTACTACTACTACCACCACCACCACCACTACTACTACTACTAACAAGTATGAACTAGCCAGTCACTTCGAACGAATGAGGAAAGCAGTAGGGAATTTGTATCACGTACATAAGTTAAGTAGCTTAGTGACGAGATAGCAAACGTTTAAAATTTTAGTAGGCACAATCCCATTTTTCTAATCATGGTTTGAGTAGAGATTTGCTGCAGCATATGTCAAATGCTATTCAGAGATATGGTTGTAGTTTTCATTGCTTAGGTCCTATTTCTATTTGTGCTTTCACGTACGTTTTGTAAGGTGGGCAGATAAATAAATAAGGTGTTTTAGCACTACAACGAAATAGCAGAACCCCTTGACACGCAAAACACTTTTCTGCTACTTCTCTCTCTGTTGCACAGTTCACAGATTTCCGCCAAATTTGTGCAAATTTCGCCGGGCTCACTGCATACATACAAGCAACTTGCGAGGATTCAGACTGTGCTGGTAGTGACCAATAAATCTCCAGGACATTGATGCTAAACCTCAGTGAACCAACTGAACTCTGCTCAGGATAATGCTGCATCTATTGCCTCACGCCGGAGAAAACCATCTGAGCTCCTCAGTTGCTGCATAAGTTCCCACAAAAACCCACTCTAACACTGTGTTTCCTTCAGCGAATGACCACAGCGTGGCAACACATGTGCCTTATCAATATTCAACTTTCCCTCCAGTGTAAGCTATTTTACTGCGTTCCAAAAACGAAGGTGCAGGAGACTTGCTTCGCCTTGGTTGGAGCAATAAAAGAAAGCATTTGGATATCCAGTCTACCTTACTCGTTCGGTTGCAGTGCAGTAGTGCCAGGTCACATCCTGACGTCTCTAGTCTCAACTCGCGTGTACGTCTGGTGCCCAGGTCTCGTTAGTCCACAACAGTTCCGATTCGGTTGGCTACTCTAAGAGTGTAGCGTATTCACTTGAAGAACCTTCGTCAGTTCCCACTAAGAGTCGAAACAACTGGGAAGCGTTCATACACTCTCAGTGAGTATTCTGTTATCAACAGCCTAGGCGAAAAATTCCTTGCCTTTCATAAAGCCGGGAAGAACAAAATCAAACTCGAATACTCGCCGAAGTACAATTGTTTTGTATACCAGCAATCCAGTAAACGTTGTCTCCCAGCTTTCTTTCCATAAATAAATAAATAATAAGTAATTAAAGTCACAGAAAGGCTATTTAGAAGACAATGAAATTCGCAATCGCGATTTGTCTCAGGTTAGCAGGCCGCTAAATTTATGCCGGTAATTACACATTAAAAAGGAATGCAGGAGAATATTATGCATAGATTGCGCCTTTAGTTTGGAGATTCTCAAGCGATCGTTAGGTATGTCTATGCCGGTAGACACTCCCGATCACTTGTTCGCATAATGCATATACAGCACACGTAGTACTCTAAAATATATGCTAATCCTACACCCGCTCTTTCCACCTAACTTACTGATCCGCTGCAGTCTAGCACCAGGATACATAAATAAATGGTAGACTCTTGAATTTGTCGAGACAGCAAAAACAGGCATGATCAACATTTACATGCAATTATGTTTCGCAACAAACACGTTGCTATGTATGTAATCGGCAGAAAGCCGAAAGTTGTAAGGGCTTTGGAAATTGTAAAATTAATCATGGGGAATAAAGTCGTCAATGCATGAAGACACGTTGGGTTCCAGCGTGCGTAGTGTGAACAGTCTGGGTCTTACATGTGTAGTGGAAACGATACATGTAAGCAGGGAGTATATTACTCTTGAACGTGTCAGGAAAATATTAAATTATGATTCTAGTCGTCTTGCTAGTATGTAGATGTGGGCAGTGACTTTATTCAATGGCGAGTCGCATCCGCCACGTCGTAGAATCGTTAAGCGGACATTTGTGGCTTTTTATTGGGGAACGCTTGCCAGGCGAAAACCCACCACGTCCGGGAACACTGTTAGAAATCCGTTTGTACACTAATGTAAAATTAACAAAGCAGCTTGCCGACTGATTTGACCCTCGGTTATCCGCACTCAATTGACTTCCAATTTCCTCTGTTAGCTGATCAGGTATCATTCTTCGGGGCGGCCATAATGGCTGAGGCCCATGGAGATTGAGACCTTCACGGAGAGTAATCTTTGGAGTGTCCGGGGGAGCAAAACGTCAGTTTCTTGCGTCTGTATTTTTCAGGTTTATGTATACTTTTCGGGAGTGTGAAGGCCTCGTGTCCAGCTATCATTACTGGACAACGCTCGTGGTAGTGAGTGCATTTGTATCCATTTGTTGTGCAGCAATTTTCTTCGTAGGTCCTTGTGGGTTATGTCCTGTCCCGGGCAGAGACTCTTTCTCGGTCCAATCCCAGATACCCAAGAAGTTCCAGACCTCGGGTAAAGGATGCTACTACCACGCTTGCTGTCAGCATACCTGCGTAGTCCTGACGGTATATATGCTACTTAAGCGGAAGCGAGGCAAGCCTACAGAGGCAGAAGAGATGAAGGCTGGGTGCAAGGTTCAATGCACCCAGGCCGCATAGAAAAAGAAACGCGAACGCTTATCACATCCCGTAAACTTGTTAACCAAGCTGAAAAGAAGCAACTTTATGTACAAAAGTGAGTACAATCATAGCAGTTTTACGAGAACATCAGGCTTCTATGCTTCCGTTTGGGTCCACAATTTCTGCTGCCTGAAATGGAAGTAGGGGTAGACAACATATGTAACTGCTTACATCACCCGGACTATTGAGGCTTCCGTCGGGCATTTGTTTTGGGAGGTTGTGCTGAACGGTGTACTACCGGTTTTTACAGCTTTTCTGACACCCGAGATGGTCACCCCGACAGACCCAACTCGTCCAAGCCGCGCAGCTGTACTAGGTCTACAAACTAACTATACAGTTTACAGTAAATAAAAGTAATAATAATGGTCTTCCGGGAAGCGAACTCACTGTGCGCTCCGGATTAATTCATGCATGATGCGACAAGGCGCCTCATCAACGCGGTCATAATCTACTTGGCAAGTTTCTCTGCGTCTTGTTCCAGTTTAGCTCTGCGCGCCTTTGACGGTTCTAACCTTAACGTTATATATACGGCTAGTCTGACGGAAGAAGGCCGAATAGCGTTCATTACCCTACCGTGGCTCGGTTATGCTGAACACCGGTCATTTACGGTTGTTATCCCCAAACTACAATAGCCATCCAATGTTTAGCGAAATTCGCAACCTGCTACTGCGAATGCCGACATGCATTTCTTTCTCACCTTAGTGGTGCGGACGTATGGACTTCTCGGCAGACGAGTGATTTAGTGCAGAGTTCAGCTGAGAAAAGCGAAACCTATAAAGACACACCGACATGCGAATGTTGTTATGCGAGCGAGTCACAACGTGTTTCCGGCTGTCAGATAAATTCGCGCTGAGTGAAGGGCATGGCCAACAGTAAGCATTGGATCGATCGATGGTTATCTGTGTCACGTTAGCTACGCAGCGAAGTCGGTCTAGTCAACGAAAACTGCGACGTACACGTGCGCACGTGATGGCAGCTCAGCTGAAGACGAGGTTAGGCATTGCAACTCTTGTCAATATTATTGAATAACGGGTAATGGAGCACGAGCAGACAAAGCAGCCCGGATCACATAACGTTCCTGTTACGCAGCACGCGTTGAATATCCAGCTGTACGGGTGAATGCGGTTTAAACGCCACCTCAGCCTCAAGAAAAATCAATGCAACGAACGATTGAATGCGCCTTGTCACCACCCGGTACGTGCCTAAATTAGTACAGAAGTTCGAGCAAATTGGGAGTGTGTGTGTAACATGAAGAGAACCGGACGGTCTTGCATAACCACGGACGATTGTACAGCTTGCACTGTAGTCAGTGGTGTCAAAAAGCCTTGATCTCTTCATTTGTCGGAGCGTACAGCACTGTGACACGACCCGATATGCGGTACACCTGATATTACTGGAACGAAAATTTCGGAGATTCCGTGCACTTCAAGTAAAAGTTTTGAACCCATGCAATCCGGAGAAGCGGCATGAATTTTGCCGCTGGTTTCTGAAGCACGGGAATATTCGTTCTGTTATCTTTACAAATAAAGGCATGGTTTCAACTGCATGGAATACTGAAACATTACTGTCTGGCTGCCAATAACCCACAAAAATATACCGCATCACGTGTGCACCGCAGTGTGAAACTGCTGGTTTTAGCCAGAGTAACAAGCCAGAAAATCATGTGCCCATATTTCTTTTCCGGGAATTTGACCGGTAATTTTTTGTTTTGAAATTTGCTGATGACTTAAAGCTCTGGAATATAGTTTACATCCCTGGAGGTCCTGTTTCTCTTCAACGGGCTCTGGATAGTCTCTGGGAATGGTTTGTCTTGTAGTTGATGCCCATAAACCTGGCAAAGTTTCCAGTGCAGCGTATCGGAGCGTCTTCTTCCTCCACAAGTTATGTGCTCGATGGGAGTGAACTTCCTCACGTGACTCCTCAGGTTGATCTAGGTGTCGTCCACTGTTCCACACTACATTCTGGCGACAACTAGAAGAAGGCGGCTAGTAAAGGGTTCCGTATGTTGTGGTTTATTCGCCGTTCTACTGGGACCCTAACCGCTGATTTGTTTGTGAAGCTTTTCTCAGCGTTTTCACGACCCCACCTGGAATAGTGCGTCCAGGCCTGTCCACCATGCCTTGTCCGGGACAAAACGGCACTAGAAAGGGTGTTGCGTGTCGGTACTAGGTTGATCAAGGGATTACGAAAGCAAACGTATCCCGAACGCCTACTTAGTTTGGGGATGCAGTCAATGCACTATCGAAGGATTAGAGGGGACCTAATCCTAACCTACCGTATTTTGACTGGGAAGCTTGGCCTTGAGTTGTCCATGCTATTTAGTACTGCTAGATTAACTGGTTTTTGTGGGCATTGTATAAAGCGGGACAAACCGCGGTCCGATAAAGTTAGAGCGGAGACACGATTATCGCGTTGAGTCATGCAGCGCTGGAACCTGCTTCCAGAAAATGTTGTCAAGGAATCGACGGTTAAGGGGTTTGAGCATAAACTAGACGCTCTTGGGTGGCAACACAAAACCTTTCCTTTTTCCTGAAAAATTCCCATCTTCATACTTCGTTCTATTTTCGTTACTTTTCCTCGTCATTAGTATTAATCTGTTCTTTTAACTGATTTCCCCTACTCTCTTACTTTCGATTCTTCTTCCTCTCATACTTACTTCAGGTAACTGACATAGCTGGGACAGCTATTGTAAGGAACGTGGGCATTAAATTGGTGGACCAGGTTGTTTTTTCGGGTGTTTTCCTTTTAGACCTACCAAGAGGTCGCAGCACCCCTATCAACTCCTGGATCGACGACCCGCTCAAGAAGGAACACATACGGGATTCATCCTATCGTCCCAGTCTCACTTGAACTTGAAGTACTAAAGCCTTATCTGTTCCTAACATCGTCGTACTTGGACATGCTGCAGCCATTTGTGCTTCCCCAGTTGGAGACCGGAGGGGCATGAAATACCATTTGGTGGCAGCAGGATGGTGTACTTTCACATTCTGCTAAAACGGTGCGTGCCTACCTCACAAACAAATTTGATTACCATTGGATGGGACACGGTAGACCAAGGGAGTGGCCCTCTCGCTCACCAGGTTTGAACCCCATGGACGTTTATCTATGAGGCTATCTGAAGCGGCGAGTGTACAAGCAAGGCCGCGTACATTGGACCGATGAAAAGAAAATATTGTGAGCAAATGTCGCGCGACCACGTGGGATAGGCTGGAGAAAGTGCTCGCCAATTGAATCAAGCGGTTTCTGCACAGTGAGCATAATGCCGGCGGACATATTGAACATATTCTTCACTAGCATAAATGCTCGTCCCAATGCATTTCTGTTAATATACGTATCCTCTTTTGCAAGTGTGTTAACGACTAAAATTCTCCGCTGGAAAATGATGTTTATGAGGCGTCCGGTCGGATAGAATTCTTAATGTCCAGTCTGCCATTACTCACATAAACAGCGTAGGCACCGAAACGTTCGATGGCTACTTATGGCGGAATCAGTGAGTCGCTATGAGTTGCAGTTCGTCCAGCCTTACTGAAAAGCCGACTGTGTTGTGGACTCAGTTTCAGGTTATTGCCTGGAAAGTTGGTGTTCGGGATGATTTGCAGTAGGTGGCAACATGTGTATATAGGGTCGTTGCGTATTTGGTTGACAAATATGATGTATCCACGTAGCTATCTGCAGCGTTTACTTAATACTCCTTGTTTTATTCGCTGTTCGACCATGGTGAGTTGCAAGCGCTGCAAGGCCACTGTTTAGCCAAGCGTGCCAAGACTGCACTACGTATTCGACGTGTTAACGCACGTGGGCATAAAGCATCATCGAGAAGACGCATGATTCCAAACCTTCGAATGCCGTCCGCAAGCTATTAACGTGCTGGTAACCACGTATGGATTCCGACTGCCTGGTATAACTGAAGTCGTCCTGCACCAGCACACCGAGGTCAAGTGCCTGAGGGCTTGTCTGCAGGTCCTATGCATCAATATTCTAGAGATAGGCGTGTCTATGGCGGATGTGGATAATGTGTCACTTGACCACATTTAATGGCAGTGGATTCCTCACCGGGCCATGCCAGGTTCCATCTAGATCGCACATGGAGGACCTTGTGGTCCTCCATTCTCTGGATCCCCAGCCAACTTTTAACATCATCCAAGAAAAGCAAAATTATTGAGGTGCTGGCTTTTGCAAGATCGTCGCACTCCACTTGATTAGAGTCAGGCAGAGATGTTCGGTCTCTAACCTAGAACTGCTGTTCAGGGAGAAAATTACCAACCCATCCTAATAATGCATTGCCTACGTTTTCCAAGTGGCCCATCATTACTTTAACGATGCTAGCTTCCATGACTTTGCAAAGGGCAGAGAGAATTGTTACCGGACGGTATTTGGTAGTATCAGACCGACTTCTCTGAAGGAATCCAGCAAGTGTCTGGGCTATGTGAATGGCTGATGCCTGCAGTGCTTTAGGGTGGTAGTTATCCAAGGATGGTAGCCTTTTCAGAAACACGTTTGCTATGCATTGGATGCTGGATAACACTGATCGTGTTGGGACAGAATCAACTATAAGGTTTGAGGCTAGTACCCCTTAGAAAGTAGGCCAGTACTGGACAATGAAGCAATCTCCGCCTTTTTGCCGTGTGTTTACACCCACCAATTGTCCCGAGTGGTGCGATTCCACGCTGCAACTTTCGAAGTGCATTCACGTGTCTGTAAATAAGGCTGTGGTTCGAACTGAACGGTTTCGATATCCCCAGTCTGTGTGATAACTTGCTTTCACGAACCAGTTGCACATTTAATTGCCCAGAGCTTCTTACGCGGTATCATTCTCCGGGTCAGCATCGTTTATGTGAAGGCGCCACGTGTTTCTTAAAGAACATAACTCTTCATATTTGGCTTCTGCTTAATAATGTTTGTTTCATGTGATGGTGGAATTTTGCTCCAAATGCGGACAAAACCAGCTAATGACACATGCGTTGCAGTTTTTCGACCACTGCATTGGTGCATTCGTCGTATCGAGTGAAATCAAACCTTAGTATTCTGTGATCGTAGCCTTCGTTGTGTGTTTTAGCATGCCAGTTGGACATACATGGCTGAGTGCACCCTATATATAGTCTAGGGTGCAATGGTTGAAAACCACATCATTGGTCACTAAAGCATCCAAGCAAAAATGACTACGAGGTAACTCCATTGTTGGGCCTGCCATACTGCTCGAGCTTTTTAGGTGAATATACGGGGAATGCAATGTTTGCGTAAACACTATAAAAGTAATTTGCTGTTTTTGAACTTTCCTCTGGTCAAATATTGCTTGGATGGATTAGTGCTATTGGCCTAACGTTCTCTGGCGCGTACTGGTAATTTTTCCTGTTGTTCTCAGTTTTAAACACGTTGAAACCGTGTTTTCCTTTTTATTGTCGTCATTTTACTATTGCATACATGTTATAATTCTCCTCGGTTTTCCACAAACACTTGTCTTTCTCGATAAACACATAGGCGGATTAACCCGTGGGGTTTTATTTGACGTATCTAGTACAGGTTGTGGACAGCGTAACTGATCAGTGCCGGTAGCAGGTTTAGCTGGCGGTATGCAGTTTGAGGTTTGCTGCCCCAGTTGTCATGCAAGTTGTACCGGCCCACAAGCAGACCAATACAAATTGCAATCCTGCAAACTTGCACTCCCCGTTGCAGCCGTGCTGTATGCTGCGCTCAGAGATCGACACGCTCGGCAATCGCCCATGCCAAACTTTAAGCGGTGGCCTATCTGTTGCCAGGTGTTGAGGCGATGGCCAGCTGGTCCCCGTCGCTCGCTACGAAAATCGATTTAATTTTAAATACCTGAATATTGCGCCTGAGGACATTGCAGAATATTAAACCCTGCTGTCGAGCCATCCGAAGGGGTCTGACGTTTGGGCAGGAAGTCGCACATACAAGAGGATACCCCAGTTAGCATTGCTAATTCTCCTCGTGAACCGGTCAGCCTGAAAAATTGGGTGCGAAACTACCAGAAGCCCACTGTTACACCAAGCGTATTAGTTGCTACAACATCGAGAAGGATGCAGTCATTAGCAGTCGTAACAACAATCGGCCGGTTTTGCACAGGTGAGCTTTCCGAAGATGCTGACCGTCTCGGCTGCCACTAACCCTGCTCGTTCTGACGGCCTGCTGGTAACTGCACAATGATACACTAGCGCAACTGCTCCTGCTTCCGTGCGCCAAGGGAAGAAGCGGACTACATCTGCCAGTAATGATTCGAAAGGGATTATAACCAATGATATAGTACGGCACAGGCAATACAGCAGAAAAATCTATGCTACTGTTGCTTCGACGTGGTTTGCGAAGACAGGGCAGTCCCACAGCAGGTGGTAAAAACAGCTGGTTTAAGGGTTGAATTCAATGCACGCAAGATAAAAACTTCCCGTCTTGGCAGCACTTTCGCGTCTAGAAGCGTTATATTCCGGAACGTTCCTTAATCAGCGACTGAAGACCAAAGGAATAGCATTTTTGATGATATCCAGTGGCTCCAGTAGTTAGACACAAAGCTGTTTCTATCTACATAAATAAAAAAAATAAATATTTATTCTCGACAAAGCGAGACACGTCTTTTAGGCATGATCAGCATATTGCAATATTGTACATGATAGCATAATAAGCAGCACCAACAGCGGGAGTAGTATGGTTGGAGACAGTAGTGTGGGGCCGAAAAGTTGTATGAAGTCTATGTACACAGGATGCGAGATGTAGAGATAGTAAGCAGATCACTTATATGGTATGTTGATGAGGAACTAGTCCGATGAGGTCCCGTACGCAGTGTAGGCCAGTGAGTAAGTATGAGGAAACGGGCGAAAAATACTTAAGGATCGTGGCATGTCACCAATCAAATATGTAGGCGTGGTCGTGCGAGAGCAGATTTATGCACGAAATTTGTAAATGTGATACCGGTCAACTTGTCAATGTGTATTAGGGACGGTGACTTCATTGAGTGGCAAGTCACATGCGCCACGTCGCAGTGTTGTTAAACAGACATTTGTGGCTTTTTGTAGGGAAAGCGCTTGCCAGACGAAGACCCACCACGTCCTGGAACACTGCCGGCTGGTGATAGGACATTGACAAGAGTGCATCTGACGGATTACCCTCGCGGATATTCGCAGACACGTTACGCCAATTCGTTTCTCATGGCTGTGTAGTCGCCTTCGGAGTCCAGTGCAAGTGGTTGGAGCTGTTGAAGTCGAACGACTCAGGTGACTTGTATTGAGTTGATCAGTTTTCTATGTTCTTTCGTGTGTCAGGATTATGAAGTGCGGGTTTTTCTATGTTCCTTATTGATTCCGTGCCCATGGGAGCGTCTCAGTTATGTCCTCAGCTGTGTTCCGTGCAGGTAATTTTATCCTGTAGAATAAGGGGGAGAAGAAAAACGGACCGAGCAAACTGCGAACCAAATTTAACAGGACCATGTTATTGTATATGAATATAAAATTTATGGTAAAGTTGTGCTGGTTGAAAGCAGTGGAGTGACCGTATATGTTGTACATCATAGCCGTATCCGTAGTTTTGCGTTGTAGCACGAGACCCGATATTTGCTGAATGTGAGAGGAAGATGCTGTCCGAAGTGGCATAGCGTACGCAAAAGTTGTCCTGTATGGAAACCGTGAGTATCAGGCGGTGTTAACCGGTAAATGAGTTGAGGGAATCAGAAGAACATAGTGAGTGGTTTAATGTGTGCTTAAGATATTTGTTGAGCGATCTTTTGACAGTGCTAGAGCTTATCGTTTGAACATTTATGAGCCAGTGAAGTTATTACGCCGGGTTTGAGACCCATGAAAATAATAACGTGCGGCATACCAGTCAAACAGACAACAGGATGGTGCGTTACTAAGTATCGGGCTAATTATGAGGAAGAAACTGCCCGCTGGCAGGCCTTCAACGTTAAGAACAGGAGCGAGAGGGGCTTGGTTACTAAAAGTTTGGTTAGAAAACGGTTGTAGAGTCAGCTCTTAAAGGAAACGGGAATATCAGTAGTGTGAGCAGCAGCCGCAAAGGATGCTAGGTGTGCAAATGAAGTGGACATCCACGGTGGATCGTTAAAGTCCAATAGATCGCTAGTTACAACTCATTAATTAGTGAGTTGCTAACAGCCCGATTAATTAGTGCACAGGAGCGGCACGCTTTAGTAGGCCCAGCATAGTCTTATAGGTGTACAATATGGAATACAAGATAGAGAACAGACAACAATACTTGCGGCAGCTGTAGAGCGAAAACGACAGTAGTGCCCGCTCCGGAAGTGACCAAGGGTAAGGGAATAATACCGACAGCACCGCCAATTGCTAAGTGTTTCACCCCAAGAGTTGTGATGACCAGAAGAGGTACCGAACGACAATGCTTCTGAAGTGAAGGTTACAAGGGGGTACGTCGGCAGAGCCTAAATCACTTAGATCTCAGAAGTCCGAGGTGAGTCAGAAAGTAGTAGCCCCGTTCAGACGGGTCCGAATAAGCCAGCAAGATGAAGCTAGACCGCCAAGTTAAGGTGTGAATAAGAGTAATGACTGTCATAAGAAAAGAAGCTTTCGGGACGGCAGCGGCTATATGGAAAGCCAGTTAGTATGCCAAGGAAAGGTCTGGAGATGAGGGGAACAATGTTTGGAAGGTAGAGCCTAGAGTTTTAACGTCTCGGTTGTCGGGGAGCAGTCAGAAACAGGGGACTGGTCAGCCCAGGGGAGATTAGAGCAGGCCCGAAGAGATATCCGTCCATTTGAAAAAGTAATGCAAATAGAGCGCGAACAAGAAAACGCTTTATTGAGGAGAAGTGAAAAAGCCAGCCATATTCTTTGGGTGATGTGAGCAGATCCTAAATCTGCCCATTCCTGCTCATTAAGGTCACAGTAGTCTGGAGCAAAAAGACCAGTGAGATGAGATTAGAATATCAGCTCAAAAAGTGAAATCCGTAGAATTTAGGTCTAATAACTAAAGAAGAACGTCGGCACAATAGACATGTACAGGAAGAAAGGGGACATAGTTATAAGGATGAATCATGGACAACAATGCATTTCAGTTGAGGGTTACAGGACCTTGCCACGGCAGAGCCCACGTCACTTAGATCTCAGAAGTCCGAGGAGGGTCAGAAAGTAGTAGCTCGTTCAGACGAGTCCGGATAAGCCAGCAAATAAATAAATAAATAAATAAATATTTATTCTCGACTATGCGAGGCACGCCAGTTGAGGCATGATCAGGTATGTACAGCTGTACAGACATTTTATGGGAACTGTAGTGACAGTAGAAAATTGTTCATATGTCCACGCTTGGAACTGTGCGATGGTGAACATGCGAAAGAACGATTTGGTTGTAGTGGGATCGGGATCCATTTGTTTGGACATAATCGCTCTGCCATATATCGCAGTCATACCTCGAGTAATAATAGATAAAGAATCCGGAGTGATCCATTGGAAGCTAATTGAAGAGCAAGCTATCCAGTATAATGATTCTAATTGAGCTGCCAGTGTGAAGTTATGGGCTGTGACTTTATTCGGTGGCGAGTCACATTCGCCACGTTGCAGTGTTGTTAAACGGACATTTGTGGCTTTTTATAGGGAGAAAGCTTGCCAGGCGAAAACCCACCACGTCCTGAAACACTGCCGCCAATCCATTGAAGGGCAAGTTGTAACTGGCTATGTTTCTTGTTGAACGTTCTTTTGCCCCGTTATTCGCAGTCAACTTGCGTCCCATTTTTCTGCTGACTTATGCGTTATGCGAGTGGCCATTGCGTGCCTGGGTCCTCTCCTGTGCCAGATCGGTAGGTAAGGAACTAAACATCCTTTCTGGATATGATGTGTTGATCATCTGCAGAACCACGTGAAGCCTCGAAGAATATACGTTGAAATATGTTGAAGTCTTGGAGGACAGGATAGGTTCCGAAGAAAGAATCGCAGATCCCCCGGGGTATGTAGTGAAATTGATTAGAGATAGGGGAAACCACGGCCATTTGAGCGGTCAAAGCGGATTGATGGGCTTAGAATGACCGATTGTTCAAGCTTTGTATTGGCAGGAGAATGGGCCTTCCGTAGTCGAAAGTCCTCCAGTCAAGAGATATGTGGGAGAGGTATTGTTAGGTAAGTTGGGCTCAGTGGTTCATGCCGCGGAAGAATTGTATCAGTGCAAGATATTGATTGATTTGTCCGGTTAGTAATTTGTAAAAAAGTTGATAATTCTCCGCTTATGTCCAGGTAGAGGAACTGTGTGCCTTGTATTGTTGTCGAAACCGAGGACAATTCCTTGGGTGCGTGTCACCGTACCTGTGACAGACTCGGGAGAAAAAGGAAAAGATGAACTTAGGTCGCAAATTTAAGGTGTGAATAAGAGTAATGGGTGTCATAAGAAAAGAAGCTTTCGGGACGGCAGCGGCTAATTGGATAGCCAGTTAGCATGTCAAGGAAAAGTCTCTGGATGAAGGGAACAGTGTTTGGAATGTAGAGCGCAGAGCGATAACGTCTCGGATGTCGGGGTGCAATCGGAAACAGAGGAATAGGGACGCCTGGGAAATTGTGATGAAGCTAGTGGTTCTATACCGCCATTGAACAGTTGCGATATGGACCAAAAGAGAGGCCAAACAAGAGAGGAATACGTAATTGTGAGCCGAGAGGCAAAACTCAAGCAGAGACCGGAAATTTCCATCTCGGTAAGGGACAAAGCATACACGTAATGAATAGGGCAGAGAGGAGTACAATGAGGGGGTTAAATAAATAAAAAAATAAATATTTATTCTCGACAAAGCGAGACACGTCTTTTAGGCATGATCAGCATATTGCAATATTGTACATGATAGCATAATAAGCAGCACCAACAGCGGGAGTAGTATGGTTGGAGACAGTAGTGTGGGGCCGAAAAGTTGTATGAAGTCTATGTACACAGGATGCGAGATGTAGAGATAGTAAGCAGATCACTTATATGGTATGTTGATGAGGAACTAGTCCGATGAGGTCCCGTACGCAGTGTAGGCCAGTGAGTAAGTATGAGGAAACGGGCGAAAATACTTAAGGATCGTGGCATGTCACCAATCAAATATGTAGGCGTGGTCGTGCGAGAGCAGATTTATGCACGAAATTTGTAAATGTGATACCGGTCAACTTGTCAATGTGTATTAGGGACGGTGACTTCATTGAGTGGCAAGTCACATGCGCCACGTCGCAGTGTTGTTAAACAGACATTTGTGGCTTTTTGTAGGGAAAGCGCTTGCCAGACGAAGACCCACCACGTCCTGGAACACTGCCGGCTGGTGATAGGACATTGACAAGAGTGCATCTGACGGATTACCCTCGCGGATATTCGCAGACACGTTACGCCAATTCGTTTCTCATGGCTGTGTAGTCGCCTTCGGAGTCCAGTGCAAGTGGTTGGAGCTGTTGAAGTCGAACGACTCAGGTGACTTGTATTGAGTTGATCAGTTTTCTATGTTCTTTCGTGTGTCAGGATTATGAAGTGCGGGTTTTTCTATGTTCCTTATTGATTCCGTGCCCATGGGAGCGTCTCAGTTATGTCCTCAGCTGTGTTCCGTGCAGGTAATTTTATCCTGTAGAATAAGGGGGAGAAGAAAAACGGACCGAGCAAACTGCGAACCAAATTTAACAGGACCATGTTATTGTATATGAATATAAAATTTATGGTAAAGTTGTGCTGGTTGAAAGCAGTGGAGTGACCGTATATGTTGTACATCATAGCCGTATCCGTAGTTTTGCGTTGTAGCACGAGACCCGATATTTGCTGAATGTGAGAGGAAGATGCTGTCCGAAGTGGCATAGCGTACGCAAAAGTTGTCCTGTATGGAAACCGTGAGTATCAGGCGGTGTTAACCGGTAAATGAGTTGAGGGAATCAGAAGAACATAGTGAGTGGTTTAATGTGTGCTTAAGATATTTGTTGAGCGATCTTTTGACAGTGCTAGAGCTTATCGTTTGAACATTTATGAGCTAGTGAAGTTATTACGCCGTGTTTGAGACCTGTGAAATTAATAACGTAACATGTTCAGTAATCGGATGTTAAACGGCTGGGTGAAGCAGTGAGACGTGATGTCAAATTTGTGACGAGAATGGGATTTATTTACTGCAACTGTAGTTGATGGCAACCGATGCTCAAAAGAAGCGAACCTTGGTTTTTGACCAATATGCATTTGGAGCCTGAAAGGCCGGACTTGTACAAAACGTTCAAGAATGAGAACCACGGTGTAGCTATAAGAAAGCTGACCAGGTTAGGGAAGTGCCTCATGGCTACGATTTTTCGACATATTTGCTTACTTCGCGTGGTACATTCTACCCTGTGGAACGTAAATACTTACGGTCATATGCTTTTAAACTTAAGGTTAGCAGTGTCAACTTTCAGCCAGGCGTTACATTGGCAGAGAGCTTGAAGGCAAAGAACGCTATTCAACACTTTTAAACTAGTTGGGCTGTTGTTGAGCATGGTCTTTTCTGGTGAATTTTCGGCTGGTCAGCCGGAAGTTATTTTCCACTCTATCGGAACCATCCTGGTGTCTTACGACCATGGGATTGCCTTGCCGACTGACTTGTGGTAGTGCTTAGCAACGTGCGTAGCCTACGGAACATGGTGCGCGAGTTGGGTCTAATTGTAGACCAATATCGTCTCGACATGCTTGCTTCCACTGAAAGGATGTTGCCTCCGGATACACTGATTGTGAGGCGTGTTTAACTGGCTACGCACCACTTAGAACTGTAGCTCCGTTGGTCGTTAAAGCAGAGGCCCTGTACTGTAAATGAGCTGCAACCTGCACGTCCTAATGGTCGGATCTGACTGTTGAAGCCCTACCGGCTGTTTTGTGCACTTCCGCAACCCTTTTTAGAATAGTAGTGATACACAAGAGTCCTGGTAGTTCTTTCAGGGGACACTTGTCTTTATTCGCACTTGGTCCGCGAATAAGTGATTTGTTCTAGTGACTTTCAAACTCACGGACGTCTGCTGGGCCAATCTTTCTTTGCATTCGGCGTCATAAACCGTTGGTGCAGCCTCTCTTGAGCTGGTTTTCTAAGTGCCTGTGAGCCAGTTTGTGGACTGCCCCACTAGGTATATGGACAACCATATACTATCTACTTTAGATATGGTTTCCGCTACGTCGATCGACCGCGCTTGCCGTTTCGTACAGTGCATCTGCAGTGTTCAGCGACCTCGCATGCAAATCAGTTCGGCATGCTCTTTCAAGGCAGCAGCAGGTCACCGTTGAAGTACTTCCAAATATTTGGCGGGCGGACTTTAGTGAAATGCAAGCTAACGATTAAGTTACAATCTGTGCAAGTTCGATGGACGACCCTATTTCGTTAGCAGGCAATAACATCCGGAGGTTTCCACTCCCTAGATTCCGCTCTATGGATAAAATCCTCCTCAAGGAACGTTCTAGATGCCGGGGAACCTACCAAGCAGCTCCATCAGCCGGTACCTATGATAGCTATCGAGAGAATAGGAATAAGTATTAGCAACTTCTCTGGGCTGTTCGCCTCCAGTACGAGCAGAGTTTAGTGGACACGGCCGTAGTTAATCCTAAGAAGTATTTTGATTAGGTTAAAAGTGACGGCGGGTGAAAACTGTCTTTACCAGCCTTATTGCGATCAGCCAAGACCCGTGCGCAAACCGACTACGACAAGGCTTGTATTCTTGTGAACGCTATACTGTGGTCTTTGCTCGGGTGCCTTATTTGCCACAGGTTGAATGGATTCCAATAGTTACAGAGCATTACTGCTTAGCTGTCTACACCATAATGGAGATTAAATTCTTCGAGCTATGGCAAAGCATTAATCTAACTAAATCTTCCGTGCCCGATTCAATGCATCCGAAGCTGTTGGCTGCATTTGCCACTGAGCTGAGTGTTCCTCTCAAATAAGTGTTTTAAATATCACTTGACAGCTGCAACCTACCTTTGGAATGGAAGCACGAATCGTCTGTCCGATTTCCAAAGGCGGGGTGACAGCGCCCTACCCGTGAACTACCGGCCAGTCAGATTGGCAAGTGTAGTAGCAAGGTTGTTTGAAAAGATGATAATTTATTAAGTAGAAAACCATCTAACTAGCTTTAACGTACACTGGGTTGCGCACCACGGATTCCGCACAGAAGTTCCTTATAAGACTAATCCACTTGTAGCTCGTGAAATCTGGGCCGAAGCAGTAGACAGTGGTTACGCTGTAGACGTGCTATTCCTTGACTTATCGAAAACTTTTGACACCGTTCCTCACCTTAGACACTTAATAAAGCTGAAACTTTGCAATATAACTCGTCGCGACGTTGAGTGGGTAGCTGATTTCCTTGTAAGGATGGAACAGTGCGTACGGGTGGAGCGTAGCCTTTCGCTCAAGAAAGCTGTCCTTTATGACGTTTTGTCTGGCTTGGTATTGAGGCCATAGTTGTGGCGATCTATGTAACACAATTGCCGGGGGAGCTATGAGTGTCATCCCTAATGTCTACTGACGACCATAAGCACTGGAATATCGTGGAAATCCCGGGAGTCCTGAAGCAAATTAGGGTGCTTTGACTAAGCCCGTGGAAATGGTGTACCTTATGGTTGGTACCCATAAGCAGGGCCTAGTGCTCTGTTTTCCAAATCGGAGCTGCTAAGCCTCTCACCAGATTTCTGGTCGGTGCTGGTGAAATCTCTGTTGTCAATCAGCAAGTTGGTTAACGTGTTGTACACTATTCAAGTTTTTTTCTGGTGACAAGTAGAAGAAGGCTGCCTGTCGTGGGTTCGTATGATGTTTATTATCCGCCGCCCGTTTAAAATCTTAACGGCCGATTTGTTTATGAAGCGATACTCAGCATTCATCCGACCCCACCTGGAGGATTGTATCCAGGCTTGTCCACGAGGTATTGGCTGAGAGAAAATGGACTTTGCGTGGGTGTTACGAGTAGGCACCTGTTTAGTGCAGGGTCAATGAGGCAGACATATCCTGAACGCTTGCTCAGTTTCGGGACGTACTTAATGCACTGCCGAAGAATAAGAGCGGACCTAGTTCTCACTTATCGTATTTTGACGGGTAGGATCGGCCGGGACTCGTCAGGGCTATTATAATCCTGCAACGTCACCTAATCTCCACTGAAACTACATAAACCACGGTCTGATATTATTGGGACGGAAACTCGTCCGTCGCGCCGAATTATAGATCTCTAGAATCCCCTTCCAGGTCACGTGCTTAGGGCACCTACGGTTAAGGGTTTTGCACGCCAGCTCGACGCTCTTGGGTGGCGACAACAAAACTTTCCTTTTACCTAACTGTTTCACCATCACCGTTTAAGCTTTTGCTGATACATATGCCTTGGTATTCTACTTGCTCTGCACTTTCCACCTTCTCTTCTTGTCTTCTGAGTCTACTTTTTTTCTTCCTTCACGTAACCGGCCCAACAGGGACTGCTAAGGCAAGATGTTCGGGCATTACTTGGTTGGACAGGGTGTGATGCAGTCATTGTTTTAGGTCCTACCATATTTCAAAGTTTGCCAAATTCTGGTTCAACCACCCGCTGAAGAAGGAACGCTCAAGGGATCATCCAGTCTCGCTTGCACTTGAACTTGGACTTTGTCGGAACGCTGCATCTAAGGAAACTGTCTTGTTGACAGTGATCAAATAATATGGGAAACAAAGTAAAGTTTTCACGCTCATACTTCTTGGAATATACTTCCAAGCCAAATTTGAAGCAAACAATAGCAAAGGTTTTTTAAAATTTCAAATCGCGCGGTCGAAGTCACAGAAGCTGTTCAAGGGTTCCGTCTCCCACTGCTGCATCGAAATCAAACGATTGGAAAGTTTAAATTCGTGAGAATAAATAATTTAGCGCCTTTAGTTTATGAGCACCATCTTCCTATCGAAATTTCCTGACTACTTTATTACGGTGCATAAACTGTCTTACAGCGTAGACAGTATCCACACTGTTAATGGGGTCACAACAGAGTGTCCACCATTCTGTGACCTGATTGGTTTATATAGGCATAGTATGAACGTCTCTAGAGTGTATGTATTTACAGCAGCAGGACTACAGAACTGTGCTTTTGATATCATATGCAGAAGCATTGCTTGAGGCTCGGGACATCATTTGCTATAATACCATTGCTGCACACCATAAGGGAGCTGACCTTCAAGAAAGTTAACTCAATATCATGAACAGTACGCTTTCGTGCTTTATGTCGCATTCCTGATAGCACAACGTGACTGTTAGGATTCTCGCGAGAGTCCCTCATGAGACTGTCGGGAACTCTCATTAAGTAAATGCTTTCTGTTGACACGAATTATTATAACAGTCTAAGTTCTAATAGCGAAAGTTGCCGGTTTATGTGTTGTCAAATGAGGTGCAACGTTTGCGACTTATTTGGTTATTAGTTTACGTTAGCCGCGTTCATCCACTGTCAAGTTGTTCGCTAATCGCAGTTAAGTTCTTGTGAATCATCTTGTCCTCACTGCTCATAAAGTGTCCAAATAGGCTGCGGTGTAGGCGCAACATCGTTATCCCGCAAAATCCGTGCATAATAAATATTTTCTGGATATTTCGTAGCGTGATTCCATGCTATCTTTCTGCCCTTGCAGTTTTATTCAATTCTGTGAAAATGTGATAGTGCTATTGTTTAACTATGTCGCAAACCAGATATGCGATAAGAACAATATTTTTGAATCTGTCCGCCATGGAGTCTTATTGCCTGATAAGATTTGTTAGGAGAGCTTTTAACAGTTTGGATGAGTTTAATAGTTTATTTTCAAACTGTATGTTTCTTCATTACGTTAACTTCATATGCTACAGCAGCAGAAAGTGTAACATGTTGCGGGTGAAGTATGACAGGGTTATTAGTCGATGTGTGCGCTGCGCACGTTGCAAGTCGAAAAGTACAAGAATCAGACGTGGTTAATAGAATATGGCTTCTATTATTATAAATCTTTCAGCTCACGTGCTATCAACTGCAAAGCTCGCGTGAAACTCATCAGAACTTAACGCAAGCGGAAAGTCACAACCTTCGAGCAGTCTCACAATCACCCAGTTAACTGCTTTCTTTTTGAGGGACACCCCATCCATCGCCGTCTGGCGAACCATGAGTGCAGACAGTCCTTGGACCTTTACCGCTACAACACGCCAACAAGCCACCTCAAACAGTTCGTCGAGATTCCATTCGGAAAGCATATTACCAGCGATGACGTCCGCAATGTACGTCGTAAATTGCGACCTGGCGTGGAGTGTAAGCTTATTTTGGTGGCTTTAACTACCTACTGTAAAATTGCTTCTGATTATTAAGTCTATGGAGAAAGACGGGGTTGAGCGAATTATTTCAGAGGAAGGCCTGTGCACACACTTATTGTTCGCTCGGCATCAACAAATAGAACAGTTCCGCCGATTCTCACATGTCGTTTCTGTAGACGCTACTCATGTTACTGATCGTTTGAACTCAGAATTGATATCAGCCTTACTTGTTGCTTGCAGCCTCAAACTTTACCAGTTTTTATTAACTGACGGGATGGGTAAGGGAAGACCAATATTTTATGCGTTTCTGCGTCGGGAAATTACGCCTATTTGATTACGTTGTTTGAAGCTTTTCGGGATAATGTGGGTCATAGTGTTCCCGTTAGCACAATAACGATGGACAAAATGGCGGCTTAACTGGTGCAGCGCGCGGTTTTCCCATACTCCATTTTGTTGCGCCACTTCCACATTCGCCAGGCCATCAGAAATCATGTAATTAATAAACCTTCATTACATTCTGCAGACAAACATTAACCGGTCACGTTACCTGTTTCTTCGCATGGCGACTGCGGACACGGGGACAGATTACAAGCTCTTTATATAAGTAATATCCTAGTTTTAGTTTTCAACAAGCTTTAAAGCTCCTTCAACGATCAGATCCCTGATTTGTGCGCTACCTTACCTTGTACTGGTTGAACGTAAAACGCTCGTAAAGGAAACACGCCAAAGTTGGGCTGGTGCGGCTTGGCAATACAACGAACAACCGAGTAGAGAATGCCAACTTGCGGTTGAAGAAGGTTACCCACGCATCAGATGGCTTTGTTGCAGCCGTTCGATAAGTGTTGGAGCATTCAGAAGTTCTCCTGAACGTCCCGGCTTCATGCGGCGTTTTTCTGTGAAGGCGTCAGCTACTGGAAGGCAGCGCAAACGTTCATCTCGTAGGCTGCCTCTTAGCTACGTACGCATACAACTTACTGAGGCGCCATTTGGCACAACCCATGTTATAAGCAGTTTACTCGGACTTTGCGCATGGAATGTGTGTGAAGAAAATTTGCGGACGCCACCATAGGTTGAGCTATTTTACCAGAGAAACGGCTTCACCATCGATTGCTACTTGGGAACAAGTACCTGTCCGTTTTATGAAATAATGTGGCTACCGCGTGTGCATTTAATGACGGCATATAAGCAGCACGCGTACCCGCCGAGTAAGTCCTTTTTGATGCGTGCATCCATGTACAGCTCAAATACCTCTTCGCATCCGTTGGCTGACGGACTACAACTTACCCACAGAGTCCCTGCGGTTGCGGAGATTAAAAGTTCTCCTTACGAAACCAACCACGTCTAAAATCGCGCACTTTGTACATCGTCTGAGAAGTGCTGAAGAGGTTAATCCATCCGGATATTCGAAAATGTATCAAACGCTTCTGCGAATGACCAACGAATTAATTCTAGATGCATCAGACTTTCGACGTGCAAAGAAACAACCGCGTTGGCCGAAAATTATGGCGTACGCAGAGTTGTGTTTCTCATGCAGCAAGCCTGTTGTGGTTGACGTAGCTTGCTGATTATACAATTGGCTACTTTACCATCGAGTGTTTGCGTGTGCAATTAGGAGCCCGTTGTACAATTTTGGCATGATGGCAGTGCCTAGCTGCACAACCTGTAAGAAAGAACATTTTTCCTTCAATATTTAGCTGTTGGTCGTTCACCTTCACTGGATTTTACAGGGGCCTTTACCCCATCAATATGCCCCGCCTACGAAGGTAAGCGACAGCTCCGTAGAACGCTTTCCTGCGCAGGCACTCGGGATGAGATTGCTGTCGATCCGAGTACAAGTCAACAAACCGTCCACATCACATTGCACCTGCACTTGGTACTAATGACCATTCTCGTTACCTTTCATCGATAGGTTGTCGTAAGGTCGCCATCAAGTTCCCCAAAACGAGAGGTATTGTGCAGAACGCGGTAATCACCTAAGTTATTCTGTGCAATTCAAAATCCTAGTTTTACGTTATTGTAGCGTTGACATGGATGCTAGCTCAGTAAAGGAAACGCCGAGAAGGAAAATACTTGTTCAGAGAAAAACTCATTCCACTGCCTGACAGTAGGCGATACCTTCGCACTACTGTTATACTTTAGCCGATGAATACGAGTATGTGTAATGCTACCCTGCATGGGACATGCCCTTCCAAGGCACGGATATTGTAAACAACGCTGCACCTTTTCCCACCGCTTTCTGTTAAATAAAAAGCACAGTTGTTATCGCGGTTTCTGCGCTTCTTCGAGATTAAAGGTTTTTTATTCATCAACTGGCCTAGCGGCACGTTAACTGCCAAGGTAAAAGGATTCAAGTAGGTTGTAATAGCATACGACTTCAAGGATCGTGCTGGTAGTACATAGAATACAGCATTGGCATATTTTGTGCCAATGTAAGCGGACCCAGGTGGGTTGTACTAGCACGCCGCTCCAAAGCTCGTGCTCGTTGTACATAGGCTCCAGTAGTGGTATATTTAGTGCCGTTGTAAGTGGACCCAAGTGCGTTGTAATAGCAGTTGACACCGAGGATTTTGCTCGTAGTATAGGGGCTCAGACAGCTGCACATTTGGTGCAGATGTTATAGGAATCAGGCGAGTCGAAGTAGCATACGGTTTCAAGGCCCGTGCTGGTAGTGTATAGGCTCCATCCGTGGCATCTTTGGCGTCAAGGTAGATGCAACTTGACCGGTAGCGCTGTGCGCTAGGCCTCAAGGCACGCACTCATAGTATACAGGCTCCATCAGTGTCACAATTTGTGCCAATGTTATAAGACCCAGGTGGGTTTTGATAGCACACGGTTCCAAGGCTCTTGCTGGTAGTATATAGGCAGCAGCAGTGGCACATTTAATACCGGGCTAATTGGACTCAAGTGCATTGTAATAGCATTAGACTCCGAAGGTTATGCTCGTAGTATAGAGGCTCCGACAGTAGCCCACTCACTATAAATAGTGAGGTGAGGGAGCCGATTCCGGAGGACCTCTGTAGAGTCTGTCAGCGGGAGGATGATGTGCAAGGTTGCGGGGACGCCGTGCAGTGGGTTATGTGTTAGGCGTGCTCCCAATGGTACCATGCGTCTTGTGGGTGGGATGCTGGTGACGCGGATTTAGTGTACTCATCTTGCTCGTCGTAGTGCCTGTGGAACCTGCGGAAATTGCCCTGGATGACACGCCCTGCAGATATGTCTCATTTGCACGCGCAGCCCGTATGCCCTTTGTTGTTACGGCAGACGGGCTTGCACTTTTCCTTGATGAAAATCCGTACGACTGAGAAGTGAACAACGTGCCGTGACAGCCGCAGCTGCGCTGCACTATTCTGCGCCGGCAAGTTTCCCGTTCCCCTTAATGAACTATGATGCAGATCCGCATCATCAAGTGGACTCACAAGGATGGTAGTTTGCAGTCCACCCCACCGGTTACTTTCCATCACATGGTGAGACCGCTTGTCTCCTCGCAATCTGTCATCATGGTACTTCACATGCATTTTGTGCTGACGTTGTACGGCCACCTTTTTTCACAGCAACACTGACACGGACGCTCATTTCCATAGCCCAACTTCCCTGCCATGGAAGGTGTTCCAATGTACGTCAGACGTAACGTGTTGCTTGCGTGATACGTAGCCACAGGTAGCATTGTTTATCCGCAGTGACCTCTATTTCAGAACCACGTCGACATACGCCTGAAATTGCTGTAAGACAGCGCCATGCGACTGAGCCTCCTCTCAGTTAATCTCGCCACCATTTGATGTCTCCTTGCCACATAGTCACAGGTGTGGATGTATTTTTTCCTCCACAACTTCCCTTTCAGAGCCTCAGTGATATGCACAGACCACTGCCTTCCAACGTCGCACCGCCACCCAGCCGCCCCCCAGGTATCGTCTCCGCCATGTGATGCGTCCTTCTTACGTCGTCACAGGTACAAATTGTTTTGCATGATGACTTCTGTTTTACAGTTAATTGAAATGAGCCGACCACTGCCTTGCAATGTCGCACCGCCACTCAGCCGCATTATTTAAACTTATTCACAGGTAACTTTGGTTTTCTATCATAACTGCTCTTTCAGAGCCACAGAGTTATGCCCTGCCCATTGCGCTCCGACTTGACGATGCCACTGAGCCAGGGTATCAGATGCTTAACCAGGTTCGCCGTCACAACAGGTAAGTACGTTTACACTAATCGCTTTCACTTCCACATATATAGTACATACAGCCAGCTCCAAGGGCCGCAGCGTTGTTGGCCACCGTCCGCATTAACATCACATCCCCTGCTTCCCACCGCCAAGTGAGTTAACAATCCCATACTCCGATTTCACAGCACACGTTGCCTCGTAGATAAAATGCATCCAGTTGCCGCGTCCTCGGGATAGTAAGTCGCCATAGCACGTCCATCTGGTATTGCTGTTTGCTCCCTAACATCCATGGCTTCGTGAGCATCCCAACGGCCCTTTTCAGGGCCACCCCGTGTCCTATGGCCTCGCGTCTTCCCTGAATGGGTTGCAGTACGGCGACATAGGTGCAGGGGATGGGTCCGTCATCGTCAGAACATTGAATTCCGGGCCCTAACTGCTTTCCCTATTTCGCAGCGCCACATACTGCCCATCCTTTTATGTTCATTATGTACGTCATGCATGTATTCCCATGCGACTTATTTTACACGTACCATGCTGAGTTCCTACTGGCCAAGCTTAGCAATGCGCCGTCTCTCCATTGCATGTACCTTATGAAACGTCCACAAACCATTTTTCAGTGTTCTCGCTTCTTGGGTAACGAACCCTATAGCAGCTCACCCGCGAGGTCAGGACTATTCGTAAATGGTTTAAACATTGTTTACCCCCGGTTCATCAACCTTTCGTGGTGCGGTTTATAAAGGGATTTCATTTTTTCCCTATGAAGGATAACGTCACGATACATCATTGGCCCTGTGAGGCTTGCGGTACAGGCCTGCCGGAGTACCATACCCGTTTACCGGAGTGCAGGCGTCAAACGCAACGAAACACGTTGCGTTAACACAGGTTAGTAACCTCTTGTGCACGTACCACTGCTACTTAAGGGGTGAATTTCTTACCATCTGCCATAGCCGTCTGCCTTCTCGTCATAGCGGTGCTCACATATTGGGTGACAACGCCACATCATAAGGCATGTACATGAACGGAATGTGCAGCACACATTTACCATCATATATAACTATTTCTTTTAACATGCCATCCTCGCAGCATTCCATCTGATAACTCTGTCGGGGGCATTACCTTCAATATCACCCTAACTGCCCGCCACTCCCAACTACATTGGATTTGCTTCCATTGCGTTTGTTTATCAGAAATTGGTTTTCGCTTGCTACACCATCAGACTTTTCATCCAGTTACTCATGTCTCAGCTGTGCATGATTACGTTAGCAGCAACTGTTACTGACCGAATTTGCTCCTGTACCTTCCAGGAGACCTCTCGGGAAACCCCGATGAGGGAAACAAAAGATTGATAGAGCGCTAACGAGACGCAATGCGGAGTGGAGTAAATATCAGGAAACTCGGGGTTTCAGAATTTGGTTGCAATGTAAAGGTGTGGAAACAAGGCTATTACGTTACAGCGGCAGACGAAGTAATCATTTAAGCTTAGGTTGGCCAACTTTGCGAAAAAGTCTTAGGGGTGAATACAGTTGTGTCCTATCAAACGCTTCTCTAATTGAGGTGATCGGCTGTCTAACCATGGACGACGGTACCCAGGCTGTAGACGACGTTGAGAAAGTAGAAGCGCTGCTACGTGTCTACCGAAATCTGCATCGGATGGATAGTGGATAAGGCTTGCCATCACAGCCGCCAGTTCAGCTACTTACACAATGCTGCGGGTTCGGGAAGCGAGTTCTAGTTTTGGCCATGCCTACAGCGGTGTCCCCCAAGGTTCGGTACTGGGTCCATTGTTGTTTCTTATGTTTATAAATGACCCTGAGCCGCTTCTTGACGATCCGTGATACATATCCGCCGATGAATCGATGCTAGTTAGTAGGGAAACCGAGCGACTTTGGGTAACGACATCTTCACTGTGGTGAACTGGTCGAGCCAATGGGATCAACCTCCAAATACATATACATGTCAACTATTGACCACTTGTGGCAGTGGCATTGCATTTCAGTCTCCTACAGGAGCTTTATCATTGCGGCGTATTGATAAAGCCAGCGATCTGGTTGTCCTCGTGGTAAACAGCTTTAAGCATTTGGCACAGTGTCCCCATGCTGGCAATCAAGCGACACAAGCGTTACTCCGTCTTAGGAGGGCGCTGTGTAACACTGAAGCACACCACTGCCACCTGGAGGGTTACAACGCACACGTTCGGCTCCACTGCCCCGAATTAATGGCATCTACACGCCGTTAGCAGTACGTGTCAGAAACCTCACACCGTCCGTTCGCTTTCGGCATCCAGGAAAGTCACCGCTACGCACACCTCACGAGCGATTCTATACCTCACCCAGTTTATATGCCTTTACGTGTCCCCTGCTATCCATGATGTCAACTTGTTTTTGTGAAGCATGTTATCCTATCCATATCTCTGTCTTCCCGAACTACAAGGCCGTCTCAAAGATGTCCTCACGTTTGTACTGCTGCCAGTCAGGACCATCAATTTGCAATAACTTCGCGCGTCTTTCCATTGCAGGTCCCCTATTAGGCTGTTCCGCGGAAGTGTACAGCCACGTGTTTGAAAGATCCACAAACCGTTTCTCAGTATTCTCGCTTCATGGGTAACGAGCCATTACCCGAATCACCCGTGAGGTGGGGAATATTTATGAATTGTTTAAACGTCTAATTTGACCGGTGCACCAACTTTGCGTCGTGCTGTTTAAAACACCATCGCACTTGGCCATTACGAAGAATCACGTCACCGTGTATTTATGATGCATTGCCGCTTGCGGTACAAACTCGCCGGTGTACCATTCCCATTTGCCAGAGTGGGGACATCGACGTCGACGAAAGGCATTTCAATACCACAGGTTGGTAACCTTTGTGAACACACCCTTCCTACTTGTCGCGTGGATTTGGCCCACCATGCACTGTTTCCTTTACCACCATTAGACAAGGACAGAGAGAAGAATACTTCCACCGACTCATTTCAGCTTACTTATCACTCGCTATAGTATGTCTGCTCCCGTTTATGGAGAATGTTTAAGGTCCGCATCAACATTTGGAATCACAAGGATGGGGTGATGCAGTCCAATGCACCGCTGACTTTCCACCCGATTATGGAATTGCTTGTTTCTTCGCAATGAATCATCAAGGGCTGGTAATAGGGAATAATAATCCACGGGTTCGCAAGGTATTCCGTGAAGAGGCGCCCGGCGTATTCCCAGTTGCCGTAACGCATGTTCAAATTTCATAAGTAACAGCACCTGTACTAGTTAATGGTTGACGTTGGGTGCTGCACCACATTCTCCGCTTACCTGTGCTTCCAAATATTAGGATTGCCGACTTCGCATGACATCACCCGTGGTCCCTCTTGCCCAGTTGCCCATGTCACCATGCCACTGTCTCTCACGCACGTACAGCAGCGGCCATGGGGTGTGCAGCACGCATTAAGCAGCAGACATCACTATCACTTTTAACATGCCATTCCCGCAGCATTGCATCCGGTAACTGTATGAGAAGCATTGCCTTGCATACCACCCCACCTACCCCTACCTTTTGTTCATGACCACACATCCGACGACTTACCTCTATGAATCCGTGAGCGGTCATATGCGCACTAACCTACGGCAAGTGTAGTGCTTCTCCCCAATTATATTGGAGATCTACAACAGTAGTGGATTACGGCTGTCCTTCTTCCATGAAATCCATATTCCACCACCTTCGCAGCGTTGCTCCTCATGAGAGGATAACATTTCTCTAGCTAGTTAGGGATATTCCATAGACGTATGCGCTGGTGCGTAGGTAGATATCATCATGACTCCAGTACTGAGACATCATGGATCAAGTAATCCCACACGCCTGGAACCTAACGGGCTAACGATTACATACTCCCCATCAGACAGAAGGACACCGAGGCCCGGGATTCCACGTGTGTTACTTTTTCACTGCGGACTGAATAGCATTTGTTTTTGGCGTCAGTGAAGGGGAATATTTACAAGTTTGAACGCTGTAATAGTAGGTATAGTTTATTTCGAAGTGCTAAGAAATTTGATTAAGTTAGGACGTCCTCATATGCCCAGATACATATGTCAACTGGACATAAAAAGACGTAAGTTCATGCCTGATTCTATAATATATATGTGTATATCTACGTATACAAATATACCCATCTTAAAGGCCGACGGTAATGATGACGGTCATAAGCGTACATCGGTCGCGTTAACACCTGGGTACCAAGCGGTTGCTGCTCATAATATTCCACACTCTTTCGTACATCGGATTAAACAATTGGGTGTAGTGATCAACAATTAGCCCTGGAGTTCATGTACTCTACAACCCTTCCTCGCCTTGGAATGCAGTTTGAAAATTTGGTGTTCAAGACCCAACAACTTTTGTTGCAAGTGTCCACAGGTTGGCTCGTACTTGTAAGCTGAATAATCCCGGCAAGTCACTGACTATTGATTAACATGCTGATATTGATGCTACATGTTCTATTGCCTATATTATTCACAAGAATGAGTGTAGCTATATTTCCAGTTGTACATCACTCATACTGAAGTTAAGACATGTCAGCTATTATGGAGTTAAGGTGCGAAAGAGCAAACGCTCATTCTACAATTTGAATTAGAAATAACCAATCATCTAGATTGATTTAAAAGTGGATTAGTCTAACTGAAATAGCGTTTGAATAAATATTTAATTGGTAAATAAATCCAGCACAGCAACGATTGATTTGTCGCGAAGAATAGCTGCAACCAAGATGTATGATGACAGATTGTTAGTAAATTGTAAGCGGTAAAATTGCGATGAGAAATCCAGGTCGCATGGGAATATAACACGTTCAATTAACCACCTTATCGGTGCCATATGCCCAGGCACTTGATACTCATTGTTTGTCTACCCTCATATGATTAACTTTGCAATTCTTACTGTTTCCATTGCAAATCACAACATGTGTATGAAGCTTTAATCGTTCATTATTTTTTAAGCCATGTCTAAGTGGTTCCATTCTAAACCCCGCTGAGAAGATACCATAGCGCCCACTTGTCCCACGACATACTCGTCTGAGATATTGGCTAGATACATGGTGTGCAAGGTACTTCTTGTAAATTTGCTAAAACAGTTTGTACACTCTTTCTACAGTCGATGATAGAACAGGGAGCAGCGGAATTTACTACCTGCGTTAGTGATGTGATAGTGTCAAGGGGGCCATCAGGAAATGTATGATATTATCCCCTACTAACGCTTATAGCAAGACAGCATGTACAATACACAGGAACCATAGGTCATCCGTGTTTTACGGTACATTTAGTTGTGCATCATTCTACCTGGTAACCATACTCACGGCATCCGTTTCCGTATTCCCATAATTGTCTCAATCTATTGTTGATACCCACACTTCTGAATAAACGTAAGGCTGTCGTTTCAGTTCTCATCCAAACGCTAACTAAACACTGATTAATAATAATTCTATGTGAGATTTTCTAAAACTAGAGAAATATGGCTGTTATTCTTTCATTCAAACAGACCTCAGTCACGTACGTAGTGTTATGGTTCATGAGGGTTATTATTTCTTCATCCAGTTTGTGGTAGTCCGTACACAAGTGTGAACAAATGCCCGTTCACAACACTGCAGTATTATAACTCGAACCAGGGACCTTTGGTATTTCAACTGATATCTCACCATGAATGACTAAGTAGAAGCCATTTAGCAACACTTATAAACACCACACATCAGCCTGACAGACATGTCATTTTTACTCGCGTAACACCAATATCGGCTGGCTCGATGTCTAAATGGGACTCGCCTAAAGTACAAATCTCGCGAAGATCTGTCGTGTCTCGATACCTTCCCACTAGACAGATGGATCTTATTACATTTCTTCTCGTGTGACACCGTGACTTATTAGGGGTTGAAATATGAAGTCAATGTATCCCATCTCAAAAGTTTCTATACGCCCCCTTGTACTGCCGTCGCGTTCAGGTAAACGCACTGAAGTTCAGACAAGTCATCAAGGTTGATTCCCGGAGCAGCGGCAATACGTTGTGACATCCGAATCGAAATGCTCGGGCATAGACAGTATTCTGGACACTGATGAATTGGTCGAGATATGTTAGCGGTCAGAACGAATGACCAGGGGAAATAAATAGTAACACATGACGGACTGCTTGGAGGTTTTACCTCCCTGTTGATTCTCGCTCACCTCGGACAACAGACGTTTAGAACCGGGTCTGATTTTACTTTACGACACGGATAGCCTGCAGTGGACATAAGGGCACCGTCTCCCGGCTAACTTGGAAAGTTGCTTACGCCATCTTCGTCATTCTATTTTGGTGTCATCTTTATTCTATATACCGCAGGTAAGTCGGGCTTGGGTGCAGTTTCATTCTAGAATGATGGCTTGGTGCAATGTGGCATCTTTATTGCACCTACCTAGAACGGATGATCCACAGGTTACCTAACATTTTTAGGCTTAATAAACTCGGTTGTATTTCACGATGAATTCACGTGTTGCCCATTACGATATTGTTCTCATAATGACCTATGCTATGCTATTCTTGCTACCTCCTCAAGCGGTGTCTAGTATGGTTACATACCGAGAGTGAGCTATGGCATCTTCCTCTTCATATTATTATTCGGCCGCGATTCACATCACTAGGTAAGCTCCATGGTATTGCTCACCATAACCGTAGCTTGACTAGCTGCTCAATGATAACTTGCATGATGCTTAGAGAGCCGGTGCATTGCAGAATAATGGTTCAGTCCATCCATGGGCTTATTCGTAATCGATGTGAGTGCGGCTTTTCCAAGCAATTTGTGTGCTTGCTACCCATCAATGCGAGGGTGGCAAATTATTGGCTATGTTTCCAGTTCGATGGATACGTTTGAATCAAAAGGATATTATCGCTTGGCCGTATACAATACGCATACAATGTCAAATTTGACATTTGTAACACAATGCTTAACGATTGTCCTTCGTGTGACCAGTTTGGATTATACATTCGAAGAGAAACTTCCCTGGTAATTCTGTGTCAAGTGAACCATCCCGACAATTAACCGACCAGCGATTATCACGATATCGCCAGTTCATGTTCCACTCCGCAGCATAGTGATGAGAGTAAGTATACTTATAGTTCCAGTTATCCCTCAGCCATACTGAATTTACCGGGGCCTATGAAAACACACGTACTAACCGGATGGAAGGCAGACGTGCAGAGAAGCCTATCAGAAGTTGCATTGCACGGCCAATCGTTTGGATGGATTTGATCATGCCTTTAGAGGTGTGTCTCGTTTTACAGAGAATATACCATTTATTTATTTATTTATTTACCAGGTTGAACCTAACGAGAAATGGTACGTCAGTGTGTTAGTATATAACATCCGAAATGAATCGGCGCATAGCGACAATGTTTTTATGAGCACCGAATGGCTGCACCCGAAACGTACGATATAGACCGTTAGCAAATAGCCTATGGCCACAGTAGAGTACAGGTCGGTAGGTAAAAACGGTTGAGTACTTGGACAATTACACAATAAGTGCGAACACTGTTTGGAAAGTCGCATGTTTGACAGTGGGCAGCGGGACTTAGTTGATGTCACTTGTCAATACCAAAGGTTGCGCATCAATTGTTCTCTGAGTAGGTGCACATACCTTAAGCAGCACATGACCGAAACGGTCGGAGACACAGAGAGCCAGAAGTAGACACTGTATCTCATTCGCATGCTGTGTGACCTCCACTATCAGGTCATCAAACCAGAGTGTAGATGTAGAGGGCAACATTTAAGTGCACACTATTTCACTGTACCAGCAGTCTGGTCATCATTCTACCTAGCAGTAACGCTTTACTATTGTCACAATGGATTCCTTCAGATATGGATGCCCAAGATTTAAGGCTGTCACGTCTAAATGTTGAAGAAAATATCAACAGTTTGTATTAAGTAGTTATTCTCATGCCTGCGAAAGTGATTGTTAGCCTGACCTCCAACCGAAACCCATACACCTTTGTTGTACCAGTGATGATGATGTCTAATGTCTCTCTATCCAGTTTGTGACAGCTCACACTTAACTTTGGATAAACGCATATACATATGTTGTATTCAACCTGTCATTGGACACAGATGACGCTAATCTATATATATATATATATATATATATATATATATATATATATATATATATAGTGGGCGGCATACGGTTTGGGACTTGCCTGTCACTGTGGCCAGCGACAGGACGCCTGCGCCTAAAGTGGGGCCAAGGGTGGCTTGCGCTGCACCACCCACATATATATACAGGTGTGTCTTTGTACTTAATATCGGGTAGGGTAATGAAATGTATGTACGTAGGTAAGTATTAATATACTTCTATATATACATATATGCAGTTGTACACCTATCCGCATATATACATGCTATATAAATACATATATATAGATATATATGCATATGCATATATGTATACATCCATATCTACATACGTAGCATATTAAGACGGATACACATATATATATACTTATGTGTATATATATAAATATAAATATACATATATATCTACGTATGTATCCACATATATATATTTCAGAATCAGGCGTAAATGTAGCCATCCTTATGTCCACTTTACATATGTTTCTGGTACTATGAAGACGTTCGAAATTATTCTTATTTGCCTAGCACTTCGCAACAAACTACACCGACCAACACAGCTTTTGCACTTGTAAATATTCCCGTTCACTAACACCAATAACAAATGCTATTCAGTGCATGCTCATTTCCAATTGCGCATTCATATTCACAGCGATATAGGAATAGACAATGTCTGTTATTCCTAATCCCTTTTCAACTTTGAACATATTATTTTGCATTTTATCAACCATGCACATAGTGTTACTTTTGTCATAGCAGTTATTCCTTTCCATTTCTGCGGTTTTACACAATTACGTTTACTTCCAACTGACCTTCAAAGAATCATCCATAAGTTTCAGGCTTATTAATAAAGTATTTCGGTTCATTGAGAATACCCGAGGTACATGGGTTAGCTCAAAATTTTGCATTTAACGTCCTCGGTGTAGATCATTTGTGCAATTAATATTTTGTGTGGGTTTTTCAATCGTTTACCTGCTGCATCGTAAAAAGTGAATTCCGTTTATAACAGACAGTCAATTTAAGTCTCAATACATGCCACATTTCAAAGCATTCCTAACCAAAACTAACGCTATATTGGTTGAACGCATTTTAAGCACATTCGCATCTGTTGATTATACGCCACCATGTTGGCCTTCCTTATTATACTCACTTTACTTATGTAAAATGCACATACAACAGGTCACATGTAACACTATGTAACGGTTTATAATAATTTATGCTACCCATCCATAGCACTCAGAAGTCAAATTATTCACGCCGTGAAACGGATGTACCAGTTGGCACCAAAGAAATATAAAATTAACCGCCATAGTGCAACCAAACGGTCCCTCAGCCGTATTTACGTGCATTCGAATCGGCGGAAAGCTGTTGATAGGTTTATATCAGACTAAACCACAGCTTTAAAGTACTCCGGACGAGAATGACAGAGTCTAGAAGTTACTCGTTTCACTCCCGTCCAAGCAATCAGCAAACTTGCCATCTCCACAATACCCTGCTAAGTTTGCTTCTTCTAAGCAGCCCCAAATGAACCATCGTCGCACATTTGTCGACGTATTACTATGCGCGCTTGGAGAACGGCCGATATGTTCGATTACCCTGATGACGCTGCGTCATTTTCGGTTACGAAAGCCTGTGAGTACTACGCGGTGCCTCGAAGGTTTGACGTGTCTTACTGATCGTGCTTTTTAGCTAAAATATTGTGGAAAGCAGTGTTTGAACACTTGAAACGGAGTTTGTGGGAAGGGCGACCACTGTCCTCGGTGACATCCAAAATTGTTTGGGTGGCTGCATAGTATACTCTTAATTCTGGTGGTATTGCGGTATGGGAAGTAAAAGTTAATGGTATATGGATTAGCTTCATGAAAACGGTTGTGATAAATTAAATTGCTGACTACAGGAGTATTTGAAGATTACAACGTAATCGAAAGCAGGCAAATAATAAATACCGATGTTGTGTGAACGGATGTTTTATGGAGCAAATAAGCGTTGATGCAATTGATTCATGTATGCAAACGTTATGCTGGCATGAAGCAAATGGCAAATGTAACTTACTTCCTTGGATAAGGGATATTCATATCTCCTGTCTAAATAATGTATACTCTGTACATTTGAAATCACGATGAAGAGATGGCACTTGGTATCCATATTTGCAGTACTAATAATGCAGAAACAGAGGAATCAATAATTGCGTTTCAGGGTTAATTTGTTCTTCGAAGGCATGATGTCATTGAACTGTTGTATGGTCCAATAAAGGGGACATTTACGGCAGTGTCAGAGGGATGGGAGAATGTTAATGAAGCTTGCCAATGTGAATGATTATTGTAATGTATACTTAATGTGTCAATCAAATGTACGAAGCTAATGGGTAATGCTAGTAGCTGTGAGGTATCATTTATAAGATAAGTGTATTTGTAAATTTAAGGATATATAATTGATGTTATGCAAGTTTGCAAATGTATAAAGGAATGCAAATACAAAATATGAATCAATAGGTATGTATATGTACAGCCATATATATACATGGCGGGAGAGCCTATGGTGCACTGAGGCTGGAGATGACTAGATTCTGACAGTTGGTCTACGCACTGCTGCTACTGTTGTGCCACTTGCTCATGGCCTGGGCGCCTCCTCGTGGCGACCGCTGTGTGGGAGTTGGGTTTCGCCTTTTTCCCTGCTAAGATCCAGGACACCAATCCGCATAAGCCAATGAACTGACCGTGTATTAGACCCGCTGCATTTCGGGTGTTCATTTAATCGTTGGCTTTGGCTGAGGACGTGAGTCGTTCTCCTGTCAGATGTGGGCGCCCTGCCAGTAGCCTAGTCCACCCTCTTCGGAGGTTAGGAAGTGGTCGATGACCCTCTTCCCGCAAAATCTAGTCATGGGAGAAAACAGGTCTACGGGTTATAAGATAACAGCACGATTGGCGTAGAGCACGAGGGCCACGCATTTTCTCTGACGGTAGGAGGACACCTCCGGGTGTTCAGTGGTTTGCTGCTGCCCGCCTCAAGCCGGGCAGCCCCTGGTGAAATTGGTCCAAACCAGCCAAAACCCACCTGCGTCTGGCCGTTGTCGCAGGTGTATCCTATTACGGACGCAAAACATACTTAAACCATTTGCAGTAACTCCAAGGCTGCGTGTGACGGCCGTTAGCAGATCCCTATCTGTTTATGCAATCAAATTCCCGAGCTGGATCTGCTCCGCAATGCATTGTGGATCAGGCTATTGAGCCAAAGGCTCTGGGTGGAGTCCCTCAAACAAACCTCCGAAGCACAACGATCACGATTACCCAGCAATGCAATCGTATGCATGCGCGCAAAGCACCCAGCATCGGGTGCTGGAACGTGCGTGCACTATTGGACCAGTACCCAGTGAGCGCCCGGAGTGACGCACGGCACCAGTCGCGATGGAACTGGCGCGCTACCACATCGAGATTGCGGCTTTCAGTGACGGATCGCTGAGCAAGGTAAGTTAAATGAAGCAGGTGCTGGCTACACATTCTACTGGATGAGCAACGCCGCCTCAGCACCACGTGAACATGCGGTCGGATTTGCAATATCCGATCGCCTCCATGGCCAGCTGGTGGGTGAACCAACGGGCATCAGCGCGCGACTGAGGACTGTTCGCTTCCGACTCGGAAGAGGTAAGTTTGCTACTTTTATAAGCACGTAGTCCGACCATGTGTTATCCTGATGACACGCGTGATCAGTTCTACACTGAGCTATCCTCCGTGATACGGTCTGTGCCGATGAGCGACCGACTATTTCTGCTGGGTGATTTCAACGCGCGCGTTGGGCGTGATGCATCAGCGTGGACAGATGTTATCGGTTCGCATGGCATTGGTTCAGCGAATGCGAACGGTGACAGGCTGCTCTCCCTATGTGCCACTCACGGCCTGACGATCACTAACACTCGGTTTGCACTGAGTGCGAGTGATAAAGCAACTTGGACGCATCCACGGAGTGGTCACGCTCACCTGCTCGACTATGTCATTGTACGTCAGCGTGATATGCGTGAAGTGCGCATGACACGTGTACTGCGTGGAGCTGAGTGTGGTACTGAGCACAACTTGGTGCGGACCAAAATCTACATATACTGTCACAAATCAGTGTATTGCACTCCCGTCGTGAATCGGCGTAAATTTAACATCCTACCCCCCGGTACTGTGGGGAAGCGTACTGAGATGAGAAAAACAATGGCTGCACGACTGTGTGACGTGGAATGTATAACCAAAGTAGGCGACCAGTGGTGCCACATTCGCGACCAGGTAACGGCTGTTTTTGGAGAGACCATTGGTCACGAATACTGTAAGCGGCCTGATGGGTTTGATGACAACATTGCGACGGTTGGCGCATTGGTGTCAGAGAAGAATGCAGCATTTGCTGCGCATGTGGCAGACCTCAGTGGCTTAGGAAAGAGCACTCAGTTTCGGAAACTTTGACGGCGACTGACCCGAGAGCTCCGTCGCATTAAAGATGCATGGTGGACGGAGAAGGCAAAGCAGATAGAATGCTAGGTCGAACGCTGCTAACACAAGGAGTTCTTAGACTAACTGAAGGTGGTGTATGGACCGAGATTGGAGCCACTGAGTACGCTGATCGATGGTAGTTCAGGCGCTATCTGCATACAGCAGCACACATAATGCAGATCTGGCGCAAACACCTTGACTGTCTCTTAAACAACCGTTCAGAGACTGACTGGCCTATATTGAACGGCCTGAAGCAGCACGAGGTGAGGACGAGTCTGTCGGACACGCCGACACTGAATGAGACGCAGAGAGCACTAGCTCAGCTGCCAAACTGCCAATGTGCCGGAGGTGACGGGATCCCGCCTGAAGTATTGAAACACGGCGGACCCGCGTTGTTGACTGCGCTGCACCACTTGGTGCAACGTGTATGGATTGAGTAGGTGGTGTCTCCTGAGCCGAAGGGTGCCCTTGTGCTACCACAGTACAAGAGCGAAGGTAGCAAGCAATGTTGCACGAACTACATTGGCATCAAGTTGTTGGGTTGTGTGGGCATGGTGGTTGCCCGAATCCACTTCAACCGCCTCGTCAGTCAGGTTGTGGAACCTAACGTGGCGGAAGAGCAATGTGGATTCCTTTCGGGTCGCAGCACTATAGATATGGTGTTTGCGGCTCGTCAGTTGCAGGAGAAATGAAGAGAACGACACCAGCCATTGTACTCGCTTTTTATTGACTTCACCAAGGCATTTGATACGGTGAACCGTGAGACATTGTGGCTGGTGTGGTGTAAGTTTTGTGGCCCGCGTAAATTTTAACTTTGATGGAATGTCTGCGCCCTGGTATGCGAGCGATGGCGCAGAAGAGTGGAGAGATTTCGGATGACTTTGCAGTTGTCACTGGTGTGAAGCAAGACTGTGTCTTATCTCCTGCCCTGTTTAATATATGGCTTCATGCAATGATGTTCTATGCAATTGATGCCGCTTGTGCTTACGGTATTCGTGTGGAGCACCGTAGTGATGGTGGGTTGCTGAATATCCGCTTTTCAGTGCGAGAACTCTAGTCTGTGAGACAACTATCCGTATGTTGCAGTTTGCTGACGACTGTGCGCTATTTGCATACAGCGCGGATGAGTTGCAGCATAAGGCTAGTGCTCTGGCTTCGACAGCGGCCAAATTCGGGCTCACCATCAACACAGGTAAAACTGTCTGTCTGTTTCAGCATTCACCGAAGGTGCAATCTTCAATATTGCCGCAAATCAGCATTGGTGCTGAAGTATTAGAAATCACCCCCGCTTCTGCTACCTTGAAAGCGTGTTGTGGACTGATCAGCAGATACACAGTTAGCTTCGTATCCGCGTTTCGAAGGCATCGGCTATATTCAGGAAGCTTGAGTACCGAGTGTGGAACAGCCATCAGCTTAGCATTTGCACTAAGTTGATGGTGTACAAACCCATGGTGTTATCTGTTCTTTTATACGGCCGTGACGCGTGGACGATGTACCGGCGGAATGTGCAAATATCGAGCGGTTCCACCAGCAGTGCTTGCGATGATTTTGCTGATCGGCTGGGGTGACAGAGTTGCAGACTAAGAAGTGTTGCGCCGAAGTAGGATGTATGCAATGGACTGTATACTTTTGCTTAGACACCTGAGGTAGCTCGGTCGTATGAGCCGTATGGATCCTACGTGGATAACGAAGCAGCTCTTTTATGGTCAGCTGAGTATTTGGAAGCGGCATGTGGGGAAACCAAAGTTACGTTACCAGGACATTTTTAAATTGAGTCTCTCACATTCCAATCTTGAATGCAGATCATGGGAATCGAAGGCGATTGATCGGCTTGTAGGGCGCGATCTGATCACGAAGGCAGTTGCCAAGGTGCAGCAGAAAGCACTCATGCATGCAGAGAAGAAGCGGCAAGTGCGGAAGCGGCAAACACCGATGGATTGTTCTCAGTCGACATCAAGCGCATGGTGTTGTAGAACATGCGGTCGGGAGTGCCTTAGTCAGGCAGGCTTAGTGAGCCATTAGCGAGGCCACTCGGGACCAATACTGAAGCGACTACTGGTCTCGCAGAGAAGGTAGACAGAACCGGCGCAGCGTTTGTAGGTACGCTTCATTCGATTTAATAACCCTGTGTTTGCATGCTAAGTCTCTTTATTTCAGGTGGTGGGTTTTCAGTATGTCCTAACGAATTTCTTTCTCAAATAAATGTCCACCAGCACGCTCTTCTATAAACCTGCACAACGCGCTTAAGCCAAGTGTAGTTAATTTCGATAGCATTTTCGCGTTTGTGTCGTTTCCGTAAAATATACTTTCTGACCCTTGAACGTATCTAGGATCATTTGTTAACAAATTATTTCATATGCTCCTTAATTTAGGGTTTTGTCGCGTTTCCTTATACTTTACTCGGTGCTATATCACATCTAGTAACTTATTCACGACGGTCGTTGCCGTCCCCCGTAGCTCAGTGGTCCCAACCACGGACTGGCAACGGTCGAGTTGCGGGTTCGTGACCTACCAGGTGTCCGATGGAATGCGCACTGCTGATGATCCCGAAAGGATGAAACGCGCGTACAGTGCTTTTCCGGGCGTGTGGCGGCTGCCTGTGTGAGCCTAGATGTGACGAAATGCTACCTATACCACTCAACTCGCCCTACTACTCTTCTATACTTACTCGATTTATTTTATTTGTTAGCTTTCTCTCAAGCGACTGGCTCTTGCTTGATATTTCGGGCATGGCTGCTCTTGATGTGCATGTCGACAAGGTGCCAAACTGTATACTACCCACCACTTCGACCATACTGGCTCCAAGAGACAGTTGGTAGTTCCCGGTGGGGAAGGAGTGTACTGCACTTGTGGCAGTGTTAGGATCACAGAGCGGTTCGGTACACTCAATGTGGAGCGGACTACGGTCCAGCCACCAACTTGTGTGCGCTTGATTCCCCAAATACAAGGTGCTTGTATTTGCCTGTGAAGGAGGGTGGGCCAGCTTCGTTGATGAAATTTGGCTCCAAGACATATGAATCCCGGTCTTAATCCTTCAGGTTTATACTGGATATGGGGTGTGTGGTGCAGTGCAAGCCACCCATGGTACCTCTGCAGGCGCAGACGTCCAGCAGCTGGCCACAGTGAGAGGCAAATCCGAAACCGGATTCCCCAAACAATAGGTAGACCTAAATTTATTTATTTATGGCAAGATTTGAAAATTTACTGAAATATTATGGTGAGAGTGATGAGGAGTATATATATATATATATATATATATATATATATATATATATATATCTACGGCGGGAGAGCCTATGGTGCGCTGAGGCTGGCGGTGGCTAGATCCTGACAGATGGTCTATCCAATGCTGCTACTACTGCACCATAGTCTCATGTCCTTGGGGACTCCTCGTTGCGACCGCTGGGTGGGAGTTGGGTACGGCCTTTCTCCCTGCTCAGATCCAGGACACCAATCCGCATAAGCCAATGAACCGACAATGTGCTAGACCCGCTGCCTTTCGGGTGTTCATTTGATCGGAGGCTTTGGCTGAGGACCCGAGTCGTTCTCGTGTCAGGATTGGGCGCCCTGCCAGTATCCTAGTCCATCCTCTCCGGAGGTTAGGAAGTGGTCGATGGCCCACTTCCCGTAAAACCTAGCCATGGGAGACAACAGGTTTACGGGTGATATTCTCAAAGCTCGATTGGCGTAGAGCACGAGGGCCACGCATTTTCTCTGACGGTGGGAGGACACCTCCGGGTGTTCAGTGGTTTGCTACTGTCCGCATCAAGCCAGGCAGCCCCTGGTCAAAATTAGTGCAAACCCGCCAAAAACCCACCTGCGTCTGGCCGTGGTTGCAGGTGCGTATCCAATTACGGTCGCAAAACATTTGATAATTGTTCCAGAACCTCAAAGGCTGCGTGTGACGACCGTCAAGCAGATCCCAATCTGTTTATGCAATCACATTCCCGAGCTGGATCTGCTCTCCACTGCCTTGTGGGGTCAGGCTATTAGCCAAAGTCTCCGGGTGGAGTCCCTCAAGTAAAACTCCAAACCACCCACTGCCGTGTGGATCAGGCTATTGAGCCAAAGTCTCCGGGTGGAGTCCCTCAAACAAACCTCCGAAGCACAACGACCACCTCGCGTGCGATGGCCCACCAATGCAATCGTATGCATGCGCGCAAAACACTCAGCATCGGGTGCTGGAACGCGCGCACACTATTGGACCAGAACTCCAGCGAGCGCCGGAGCGACGCACTGCAATGGTCGCAAAGGAACTGGCGCGCTACCACATCGAGATTGCGGCTTTCAGTGACGGATCGCTGAGCAAGGTAAGTTACATGAAGCAGGTGCTGGCTACACATTCTACTGGATGAGCAACGCCGCCTCAGCACCACGTGAACATGCGGTCGGATTTGCAATATCCGATCGCCTCCATGGCCAGCTGGTGGGTGAACCAACGGGCATCAGCGCGCGACTGAGGACTGTTCGCTTCCGACTCGGAAGAGGTAAGTTTGCTACTTTTATAAGCACGTAGTCCGACCATGTGTTATCCTGATGACACGCGTGATCAGTTCTACACTGAGCTATCCTCCGTGATACGGTCTGTGCCGATGAGCGACCGACTATTTCTGCTGGGTGATTTCAACGCCCGCGTTGGGCGTGATGTATCAGCGTGGACAGATGTTATCGGTTCGCATGGCATTGGTTCAGCGAATGCGAACGGTGACAGGCTGCTCTCCCTATGTGCCACTCACGGCCTGACGATCACTAACACTCGGTTTGCACTGAGTGCGAGTGATAAAGCAACTTGGACGCATCCACGGAGTGGTCACGCTCACCTGCTCGACTATGTCATCGTACGTCAGCGTGATATGCGTGAAGTGCGCATGACACGTGTACTGCGTGGAGCTGAGTGTGGCACTGAGCACAACTTGGTGCGGACCAAACTGTACATATATTTTCGTAAATCTATGTATTGCACTCCCGCCGTGAATCGGCGTTAATATAACATGCTCTCCCTTGGTACTGTGGCGAAACATACTGAGGTAGAGAAGGCGATGTCTGCACGCCTGCGTGATGTGGAATGCATAGCCACAGTGGGCGACCTGTGGCACCACATTCGCGACCAGGTGACAGCTGCTGCCGAGGAGACCATCGGACACGCAAACTATAACCGGCCTGATTGGTTTGATGACAATAAGGTGCCGATTGGCGCATTGGTGTCAGAGAAGAATGCAGCATTTGCTGCACATGTGGCAGACCCCAGTGACTTGGGGAAGAGTAGTCGGTTTCGCAAACTTCTACGGCGACTGACCCGAGAGCTCCGTCGCATTAAAAATGCATGGTGGACGGAGAAGGCGAAGCAGATGGAATGCTACTCCGAAAGCCGCCAATTCAAGAAATAATTTGGCTCCCTGAAGGCGGTGTATGGACCGAGATTGGAGCCACTGAGTACGCTGATCGATGGTAGTTCAGGCGCTATCTGCACCCAGACTGCAGACATAATGCAGATCTGGCGCAAACACCTTGACTGTCTCTTAAACAACCGTTCAGATACTGACTGGCCTATATTGAACGGCCTGAAGCAGCACGATGTGAAGGCGGATCTGGCGGATACGCCGACACTGGATGAGACGCAGAGAGCACTAGCTCAGCTGCGAAACGGCAAATGTGCCGGAGGTGACGGGATCCCGCCTGAACTATTGAAACACGGTGGACCCGCGTTGTTGACTGCGCTGCACCACTTGGTGCAACGCGTGTGGATTGAGGAGGAGGTGCCTGCTGAGCTGAAGGATGCCCTTGTGCTACCACTGTAAAAGGGCAAAGGCAGCAAGCAATGTTGCACGAATCATCGTGGCATCAACTTGCAAGTTACCTACCGGATTTAGAGCTGCCGGGGCCTTACGTTTTACGGTATATGGCTTAAACGGCTAGGATATATTTGAAACACTGCTACGATGGAATACTTGAGATACAATACTGAATACATGCTACAAAGAAATAGCAGCGGAAGCCTTCTATGCGGATGTAATTGCATATGCACACAGTCCTGACAAAGTAAATCGAAAGAGACACAACATGCATCAAAAGAAATAGCATTACTTCCACAAACATTTAATGGCAGATCAACAGGTTAATCAGGGTCTCTTCAAAGTACTCATGATTTGACCGACGTCTATCCACTTCGCAAACATTAGTGCGTATTGCATAAACGTTCATTGGAAAAGCCCATTCCTGCTTAACGCCCGATTCCTTCAAGGTAGGCACAAATAACCAAATCTTCTGGAGGTACTTAAATAGATAAATAGAAAATGAACAAATAATTACGGGGAATTCTGCAATGACGGCATTGCAACTATTGCACTACCATACGTACTTCGCAATCGAAAATTCTGTGCTTCAATTTTGTATGTTTAATAGATACTCACGTGTATCCTTAATTGATACCCAGTAGCAATGTGCCGTTTTTTCAAACCGCTGTTGAATTAGCTGGTATCCACTGGTTGCCATCTATAAATTAAGCAAATTAATTACGCGTCTGTAATTCTGTGAAACAAGTCTGACATCTAGCTGCAGTGATGCGGTGTAACACAACTCAGCGCATCAGCCCCAATTTTCGCCAGAAATCGTGTACGCCATTTGCGTTGCTGAGTACGACTGCAGAATACCCTCTCAGCATTATTCCATACCTTATTCTCATGGCGTCCTACACGCATTCCTTAATTACGTTCAAGGTGTCTTCGATGGAGTTAAGCAACAGAGAGTAATACGCTAGGTGTAACATTCTTCCTAATCGACGCCGTTCCTCCTGAAAGACTATGTTCAGGTCCGAGTAGCTCGCCACGTTATCGCAAACCAGAGTGCACACAGCAATGAAAGCGTATCCGTTGGCATTCAGAAGTTCTCGCATATGCTGTGCATATGCTGTGCTGTGGATTTGCCTGTCACTGTGGCCAGACACAGGACGCCTGCGCCTACGGAGGGACCATGGATGGCTTGCGCTGCACCACCCACAGCTCCAACCACACACCCCATATCCAATGTAAGCCCGAAGGAATAAGACCGGGAGGCATGTGGATGGGAGCCACGTTTCATCAACGGAGCTGGCCCACACTCCTTCACAGGCAAACACAAGCGCGCTGTATTTGGAAAATCAAGTGCACACAAGGCGGTGGCTGGACCGTAGTCCGCTCCACACTGAGTGTATGGAACCACTCTTCGAGCCTAGCGTGGCCACAAGGACCGTGCACCCCGTCCCCTTCAGCAACGACCAACTGTCTCCTGGAGCCAGTATGGACGAGTTAATGGGTAATAGACAGGTAGGCACCTTGTCAACATGCACATCAGCCACACAGGGGATATCAAGCAACAGCCAATCACCTGGAACGACAAGATGAAATAAAACAAATCCAATCATGCATACAGATACGGAGGCATAACGCTAAGCTAAATAAGCATATGAAGTAAGTTGGTTAGCAACGAATCCGTGATAAGGAAAAAGTGTCCACAAGTTAGTTAAAATGCTACAAAACGCAACAAAGTTACCGAAGATAAGCGCAATTAATGTAAGCAACGTGGCCAGTTAATAGAAGAGTATTCAGGTGGGCAGAACAAACCAAATAAAGTGGAATGAAATGTATCCAACTTAAAAAGCACCTAGTTTAAGTGTAAGTAGGCTTAACCCAACTGCGGTGAAGAAGCATCAAGAATGCAACCTCAGCCTCAGCATGGGATATATATATATATATATATATATATATATATATATATATAATTTGTGGTGTAGATATTGTGCCATCGGAATCATGGCTGAATTGGAAAACAGTAGGACTAATAAGAAAAGTGCAACAATCAATGTTTTTTGTCTATTTTACCACTCACAGTTTTTTTAATTACTTTTCTGTTTGTTCTTTTTAAGGGGTGGAAGAAGGAACATCGCAAGCCACCGATGCACACGTCCGCCCTTGAGATCAACCTCTAGCCATGGCTTCCAAGCACTTTTACCAGCAAGTATCTGCATCTCTCGGACCCTAACCAGGTTACCGATAACAACTGGCAGAGGTCAGCTGTTTCGTCAGCTTTTTTATGCGGCTGTCCAACAGACCGTCTTTTCCAGCCCTGTCCAGCAACCGGAAACAATGTATGACGCGGGTAACGCTGGATAGGCATGTGCAATAGGTGCCCTAACCACCGCAGTTGATACAGTGAGACGAACTCCTCGAGCCGGTGGCTTTTACGTCCCAAGACACGCTGTCTAACTTCCACATTACTTACCTGGTGCTGCCACCACACACGGGCAAAGGACCACAGATAGCGTGCTCGAAGACTGATAGTCTGCGCAAGTCAACTTTACGAATTGGCCAGGTCTCGCTACCGTACCACAGTACAGCACGAACAGTTGCACAATAGACCCGCCCTTTGATGGAGAGAAGAATGTCTTGGCGACGCCAGAAATGTCTCAGTCTAGAAATGGCTAAGCATGCTCTCGAGATACGCCTAAAAATCTCGTCCCCAACAGCCCAGCCAGCAGTAATGCAATTTCCCAAGTAGACAAAGCTCTCCACAACCTCTAGTGTCTCACCACCAGGAGTGAGTGCAGGCAGAGGCACCTGCCAGTCTTGGAAGAGAGCCTTGCATTTGGATGGCGAAAATTACATACCATACTTTAATGCTTCAATCTCCAAACGGTTTAGTGCAATTTGGAAGACGTGTGGATCGTCACCCAGCAAGACGATATCATCAGCATAATCCAAATCGACAACTCGACTACCTGGTAGGAGCTCAACACCAGCGTTCAACGAATCGCTCAGAGCGTTCTTCAGGACATCCTCAATTGCCATGTTGCGTAGGAACGGAGAGATAGGGCCTCCTTGTCGAACTACACAGGAGACCACAAATGTAGACGAAAGCTTGCCATAAGTCATAACCCTGCGCGAGGTAGGACTATAGAGAGAGCGCAGTATGGAGACGAACTCCTCGGGGAAACAGTTCCTCATTAGGCAATGCCAAAGTACTGTACGATAGCCAGAATCGAATGCTGCAAGGATATTCTAAACACAGCAAATTGTTGGTCTCTGGTACACATGGCGAAGCTTAAGGATCTGGCGGAGTGTGATGATTTGCTCGATGAGGCGGCGACCATGGCAAAACCCAGATTGTTTTTCTCGTTGCAACGATTCTTTTGTTGGGGATGGCCTGCGAAGTATGATGGACACCAGAAGCTTGCAAACGACGGGGACTGAACCTGTTCCTGTGTACTAGGAGCAGATTGTGCGCAGGTACTTTTCGAAGATAGAAACGACTATTGATTCACCTTTAGATGACGGAACTTTCTCTTGCGACCAAATTTCAGAGAATAAAGCGGTAAGTTCTCGAACCAACGAAGCGCCACCATCTTTTAATTGAGCTGGAGGAAGACCATCAGAGCCTAGAGCTTTACAAATTTTCATGTGCCGGAGCTCCTGCTCGAGTTCCTAGTAAGCGAGAGGATCTCTGGGAGTAGACCACTCGGCCCCAGCGCGAGAGCCAGAGGTAGCAGATGGAGCTGGAGGCTAACAAATCTGCGAACCAAAATGTTCGGCCCCTCACTCCAAACGCCGTAGAAGATTGGTGCTTAAGGTGCCATCCTCTTCGCATATTGTTTCACTTATACCAGATCAAACACCTTCGTTGACTTGAATGATATTGAGACGTTTTCTGGTATTAGCAGAGAGACTAGCAGGCTTTACCACGCTAGCAAATTCACATCACCAAGCTTCGCGGTCCATTCGCAGACTCCTGTGCAACACTCAACCAAGGGATTGGCGTTCTTCACTGTGTCTGGAATCCGACGGGATCAAGCAGCGTTTGTCCATCAGCGGCAAGGAGTCGGCGGACGTTCAATGCTTCGGTGGGTAACGGGCAACTCCACAAGTGTCCATACTGGCGGAAACTAAAGCATCATTGATTTGGGCCCACTGCGAATCGAGATCACGGTCAACAGTTGAGCCAAGCAAGGTTGACAGTAAAGCTTGGTACCTGGTTAATATCGCAGGCTTTGTAGATTTGCTAGGTCCGGTTAGTAGTCAGCTCGCTTAGGTGATCCTCCGAAACGCATGTAAATCTAAGCACGAATCATTGCGTGATCAAAGTCCAGAAAAGTTGAACAGTACGATCGGCAGTCCGTAAGGCTTCTGCATCATCTGTAGCTGAATGCTATGTGATCAAGTTGGGAGCACTCTTGCGTTTGTGAAGGCAGGCGCCAGGTAGCAGTGTGTCTCCCCGACTGCCGAAAACTTTTGCTCGAAAGGAACAAGCGCTGATCAGAGCAAAGAGCAAGCAGTCTGTCTCCATTGTCCGATCGACTTCCACCGAGACCAAAGCTACCCCCAAGGTGGTGCTCGCTTGGTGGAAGGCGGCCAAACCGTGCGTTGAATTCCCTGGCAAGGATGACTATATCAGTCCTTTTGGTGGAACGCAGAAATTCAGGTAATTGCTGGTAAAAGCCATATTTAACTGCATCCGGGCTGCAGTCTGTACGGCGTTGGGGGAGACGGCAAACAAGGCAACCTTACTTTCTCGACGCCTGCTTAAGGTACATGAAGCTCGTCATCTGATTGCACCTAGCCAGCTGTTGACTGAGATCCAGTCAAGCAGAGCTGATTCAGCCGTAGCACTCAGTACAACCCCAACACCAGCCTGGCCAGTGGCGGCAGTTTCTGTGTCTACGGAAAGCCGCAAGTAGTATTTGGCATTAGGGTTTACCGAAGAGGTCTTTCTGGTGGCGGCGCTAGCGTCATGTAATCTGGTCACTGAAAGGCAACAGATGTCTGCCGAAGGCGTTTCAAGAGTACGGGCCAGACATGCTTGTCGTCCGCTCTGCATCAAAGTTCGAACAATAAACGCTGCGAGGATGGATGGAGAACCAGCTCGAAGAAGTGCTGGAGCTTCGGTGAAGTGAGAGGCGGTTGTGATCGCAGGATATTGAAAACCGGAAGTTTTGCCTTTACTTTCATTAATTCCGAAATGTGGGTCGTTTGTGACGGCGACCGTAGAAGACATAAGAGTGCATGTGGGTGAAGGAAGGGGGGTGAGGTGATCTGTGAGTGTAAGTTGAGCGGTTGAGTTAGTATAGAAGATAGGCATAGCAGGAGCAGTAAAAAGCGGTGTGGTTCATGATGTGTCAGTGGGCGTGATACTACTCGGTTGCCCAGGCCGAAGTAGAGGGTTGTCTTAGTCGTCCAACCCCGAGCCTTTGATCAAAGATTAAACCTATAAGGCAGCTGTGCGATGTGTGGGCGTTGCAACCCGTTGGAAGCCGGTGACCAAATAGATGGTTCATACTCTTTTCGGTTCGTGAAGGAGCAGGGGCCCAACGCACCCTTAAAGTACAATGGCTCTCAGGGAGGGGCAAGGGGCAGTGATTTTATTTAGTAGTGAGTCACATCCGCATCGTCGCAGTGTTGTTAAACAGACATTTGTGGCTTTTTATAGTGAGAACACTTGCCAGGCGAAAACCCACCAGTTCCTGGAACATTGCCGCCGAACCATCCGCTGGAACGGGACAAAGCCGAACTACCTAGTTGGCACCACTTGAAGGTTGCTTTGCAAGCCAGCCGCTTCCCAAGGGCGGTGCTCTGAGTAAAATAGAAAACTGTAGACCGATGTTTGACTTTGATCGTATTAGAAGTTCTCGAGAAGACAGTGAAAGAGTGTCTGCTCTCGTTCTTCGTATTTTTGGACATATTGACGCCAACGAAGCACGGATTTAAGTAAGGGCGATCCTGCATCACCAAACAGATGTTCACAAACTACCAGTGGGTAGGAGCTCTCAAAGAACAGAAAGATGTTGAAGTGCTGTGCATCGACTTTAGTAAGGCATTTGACAGAGTGAACCACGAGGTACTCCTTCGTAAATTGCGGACATCCGGAGTCGGTGACACGTTACTTCAGTGGTTACACGAGTTTATTGTGGGACGAAGGTATAGATTACAGTTCAATGACTACCTGACAGACTGGTGTCCATCGGCAACTGGATTACCTCAAGGAACTGTATTTGGGCCAGTTTTATTTCTTATTCATATCAACAATCTTCCGCAGCAGCTCCAGTCACCATGTGCCCTATTAGCAGATGATTTGAGAATCTGGAGAACCATTGAGAACCAGGACAATGCGCTCACCTGCAGAATGACTTAAAGCGATTGTCAACGTCGTCCACAGAAATGCAAGTCGGAGTTGATCAGCATTACCAGACGTCCGGCCACTCGATCATACACCTTGGACGGCCAGTTGCTCCATCCCAACACATCTGTCAAAGATTTATTTCTCTCACGACATTATATAAGATCACTAAAAAATGCAGAGAAATTGCGCCGTGCGGGACTTCCTATGCTGTGGACATTAAGACGCGGTTTCTCCACATGGCCTGAAGAGACCGTTTCTCGTCTATTCACCTCGCTCATTAGACCAGTCCTTGAAAACAGCGCCCCAGCTTACCAACCGATAACCCAGTGGGAAAAACTGAAGAAGTGGGAAGTGGGAAAACTGAAGAAAATACAGCATTTCGCAACTAGAATGATACCGAGTCTATAAAAGCTTCCGTATGAAAAAAGGTTTTGAAAGGCTCGGAGTCTACACATTATGCTACCGTCTAGTAAGAATTGACCTTCTTATGACCCATCGATTACTACACTTAAATTACTTCCCCATGCTGCTGCCAAAATTGCACCTGCGGGAACCCTGCAACACTTGAGGACACCGTTACAAACGCAGGGTCCCCTGCATGAACAGAATATCACATCAGCTTTTTATCGAACGATGACTCGTAAACTTATGGAATCCACTACCAGAGGGATTAATAGCGGCCGATTCTGTGAAGTGTTTTAAAACACATATGGACGATTATTTCGAAAACCTGTGCTTTTGTGAAACGATGCACATACAATGCCAGAAAAAGACGTCGTTTTTCCGGAAATAATGACACCAATACAAGTTCCTAACCGAACAAGGATAAAATATTAACTGAGCAGACACAACCGCTGATGATTCATAACTAAATGCTTTTTGATTTTTCATAATTCGATAGAGTTGTGCAGAAGCCCTTCTACTTGCTCTCAAATACAGTCTCAGCCTCGTTATATCATTAGCAACGGTGTACAGCTTAGGCCAAACAGATATGTACTCAAATTTCCTATTTTGAACATGGACGCAAGTTTGATGGAAGTTCTATTGCTTGGCTTAAAGTTTGCGTTCCTAGACGCATGGATGACCAGCTCCATAATGCGTTACAGTTTGAAAGCTTATATGAGCAGACGAAAGGATTAGTCTCTAATTCGAACACGGATATTGAACATTTTAAGTATTACTTAATTGTTCCTACCAGTATCGCAAACATCGCGTCCATAGCCATGGCTCGCTAACAAGAAGGCACATAGATGCGCTGAGGGAACAAAAGCGCATTTAGGAAATCGTCCTGCGCAGACCAGACAAAGGTGCTGGAAATGTGTTACTCGATAGAAAAGATTACATAGATAAACTAACAGCAACGAGTAGAGACGAGACAAAGTTTGAGTGAAAAGAAGGAGAAAGGGACCAAATTGATCAAGTTCAAACAGAGCTAACAATGATCTTGCAAGAACTCCGAGACAAGGGGTAATTTCGGATGATCTGTATAACAATTTTAAAATGGCAAATCCGAAATCGACCGGTTGATTACCGTCAAGCTGATAAATCTGAGCCCTTATGCTTGCTATGTTTGACGCGTTGACACACCCGACAGGAAGAAAGACAGAAGAAGACTCAGAAGACCAGAGTTGTATTAGGACAGAGAACGCTCATAATTACCTGTCGGTCTCACTAACACTCCAAACATCACCAGGCAGATTTGGCTGTAAGCCCACGCTCTACACATGCTTGTCCGTTCCGTCTGTCCAGTTCACCGTCTTGCCTACCCGGTGCATGCTAACGCAAGTGAATTTGACGCGCGATTTCATCAGCTTCCGGTCAGGCCTTGGAAACCCGCCTGTTGTCTGAATCGCGATTGCATCAGCTTTTGATTGGACCCCGGCAACACGCTTGCAGCGTCTTTCCTAAGCACGATTTATGGTAAACACGCTAGCGTTGGCAATCATCTTTCTGATGCAGAGGTTGAGCGCGTCATGGTCATGTTACACTACCTAGCCTGTGGAGCCGCATTGTGCGCGCTAGTGCGTGTGTGTACATCTCCCGACAAACCAGTGACGCTTATTGATTGGTTCAGAAAGTGTGTGCTTAGCTAAAACGTGTGAACTGCAAAAACCAAACAGTTGATGTCTACCCAGTGTGGACTGCCGATGTACCATAGCCCTTACTTCTACTAAACTTCCATTTACAATACTGTTGTTCTGATTTCGGTTGAGTGTAACAATTTGGCGACGGAGGTTATTCAGATTGCTCATGGCAAATTCAATAACGGCACCCCAACCCTTTTGGAATTCTTCTACTGAAAGGCCTACTGCGCAACAATGGTTGCAGTGGAAAACTACATTTACTAACTACGTTGATTTGCTTTTGCTCCTTGGCGGAAATTGCGCGACTGATGATGCAGCGAAAATTAAATTACTACGCCACCACCTCGGCATCGAGGGCCAGCGACATTTCGACAGTTTACAATTACATACGAAGCGAGACCTAAAAACTGTGTTCTTTTCCCTGGACCGAATATGGGGGGAAAAGCCCCATGTGTTTACTGCTAGGTATAAATTCAGCACCATGCGACAACAGCCAAATGAGACTGTAAATGAGTTTATCTCTCGTCTCCTTACTGCTCTCCCTGACTGCGCCTATGATCAGATCCTTCCAGCCCAGTTCGAAGAAGCAATGCTGTTACAGGCATTAAGCGTGGGTGTTTTCGATGAGAAGGCACGAGAACGTCTGCTCACTGAAGATGAAACGCTACTGACGTGGGAAAAAGCATGTGATATAGTCCGACAGCGTGCCAACCTCGTCCAGGAACTAGCCACATTTCCCTCTTCAAATCAATCAAGCTCACATGACGTAAACAAGGTCTACCAAACTAACCGTGAACATGCCTTACCTCGCCCCGTACAGCGCAAGGAATTCCGTTGTTACCGTTGCGGGGAGAACTACTTGTCCCCGACTGCCCGTATATTCATTCATTATGCAGATTTTGTGGAAAAATGGGTCATATTCAGAAAGTGTGTCTCTCCAAGCGGAAATCACTCGTCCAGAAACAATCTAAGGCTACAAACTGAATTGAACCAGAATTGGATTAACAACACAACCGTTTTTAATCGCACCATTACAGCAGAAAAACCGTTTGTCGTATCCGTCCAAGTGAACGAACAACAGGTAGAGTTTGAAATTGATACCGGTTCCGCAGTCACTTTGATCCGACCAGACGCCTTATCCCAACTTCAAAAGCTGTGTCCATCGAACATGCAGTTGGGATCTTACACTGGACAGATGGTGAACGTGCTTGGTACCTTCAATGCACGCATTTCTTACCGTAATTCAACGAGTCATATGTGTGTGTACGTTTCTGGAGGACCGGGTCCAAACATCCTTGGCCGCGATGGAATTAAACGCTTTCCTGCAATAATGTCGAACGTCAACCTGGTGAAAGACAATCCGCAGTTTTCCGAGATTTTGCAGAAGCATGCAGTCTTATTTGATCAATCGAGATCAGGACTTTTAAAGATTTACAGTGCACATCTGGTATTGAAACCACAAACAAAACCGCGGTTCTGGAAAGCTTGCACGGTTCCCTATGCCCTCCGTGATAAGGTCGAAAGTGAACTGCTCCGACTTCAGTCGGAAGGTACCGTTGAACCCGTCCAGTATTCAGACTGGGCAGCCCCCATTGTGCCAGTATTGAAGAGCGATGGTACGATAAGGATCTTCGGGGAATACAAAGTTACGATAAACCAAGCGTTAAGATTAGACCGATATCCGCTACCAAAGATTGAAGACATTCACGCTTACCTTTCCTGTGGTGATCTATTTACAAAACTAGATTTGAGTCATGCCTACCAACAAATTGAACTCGATGAGGAATCACGTACGTACACCACCATTAGTATTCATCTCGGATTATTCCGCCATATACGCATGCCTTTTGGAATAAGCTCGGCTCCATCTATTTTTCAACGTATTATTGACTCACTTGTGAAAGATATACCAAACACATGTGCGTACTTATATGACATTTTAATTACCGGACGCACTATCGCCGAGCAATTACATACATTGGACGTCGTCCTGAAGCGATTATCGGATGCCGGTTTGATTCTAAAAAGAGAAAACTGTGAATTCCTTGTTCCGAGTGTACAGTATCTGGGCTATCGGTTGTCACGTGAAGGATTGTGCCCACTGGAAGAAAAGACAAAGGCGCTACTTGAGGCGCCATCACCCAAAAATGTTCATGAAGTGCGGTCGTTCCTCGGTGTTGTCACTCAGTTTTCCAGGTTTATACCATCGGCAGCAACTCATCTGCATTCCCTTCACCAGCTGTTACGTAAAAACCAAAGCTGGAATTGGAACAAAACTCATGAAAACGCATTCAAAGCGGTCAAGAAGCTCTTAGCATCTACATATGTTCTGGTGCATTATGATCCGCAGAAGCCTGTTGTTCTTTCTTGTGACGCCTCACCTAACGGTCTCGGAGCTGTTTTAATGCACAAATTACCGAATGGCTCTCAACGTCCCATTGCTTATTCTTCAAGAACCCTGACACCAGCAGAACGGAACTACTCTCAACTTGATCGAGAGGCAGCCGCTGTCATCTTCGGCACCACTCGATTTCACCAATATTTACTCGGGCGACTTTTGTGATCCATACGGATCGTAAACCCCCTGTTTTCCTCCTCGGTCACGAGAAAGGTATTCAACAAATGGCTTCACCTAGGATGGTATGTTGGTCGCTTATTTTTTCTGTGTATACATAAGAAATTCAGTACGTTCCAGGCAAACAGAATACCACCGCTGATGTTCTTAGCCGGCTTCCCTTACGAGAGACACCATCGAAAGAATTTATCCCACAAGAGCTCGTAAACCTGGTCCGGCATTTTAATGATTCCCCAGTCACATGTACAGACATACGTCTGGAAACTGACAGAGACCCTATTCTATCACTGGTCAAACGCTATGTCCAAGTTGGGTGCCTGGACAACACCCCCACAAACTCATGCCCTTCCGTAACAGGATGTCTTAACTCAGCCTCTAGAATGGATGCTTGCTGTGGGGCGCACGAGTTATTGTCCCCAAGAACTTTCGGTCACGTATCCTTGACGAACTACATGATGCGCATCCAGGTGTCGCAAAGACGAAGTCGTTAGCTCGATTTTATGTGTGGTGGCCTGAATTGGACCGTGATATTGTGGCGAAGGTTGGAAGTTGCAGACCTTTTCAGGAGCCCCGAAACGCCGCGTCTCATGCGCCAATGCAGCCTTGGAAGTGGCCAGAAACACTCTGGAAACGAGTCCACCTAGACTATTTCGGTCCTTATAAAAGTCGGATGATTTTGCTAATCATCGATGCCCATTCTAAATGGATTGATGCCCATATTCTTGTTTCAGCAACTTCAGCTGGTACTGTAGAGAAACTAAGCACAACGTTTGCAACATTTGGCCTTCCCGAGACATTAGTATCTGACAATGGACCAGCTTTCGCCAGTGTTGAGTTTTCTACCTTCCTCAACTCGAAAGGCATTAAACACATAACAACTGCACCCTATCATCCTTCTTCTAATGGGTTGGCGGGGAGAGCCGTACAAACAGTGAAGAAGCTGATAATAAAACAACCAAATGCTCCGCTGCGTGTGCGTTGGGATCGTTCCTTGTTCGCATATCGAAACATGTCAAACGAGAACACAAGCAGAAGCCCTACTGAGTTAATGTTTGGTCTTCGACTGCGTACACGATTGGATTTATTGCATGGATCTATTGAGCCACAAATTTTGGAAAAACAACAATCAGTGAAAGAGCTTTTTGATACTTGTAGCAGAGACAAGCATGTGACAGCTTCAGATCCCATTTACATCCGCTTACCTACAGGCTCGGGGTGGGAGCCAGCCGTCGTTAAAACAACTACCGGACAGATAATGGAAGCAGAGACTGAGGATGGTAGGATCGTTCGACGCCATTTAGATCACGTGCGACCGAGATTGTCCGACACAGAAACAGTTGCCGAGACAGAGCAGCCGGCTCAAGCATCGAACGACATGCACGTGCGTGACGCTGAACCGGTAGTTGAGTCACAATTGCGGCGCTCTGAGCGCCGACGCCGACCGGTCGATCGTTCCCAGGCTGGATAGCTCCAACTAAAGGTGGGAGAAGTGATGCAGAGGTTGAGCGCGTCATGGTCATGTTACACTACCTAGCCTGTGGAGCCGCATTGTGCGCGCTAGTGCGTGTGTGTACATCTCCCGGCAAACCAGTGACGCTTATTGATTGGTTCAGAAAGTGTGTGCTTAGCTAAAACGTGTGAACTGCAAAAACCAAACAGTTGATGTCTACCCAGTGTGGACTGCCGATGTACCATAGCTCTTACTTCTACTAAACTTCCATTTACAATACTGTTGTTCTGATTTCGGTTGAGTGTAACACTTTCTTACTTTGCTGTTAGAGAGCCTTATACCGTGTCGCACAAGTGTCCCAATACTTTACGTGTTACCAACCATTCACAAAACCAACATCCCACTTCGTGGTCTTTTATCACTGGCCAACTCAACGTAACATGCCGTCGCTCATTGCCTTGTAATCTTCTTGAACCTGTGCGGAACAGCTCGCTACACACAGCCTTGGTGACCGCTTCCAATTTGTCGAAAGCATCAAGGATGATCAGATGAAAAATAAATTAATGCTTTCCTACGATGTCGTCTCTCTTTTTACAAACGTCCGACTGGTTGAGATCATCGGTTACATTTGCGACTATTTAGCCGAGTCAGGAATAAAAGTGTGTATAACTACACTTGGGCTCAATGGACTACAGTTTTGCTGCACCTGGGATGTGTAGTTTCTATTCAACGAGAAATACTACCGGCAGAAGGACGGCGTGACCATAAAGTCCCTCTCGGACCGCTATTAGCGGATATCTTCATGGCAAAGCGAGAGAGAACCGAAATGCGATCAACGGTAGAACGTTTTGACCGCTACATTCGATACATTTACGATATATTTGCTGTGGTGGATAAACATGTTTATCTGGATGAAATTATTGGCCACTTCAACCGAGTGCATGCAGCATTATTGTTTACGTACTAGAAGGTAAGCAATATTTGGCTACCACATATCGATGCCTCGTTAGCTAGGAGACCGGACGGTTCCATCCAGCATAAGGTCTACAGAAAAACAACGTCAGTAATTCAGTGCATGAACTTTTACAGTTTCCTTCTTATGGGGTAAAATCCCAACCAGATTCCCTGTATTACCTCAGGAGCACTTCCAATCTGTATGGAAGACACCTTAGAGGCGGAATAAATGTTCAAACAGAATACTCTACGTGGAAACGATTATTCCGATAGATTCATTTTTAAAAACGTCCAAGGAAAACCCAAACCAATGCCAGTGCTAACTGCAGCAAAGAAAGAGCTATTTAGTCGCTAACCATTTAAAGGGTACGCGGCTAAAAATTGTCTAACCAGAAGCCTTTCGGCCGCGGTAAAGTCTACCTTCCCAGAAGTCTCGTTGTACTACGTGTTTTCAACGGAACCACTCATTCGTTCACAAAACAAGGACAAGATGCTGATGCTGTCCAACTCAATGGTAATTTATCAATTCGTGTTCTCCCGTGGCGCAACTTATATTGGTCGAACGGCGCGGCAGTTGTCCAAACGCGTGAACAAACATTGCCCTCCTTGGTTGCGAACAGGGGGGCGCCGGGATCATTAGTAGGGCCATTCTGGCCCACTTTGTAGACACTGACCATGAGGTGGATTGCAAAGCGCTTTCCGGATACAAAGGTGGACTTGGATAATCCGCTGGTGCTTGGGTTGCTATAAACAACGTCTGTTGAGGCTTCGGTTCACTTGAAGTGGACCTCGGCCATTCCGATCTTAAAGATCGTAAGTAAACCAAACCTTTTATAGTGTTGCTCATCCCAACACGGGCACCCCAAGACCGCGGTTAGGACTCATCAGTTGGAGATAGCCTGAGTTGGGCTGGAACTCAGAGCCTAGTGGCTCATGAGTTGCTGATGATGATGAGTCCTAACCAGGACGAAACTGCGGTCTTGGGGTGCCCGTGTTGGGATGAGCAACACTATAAAAGGTTTCCTTTTCGCTTTCCGGATAGTTTACAATATACCACCGCAAAGAACAAAAGGTTACCTTCTTCGAACACTTGCGACAGCTGAAGCAATATACATACGATTGTTCCAGCCGCTCTTATGCTCACAGAAAATGTTGGTTCATGCTCCCCAACTTCCCTGGCCAGTAAAAACGGAAGACGCCTAGGTCGACTGCCTTCGGTCAGACGAGGTAGCAAACAACTAGCCCACTAAGACCTAATTCATTTTTCATCTCTGACCTGAACCTTCACGTAATTTCTTCGTTTTGATCTAACTGCGTCGATTTTTGTTTTTAGCCTCCATATGATGAATCAATAATGATGAATTATTGAAAGCAGTTGCTTGCCAAATGCTTTCGTTCTCGCCACTTAAATACCACATCATCGCCGAAGACAGCACAGCCGGGGTCGCATGAACCTCACTCGGGTAATTCTGGTAAATACGCTAAGCAACCAAACGTTGTTCCCTCCTTTACCGGCGTCCTTGCAACTTGTTGTGAATAATTTACAGCAGGGTTTACGCACGCTAACCCTGGCATGAACAACTATTACAGTCAACAAAGCAAGCAGCTATTTTTGCATGCAGTGAAATTGATTACTGCTGACGTGCAAGCTGCACAAATGCAGGTTGTCATTAAAAAACAGCGCGATCCCGAAGCCATGTTGGACGATGACATTGGCTCCAAAACGCATGCTTACAATGCATTTACAGTGATTGTAGCAGCATAGTATGCAGGCAGCGCCTATAGTGAGGCGTATGTGTCTGTGATGAACAGTGTGGATTTAAACAGCAACTGCTTAACTTGGTGCTAAACCATCTGATCAGCAGCGTACTACCTGTGTTATCGATTGACGGAGGCGATAGCTGAATCTCCTGCCATCTAAGTCTTCTTTTTTCTTTTTTCTTAGTAACGTCAGGCACTCGCTCATCCCCGGTTTTCGCTTTTCCGTTTGATTGCTTTGTTAGGAAATTTTCCGGAAATCTATTTTTGCCTACTGTAGAGGAATCTCGTTGCAACTCACAGTAATACGCTTCCTCTGAGCACAGCTGGCTAGCAATCGCAAGGATAGTATGAAAAGGAGCTCGTTTGTAATTCACAGGACACTGAATATCAAACATAAACGAACATTTAAAATTGTAAGGCGTTGTAAGAATCATTTTCATCTGTACATTCGTTCGAAAGGTAAAAGTTGTTTAGCGCCAACAGTAGTTGTTCCGTTTGCTCAACAGTGTGTACAAGGACAGTGTCATTCCTGTAGCGGCTGTATGAATACACGTAGTATTAAGTACACCCTGTTGATCGCTGTATGCAATCTATCCAGTTCATAATGTATGTGTGGATGGCTGCCAAAAATAGCGGAATAGCTGAATTCAGATTATCCTGTAGAAATATGGCTCCTTATTACTTTATTGGCACTGAGTTGTTCATTGTGTAGTTCAGCCTACCGTGCTAGAAATACTAGCAGTCTCATTCGAGACTGGCTATTACTCTCCGCTTTCATCGAACCGACGAGATATGCACCAGTAGAGGTAGTCACTGAATGACACAGGATGCATTTTGGAAGGTTGAAGGTGCTCAAAGCGAAACAACCGTGATTTCGGAACGATTTGACAGAAAATATGCATGGCAAGCAATGCTACAGAAAATCCAGAAAAAGAACATCAGATAATCGAAACTTAATTGATGTGGTATTATAAGGGAAAAAGCAAATGTTCCCTGATATTTAAAAAAAGTATAGATACCGGGATTTATTAACCTAAAAATCTTGTGCCACGCATAGTGTTTTGTGAAGGAACTCTAATTGTCTCAACATCGTAAATTGTTTGCACACGGTTGCGTTTAAAGTTAGGATTGTGCAATCACGGCTGAAGTTGTATGCGCAGTCTCCGAAATTGTAGAAAACCCACCATCCTGGATCTGTGTCTGCCAGTTTCGTGGAAGGGTGAAATTATTATGCCTGGCTCAGAACTACTGCGATCAGCCTTCGCCTAGTACACCATGATGCCCAACTTAGCCCGGATCGCATACTAGGGTAACTGTGTGTGACACCAATTGTGGACGAAACATGTTTCACTGCACTCAGAGGAAAACATAAGCAGGCAGCCAGTGGTGAAGATTTGAAGGCTACAACCGCTAAAACCAAGCTTGGCGGTCTTCCCCAAGTAAGCCAGCATGGTACAACAACGTGTCCACCAACCCCTGTGAAGCGGCATAGGCGGCCTGTTACTGTGCCAGGGGCTATAGAACCAGACAATCAATCTCATCGCACAGCCGCAGCGAGTAGGTGAAATGCTTGGCTGGAACTCAGGACAGATTGTTATCAGGTCTGAGCTGCGGCAATTGACTGATTCGTTAGCGGAGTACCCATGTACAACATGTGATGACTGTTTGCGTGCTGGGGTAGTCTGAGTGTTACTAACTTCCTGTTTGTACCCAATACACCAACTGACTCAGGCGACTATGCCGTTCAACTGCTATGTGTGTGGTTTCAGTGCGTATTTGACTTCTCTGTTCTCTGGTTGCATCTGAGTTCCTCAAAAACGGATCTTACCAACAGTACCTTGTCTTCTACCACCTAGGGATGCTCGTTAGCTACGTGTATTAGTGCGTTACACTAAGAATACTGAAAAACGTAATATTAGGGATAGGTAGCATTTGGGTGCACAAAACGTTATGTCATTGACATCATGTAAACTAACGCAGTGCGATAGGCCTCTTGTTGTATTAAGTCCAACTAACCATATCGCTGATAGACATGTCATAAAATAGTTTCCTTGAATAACCATCGTACACATTCTGGCAGCTGTATTACCTGAACTGTATATGGACTTAATTGACTCAAAGTATGCAATATTAATTATATGCTTGCATATGCAGAAAACATTTGATCGGGTACCTCAAACCGGTTACCGAACCAACAAGAAATTTGAAGTCCGCAACATATTAATGGGTTGGCTATCACCATATGTGAACGGTTTTGTTGCAATAGTCATTTTAGGCGACTGTTGCTCTTCCCCGCGTCCAATTACCAGAGGGATTAAAAAAGAATGCTTGCACGGTATATTAATTTCCCTCCATTGTGTTAATGAAAATAGTTCGATTAATAAACGTGGCGTGCCGTAATTATTTGTTGCGATGTAAACTTTTTCCACAAGTATCTAGGAGTTGAGCTTCCGAATGTACTACCATACATTCAAAAGTGCATTATTTTGCTTGAGACTTGGTGCGACAGGTGGATGATGATGTTTTAAGCACAACAGTCAATTATCATATGTTTCGGTCGCTTGACACCCGGAGTATCTAGCACACATAATAACGAAGGCATCTATATACAACGGTCTACCTGTGACCTTGGAAACAGGTATTATTGTACCTTTATGTTCTTTGAACTGATTAAGTACCAGAAAGCACGAACCAGACAATCATTCGTTAATATCTCTTACAACATGCATAAAATCACAGCTACAGTTGGACTAGTTAAAACCCTTAGTCGTCCTATCCTGGAGTATCGCAGCATAATCTAAGCCAATATGAGGAAATCAGACAGAACATCGATAGAAATCCTTCAATGTCATTTAGCAAGCGCGTTTTGGGAAAAACTATTGGGAGCGATGTCAGCAATTCCATCGCGATCCGCTTTGGCTGCGAATGCTAAAAGATAAATTGAGACTGCTGCATAATTGGATTCACGGCAATAAACATTACCGTTGATTCACCTTAACATTGAAGCACGAAAGCACGCGGGACCTATGCAACAAAAACCTTACCCTGATTATATCAGGATGCTGAAGAAAATTGCGGTCAAACTTTCGTCTCATTATGTATGCTTCCCTGTAGAATCGGTTGCCATTCACCACCAGGTTTTATGGGACTGTGCAATAATTTTGCAGTAAGTTGTGAAGCCACCTCTACATAGACACAATTATGTCGCTTTTTCGCGGAGAAGATCATTCATTCAATGAAAGCCAGATACTGTCTAATTGATGTAATATCACCGATTCACGCAATGTCTCCAGTGTCTACAACGTACTCACACTGCAAATTTGTCTACTACCGCCGCGTAGCACAAGAATATGGGACAAATACCTTGCCAACAACGCAGACAAATATAAGCAGATAACGTGATATTGCTGTTGCAAAAACATAACATCACCCGTGAGTGTACGTTTTGTGCAAATTATTGCCACAGCTTTTCATTTGAGGAGAAACATGCCCATTATTCTGATTCTGATTATCTCTTTGCGGTAGATTGTTTCGACCAGAGGCAATACTAACTGGGATTCTGAATGCGCCTGTTGTTATGTGCACCATCGACCGAGCACAAATTAGGAACTCTATGTGTTTCGAATGCTAATAGGGCGATGGAAATTTTGCACAGGTACACCGGCTATCGACCGGGTCAGAATATGAACCAATTGTAACTCTTTCTGACCAAAGATCTGTTAAACTGGTCCTGAAGGGAGAACGTGCAAACCCCTCATCCTAGGTTGACCAGCTACAGTCAGGATTATTGTTGTTGACCCGTAGCGCTGACAATCTCATCCCTGTCTGGCTTCCGTTAACAGCAACGTGTCAACATACTCGAGAGCAAACTTGTTCCCCATAGACGCATACATCTAGCGCTGTGCTTACATCCAGGGAGTCCCATTGTTTAATGTTCCATGACCAGTGGGAATATCACTATTGTTGCGTGCATGTAACCCTCCAGTGAGAGAATAAAATGAAGCCCCTGTAAAGTTGATTGTAGAATGCATTGTTTTAATTTGTGTAACACGCTAACTTATTAGCACAATGCGTCAAGTTGCCTGTAAGAACATATGGACCATATATAGTCTTCGAAATATCCAGTTAGGTCAAATCTACGCTTCTCCAGTGTCAGCGACTCGGTCCAGCTACGATGTGCGATTACTAAATTTGCTAAGCATGACCGCTGTCAACGGAAAGCCTGCTGCTCAGGCATGATGATGTTACCATTTTCCAGAAAACCCCAGTGCATCGGTAACTATCGATTCCATGACCTTGGAACGTGGTAGATATAATGGGGATACTAGCTGTTATTTGAGAGTGCTCAGTTCTGCTTCCACCTTTGTGATTTGAGGTTATTATTCCAAGCTTCCACATGGCGCGAACTTGATTCTGGCTAAAGCAGCGCTGGAAACACTTAGCTACATATCCTGCCAGTTGACTAGCTGCTGCTTCCGTTGCCTCTGGTCGAATGGTGTCGACACCCGACGAGCTGCTTTTGCGTAAAGACGTCAGCTTCTGCAACGCAGCCTCTACAGTAACAGCCATGTGGGTTAGTCATGTCGAAGAGATCACAATGGTTCAAAGATCGCGTGGTTGCAAAGCCCTCTGAAACGTCGAGGCATATTGTATCAGAGGCGCGTTTGCTGCTTCCACAACCGTTCTTGTTGAACCATCAGCCGTCCTGTGTGAAGGAAACTTTTGCCTCAATTTCGTAGTTCATTAATGTGCTTGTGCAGCAGTTCATGGTTAGTGCTGAAGGGTTTTGCGATGTTCTGTAGATAGGCGGCTTGTCTTCTGTTAGTAGATGAGTGCAGTTGTGCTGTAGGACCACGTATTTGTTTCAAGTTTATGGTACTGGAGCTTCTCTGTACACTCGCCATGCTGCATTGCGTACTGTCATCCATTTTTGAGTTCTGCTCCTAACAGAAATCACTGATTTATAACCCTCGCAAAGTTCTTTCTGAAGCCTCCGCAATCAGCTGACTGAATTTGCTGCCGAACTCGAACCAAGCAACTCTTGGGGATTCCTTGACCAGGAACAACCAAGTTGTATCGCTAACGAACTGGGCTAATCGATCGTAGATTGTGATGGTTCGCATAGTCTCAGCGTTCTCGCTTCACTGTTCCCCATAGCAGACGAAGTTGTAACTGATGACTGCATGATCACTGTGACCGGTTGAAGGGAAATACGGACCTCCATTGGAATTGGAAGCCACATACTACTGTTGAATTAAATACGGCGACAATGGCATTCGCTTGTTCGTTAAAATTTATTGGTTTAATCGATACCTTTCCGAGCAATGCCCGAGCTCTTATGATTCACTGCGAGTCGCGTGTGCGCATATTTGCCTGCATGTTCAAGTTTGTATTTCCTACGTTTTTCACACATGGATCTTATGTGTGTAGGAAACGGAGCTCCTCAAAAAGGTGTCAGAAAGATATGGCCGCAAATTTATTTGCAACAAAGCTTATCATTACCAGGTGACTTGTTTGGTTGAATGCTTACATGGACACATAAAAACCGGACTCAGATCCTACATTTCTCAAACTTAATGGACAGTTAAATTTCCAGTTTTTCCCATTTGCATTCAATGTTTCAATCAACCCTTAAAAGTTTAAAAGCAGATCTAGCTTTTGGAAACAAGTTGCGCATTCCTGGTCAATTTTTTACTCTAATAGCCAACAGTAACACTGACCCCTTCAGTTTGTAGCGTGCCCAAAAATACCCTCGTTCAGTACTTTACAACATCGGATTATACTGTTGTGTTCACTTACCAAACGTTCATCCGTTTTACTGACGGCACTTGCGTTCTCACAAAGCTGATTTGATGAGTCCATTTGTACACCTTTACTCGTCCTCGTTGCTTCGTTCCCTGTTTTGTAACCTGCACAATGCACCTTAAGTTTAGTTGCCTCCGACTTCATTACTGCGACGTAGTTGGCACGTCCATTACGTGTCATTGTGACCGACCATTACCTAGGCGCCGCTCAACAGCTCACTTTACTAAACTGAGGAATCTCCGAGCTAACTTCATTATTGCACATCCACGAGTGCAGTGTAACCATTAAACATTTACCCTGATATCTATACGTGCACTCATGTTTTACTCGCATTAACCATGTTATCAAATCTATAACCGTATGAGGGTCCACACCTCTTTCTTCCGCGTCACTCTAAACAGCTTGCGTTCCAGCTACACTAAAGAACGGGCACTATTATTATTGACCGCTAGAATTTTGTTTATAAGGCTTTTTGGAATCCATTACAGCAGATAACCTTCAAACCTATAAGAACAAAATGTCATCGAAGTGTTCAGGTGCGACTAACCGAGCCGAGACTTCAACCAAGGAAACCATACGTATCACCCTCTCCGAAAGAGTTTTGCATTGGCCTGGCCGTTTTGTCACACAGAAAAATCGGTCAATTATTTTCTTGTCCCAGATATGCATTCGCCTACATTAAGGAGGTTGTTAGGCAATTACCACGTTATCCAAACATTCATGCTTCAGAATTGTACTTTTATTTAACACAGTAACGCCTAAGTTACATCCCACGTGATCTATACCACATGATCCACCCCAAAGTCAAAACAGGATGGCTCCATCCACTGCCATGCCGACGCTTTAAGCAGGTGACAGCCATCAAACTGGGCACTTTGTCACACACCGACACACCACGGACCAACTTATGATGTAGCAAGACGCACCAGACACAACTGGACGACCGGACAACACTCATTCACGCGCGCAGGACCCGATACGGTCGTCGTCCAAAACGCACCGCAATCTAAATTGGACTCAAAGCAACCTTACAAGCACATGTGATAAGTCGCTCTCTTGTAAGCATCATTATTACCAGTACAATATCATCAGTTATTGGTGTCTATCTGCTTTTGCAATTACTTGATTAAACAGGCGCTAATGAGTGTCATCAGTGTATGTAAGTATTAGCCTAGAAGTACATTAAAGCGTTTGACGTAGCATGGGCTCTTGGGCAATTAATCTATGGTCTTCATTTTACTTCATCACGCATCTGCGATGATCACCTCGATAAATTTGAATCACGGGAAATTACGTCTTGGACGTTACTTATTAGGATAAGCGAATAATCTTGCTTCCATTCTAGTGGAATTTCATTTTCCTTTAGACAGCGCTGATAGTAAATGGTCAGTGGTTCTGCTAAAACAACTAATCCAGCCTACAAAGCATTTAGTCGAATGGTATCAACTCCAGGAGTACTGTGGCTATCCAGAGCTATCAACTTCAATTCAGCTTCTGCAGTTACTGTAATGTTGGATACACCTGACAATTAGGTAGTAGAAAAGAGAAGGAATCTTTGGCTTGCTGGCTGCTGGGGAATGTAGGACTTGTGCAAACATTAAAAATAGCTGCTCCCCTTGATTAGCGGGTGCACAAATCAGCCGTAACAGGGTTTGGAACCTGCGCTTCCCCTTACGAATGGATTATTATTACGAGCGTTTAAGCGATTGTGGTTAGTGCAGAACCGCCTTATTGACCCGTCGTTAATCAATTTAATACGGAATATTACCCTATATCCAGGTGTCGGCGTTTGGTCAGTCCTCCTGAGTGCCTAATTTCAAATACTTGAGGGACATACATCGTGTTCTGCTCTTCAAGGATGATTTGCTTTTGCTTCGACGATTGAAGGACTTCCGTTCTAATGCGTGCGCTACCGGTGTGTTAATCTGATTGGTGAAATTCTTCGCGCTATGTCTGATAGGTGTTCGATCAGGAAGGTCCAAGCTATATCCCTAACAATCGTGTATAACACCTTGTAGTGCGTACCAGCATGAGCTTTATCATCCTGTTCTTCTGGATATTCTACACAGCATACAAAGTCAAACAGTGGAGAGACATGGTCACTGCGAATCAATCGTGTGCTTGTATATATTCCGTCGGTCAAGTGTTCCTCCTTGGTGATCTCATAATCAAGTATGGACGGCATGTTGGCAAATCCATACCGGATGATAGAGGTAAGGTAGATGTACAGCGGGTAGCTGCAAATTAGCGTCCGTAAACATCCTATGGACTGTGCAAAATCGGTTGTTGGCATTTCCACAATCAGCCATCAGAAAGTGAATCTAGTTGTGGTCAAAGAAACCTGGAAATTGCGGTTCGGTTTTCAGTTCATTTCCGACAAAGAGTTCGATGAGCGTTGACATACCGTTACTCGACAGGTGTCCTTGTTCCGCAACTATAGCTGTCATCAAACTAAAATAAAATGGATGGCAGATAACTTTAGGTTGGAGGTTTGCATGATGCTAGGCTTACACCCCATTCCTGTTTTCTTCTTCTGAAGAAGGGACATACCGGATAAATTGACCTCAGAATCGACTATGTCATGTTGTAACTAGGTCTCTGTAAACATGAATAGATGCCGTGGTTGTGAAACATGAACTACTCTAAGTTCGACCAACTTACTGAAAATACTCTGGCCGCTGGTGTAAAATCAAAATTGTGTTTAGGATCTCATGAGTGCGTTTATGGGCATCACCTTCGTGTTGGATTTTAAGGCCATCGTTTGGTGGCTGGCCTCTAACCGCTTTTTGTTGGTCGTTCGTTTATGTGTTTCAGTCGCGCTGCATCGCGTCACAGCGGGGTCCAGATCAGTATGTTCACTAGTGATTCGCTCTTCCCTATTGTGTGTCTTCGACATTGCTACCTCGAACTTTTCGTAGGACTGAGACTAGAAAGCATTTACTAGGAGTGCAAATCTCATTGCGTTGCTGACTACTCGTCGTCGTGCGACTGCTGCCTTTAGCCGTATCTCGGGTGGCAATCGGGCATGCGACTTTGATAGCTTATATAATAGAACTTGCGTCCTGCGCTCGGAGCGCAGCATTACCTTCATTAATCTTAGACCTCAGCCCTTGTAGTTATGTGATGTGCGTATTCTTCTCAACAAATTCGCTATACCACTGACTAGATAGTGATTAAAGCAGGTAACACCACTGTTCTCGGTCATGTGTGTACTCCTCGTGATCAAGAGTATCGGGAAGCTCGGGCCCACTATGAAAAAAGGCTGTTTTCTTGCTATCGCTTTTAGGATAGCTGTATTGATGATCCGCTGAATTTAGACGGCCTTTTCAAAGAAGATCGGGTTTAACGTGCAAGCAGCTCAGTGACTTTCGAAGAAGAACACTTGAGAGCAGGACAGTCTCTGTCCCAGGCATTGAGTCCAGCTGTATTAGAAGCATTCGAGGTTCAACAGAGTGCACCATGATCAGGTTACGCGCTAGAATTCTCAGTGTAGTGGCCTCAAAACAAATACCAATGACTTCAAAAAACGTGCACATCGTGGTAATCAGGATATCTTTTTCTTTAGAAAACAGCTTTTAGCTACTGATAGATAAGGGGAGGGTAGCAAGGTCTGGCAACAACATAAAGGAAAAGAACTCTCGTTTTGAGGATATATCCATCTTGCACCAATTTTGTACGGGGACTCATTTGTCATGGTAGGACGCAATATACCAATCGCTGTTTCTACGTTCAGAAATGAAAGTATAGCGCCTCAGAACTTTATCCCTGACTGGATTTCACGAACCTCAGATGGAAGTCTGTCCCACAGCATGGAGCATGAGTTATTGAAAAATGTTTTTGTACAGTTTGTTCGTGATGTGTTCACTTTTACTTGTTGTTGTTATTATTTCGCGTGCGATATGTTGACCCTACTGCTTGTTGTACTGCTGGGCGTGGAGGGTATTTGTTGGAAATTGGATCAAAGAAGATGAAGATGTTAATTTTTATTCTTTGCAGCCACAGTGGATCAAGTTTTAAGACAATGCAACGATCCATATAAGAAAGGGTTGTGGAATAGCGCAGTAGACTCTTAGTAACTGATCCTTGTACACGTGCTAATGTGTAGCAGTCTGGAGATTCCCCAGTTTGCTTGAGGGAAATTCCAACTAAAATTATTTCCTTGTACAAGTAGGCAACCGATGTGGCTTGTAGAAATGATGGCTGAACTCGGATGCTTGACTTGCCTATCGCCACTTTCGATTGGCGCCTTTTTCGGTTGCAACGTGCGACTGCCCTGTGCGCTGTGAATCCTCCGTTCCCCTCGTTAGGGCGTCAACGGTGTCCTATTTCTTATAGCTATGCAATAGGGTACATTTTACTGTACAAAAAACGTTTCCCTGCAACCCGATCCGTATTTTTGAATCCATATCCGAGCATCTAGTACAGGCGACTTGCTAAAATGCCACACGATCACGCACTCCAGTTACGGTAGATTATGGAGCCATACTCAAGTAATGAAAGTGTTTCTATCTTACACCGTGTTAACTGATTCATTCAAGTAGGATGTTTTGAACAGAAACCCAATAATCGGATGGACTTGAGCTGCAGTATGTGTAGCGTGTTTGGCAAAGTTAAGGGTGTTGGAGTAGTGGATCCCAATGTTACTATTAGTGTGGCAGTGAGACAATGGTTTATCATTAATGTTAAGCGAACCCAATATGATATTACATTTGTAGGATAGTACGTGGCATTTTTCAGATGAAAATGACATCAACAGTTTGAAGCTCTATGAATCGAGCACTCTTAAATCCTGCTGGATTTCGCCTAGCATTATACTTACCTCAGTTGGATTAAAATTGTAAAAAGTTTTTATATCATCGGCAGATATGAAATGTTTGCCGGAGGAAAATAGGTTAAAAATACCGTTTCCATACAGTAGGAATAAAAGGCGTCCAAGAATGGTACCCTGTATCATGCTACTGGTGACAGGCTTTGGCTTTGGATATAGCGGAGTTGGTGAAATGTGCTGCAATTTGAATTTGCGATCATCAGCTAACTCGGAAACAAGGTACTGTGTTAGCAACATCCGGTGCGAAATCTGGTGGAATTGTGACACGGGATATAGCGAAATATATGTTGTTCTCGTCCAGGAAATTAAGCGGGGTTCACATTTGAACGGAATCGCATTGAACAAGGGCAGAAGCGATTTGAAAAACACGGAAAGAATACGAAGGCTTGTAGATGCATGCATTTCGTATGGTCCCCTAAGTACCGTTATCAATAACCGATATGCATAGATATAGCTAACAGTGGGTGCAACCAGACAAGTTTTAGGTGCGAAACGAATGACGGAATTTCACACCTAAGTCAATGGAAGCTTTAGGTTGACAAATAATTGTTTCTGAACACACAAGGCTGGTTTAATCCGGCTTTTAGCGACAGCCTCAGCAAATCAAAGGACATGCGGATTAGTGTGACGTAACACAACGTTAAACGCTGAGCCCAGCTCTATTTGGTGACCCGAGTGTAATAGGTGTTGGCCTATCGACGAAGCCGGCGGTCTGCGCGAAAATGGAATCTGACAAGGGTAGGCAATCTGAGCAACTTCACGTTGGACTCCTCTTGGTAACTGTTCCTTTATTCGGGAATTCAGTGTTTCATTGGTTCTGTCTATGTAACTTCTTCGCAGTCACATAAACATTGCTATACACCGTGTGATTTGGTCCCAATAGGCTGAGCTTCCATCGTTGAAGGTATGGGCAAATTTTGGGTTTGGTTAATGACAACAATTCGTGCAACATAGTAACCTCCTTGTGTAGCCGAAATTATGCGCTCAGTTTTCTGCAGCGTGGCTAAGTCACCTTTGCAAGATAACTCGAAATACACTTTCTTCTTGTCTGCCGTGTGCACCAAGTCCTTTGGCCCTCGCGGTTGGCTGTGTTTCTCGATAAATATTCGAGGGCATCCGTTCGCCTTTAGTATTGCTGTAATCAACACTAGCTCATCGTCCAGACAGTCGGCCGAACAAATTCCTCTGGCACGACTAACTAAAGTCTCCATAAGTGTCCGTTTGTACCGCACTGACGTGAAGCTGGTGAAGTGCATGTAATGACCGAACCAAGTTGATTGTCGGTAAATGGACCTCTTAATCAGTCCATCATCCCTGTGACTTATGCGTTTGTCTAGGTATGGCAGACAATTGTTCTGTTCTACTTCGCATGTAACTCGTAAGTTAGTATGAGCACCATTGAGCAGTTCTACCAAATGTGTGAGCTGCTGCTCCAATGAAGAGAAAGCCAAGATATCATCAACATATTGTTAGTAGTAGGCACCTGGGCTATTTCTGTAGAAATGCTTCTTTCTACTATAAGTAGGAAGAAACCAGAGAGCACGGAACTGAATGGGCTACCCATTGCTATACCGTCAGTTCGAGGGTATGATATATTCCGGAATTGAAAATTCACGTTCTCCGTGCACAATAGTAGAGATTCTCTTAGAAATTCAGTCGGAATTGGTAGCGAACAGCTACCGTTTTCAGCTAATTCGCACACGTGATTAACCGTCTGATGTAACGTCACGTTGGTAAATAAGGATTACATATCTAACGAACATATGACTTTGTCTGACTTGTTGAGTTTATCCAGGTCATCAGTGATTTGAAAAGTCATTTTGACTGTTGTTTCAGCGGAACTTGCAACTTCACTAATCAACGAGCGAGTTTGTGCTGGGGCGCGCTTGTCATTTAAACTATTTGCCTGATTGGCACTTCACCCTTATGTGTCTCTGGTGTCCCATACAACTGTGGAATTGTGCTACCGTTCGGCTTCAAAATAATAAATGACCTTGATGCATTAATCATACTGAAGCTGAGAGATGTTTCACAAACGTCGGTGTTGGGGCCACATATTTTCTTGTTCTTCATTAAATACCCTGTAAGTGTCATCCAGTGCAATTTCTTGCTTTTGCTATGGAGGGTAGTTGACTGTCAGGAAGCTTACGTACTATTGCAACGTGACGAATACTACGTTTTAGAATAGTCAAAGTTAAATCTACTTCCGTTTAACAGTGATAAAGGCAAAAGCGTTTATTTCCGCCACAAGCCCAAGGAAGCATATAAGCTTGCAGCCGATATTCTGAAAACCGACTCACAAGAACGAGACCCTGACGTGATAATCCAATATGACCTCGGCTGTTCGATGCATTCCTTGAAGGCTTCAAAACAGCGAACCAACATGTTGGTCTGTTACGGAGGGCGTTTGGTGATTTCAATACGTCCATCTTCACCAAATGCTCAATGCATTTGTGAGGCCCCAGGTAGAGTACGCGGTCCAGGCTTGGCAACAGTGGTTAAAACGCGACTTGGTTGCACTGGAGACCGCCCAGCGACGGGCAACGAAACATGTGAAACGTTTATCTCACCTGCAAAACCATAGGCGATTGAAAGCCCTGGGAGTGTACAAAGGAAGCTATCGATGTCAAGGGAGTGATTTCATCGTGGCGTTCTAGATTTTGAAAAACCACAGTCACGCTTGCCACCACCTCCTGCGGATATTTTGCAACGCTGAATTGAGAGGTCTTAAATTGAAACTTGCCACCGAATACAGTCGGCTTCAGTGCTGCCGGAATCATTGTTTCATTCGAGTTTGTAAACCGTGGAACGCTTCTTCGACTTTTGTTATTTTTGCGTCAACGCTACCGAATTTTATAAATAACTCAACAATGCTGTCTGCCATTTACATTAATTTATCTAATTACCATCCTTTGGTTAATGACAAGACGCAGACAAACATTATGCTCACCAACCGCACGAAATCGGGGTAGACGGACATACCTATGTATTAACTTGGAGGATATGGTTAGTCCACAGATGTGTTTCCAATGTCATTAAATTAAGCTTATTCCCACAAACCATGCCACGGGACTTGTCAAGGCTTGGCCTTTTGTCCGTATTATAACATTGCGCAATCGTCTACGACGTTGGAGGCTAAAAATCGGACGCTAATCCTAAAACGCCAACCGCCACGAAGTGTTCGGTAATTTATCCGCGTCGCTGAGACTCTTATACTGATTGCAGTGTTACTTTCAGGCTTGCCACTGAGTCATTTGCTGTTCTTCCAAAAGAGCGCATGCTAGATGACTTTCGGTGGTTTAAAATATACGACACCAAACGTCTACTCAGGCATTCCAGGCTTCACTGTGCATGATTCACCAGACTCGGTATGATGTTGGCTGACAAAGCTGTATCTAGCATTCGCAAGTTGCCTGTTGTTCTGCCCGCTCCGGAGGTGCGCCATGCCCTTCTAATTATTGTCTTTGAGATCGAAGGCACCGGTGTCATGTTGCAACCAGATCTCGCTTAGACGCAGACGCTATCATTTAAAGAAATATTCATGTATACAAAGAAACGAACAATATATGTGACAAGACTGTAGTAAGTGCTTCATGAACAGCCAGTGCGCGGCTGCCGACCGACTCATACTGCGAAAAGTTGTTATTCTTATACAAAGTTGTAGACTGCCTTTAGAAAGTGATTGATCTAAAATGCCTAGAAAATTGGTTCCAACCGAGCTGTAATGAGTTTACGAAGGCTAGACCACATAATCGAAGAAGACAAGATTGGGAAGATGTGTACCAGCGAACCATAACACACAATCTAGGCTGAGAAATTGAAAAGATATTTCCTGTTTCCCTGGTTCTGTGCTACAAATTAAAGAGAGTAACCAACTTATAAATAGGTTTGCCAAACTAATGTGGAAAGGTGGATGATGGAAGATTTGCGGCGGTTTGCCTAAACGGCACAGCGGACCAGTTTGCTTATTGGCAGTCTTCCAATTGTGAAACATTTAACCTTAAAGTATCAAGAATATAACATATGTGCAAAGTGGAAACGCAAAGCATTTCAAAACATAATTGTGTAAAATATAATCGTTTAAATTGTAATTGCAGTTTACTTTACTTTGTAAATTCCGGTAACGAAGTAACTGAAGGTATTAAGAATAGAAATGTCAATTCCTCAGCTAAGTGATCCAATTGGACTAAATATTCACAATTCTCTTTGGGCTCTACACCCATTATCAAACAAATAGTATTTTTGCCAGAGAGTTGGCTAGGTTTAATTAAACACTCTCCTTCCTGTTCGCACTTTCTTTATGGCGTATAAAATGTAAAATTAGTAACGAAGTTGAATTACTTATCAGACGTACATTTTTCTAATTCATGACAAAAACGAGCATCAGTTACTAATTTCGCATCCAAGCTAAATAATTCCTAGACGACCAACGTGAACATCGGACGATCAACTAGTAATCAAGCCATAAATCAGCTAACTTTATCGCGCCAAGACCGAATTTAGCGGAGAGTTTTATTACCAACACAATGCCAGTTAGCTGCGGCGGAATCAATTGACATTTGGCTGATCATACTTCAATTTGTGTATTTAGATAGCGGGGAAGGATAGTTCGTTAAATTATACGATTTACATGTCTGTAGATCGTTAGTATAGAGACATTTTCAATTCGCTTGCATTTGAAAGGATTTTCGCTTATGGGGCAACTATATAAGTGGTACTAAAGCAATAGGCAGAGGCGCAACCGGAATCCTTTCAATGTGTCATTGATTATTTTAACGTTTGGTGGACTGCTTCTAGCTGTATTAGGACGGTTTGAAGTTCCCTTCCTGCAATGTTGTAAGCTATTGTTATAGTGAGTCGACATTCCATCATATATTATACTTTGTATGTTTATAGGAAGCATAAATATGTTGCCGTTCTCGTCTCCCCAGGTCCTTATAACAAAGCGATTTCGAAAGTCCGGGTTGCAAATTGCGGAGTTCCGCCATGCAAGTTATATAGAGGACACTTTTCCAAAATGTGGGTAGATATTGATCCACTTGAGCAAGATGTGCTTTACTATATGCTGACTAAACGGATGCTTGGATACACGCTGATAATGAGGCACTTCAATTATGTGTTTTCTAACAGCATACAATATCAGCCTTGGCACCGTTTCTATAACAGCAGTGGAACTTCGAACTATGAAAAGATACCTTATTTTTGATTCAGACACTTGGTGCAACAATAAAGCGTACTCTCATTGTGAATTTGAGAGACATGCCATTTATAACACATGGTCACATTTGATGCCAGTTTTCCCTGACAGCCTTCCGTAAGTGATACAGTCAGTTTTTCAACAACTAGCTGCTTGAAGTCGTTTGGATATCATGATCGAGTAACAGTGTTAGTAAGACAAATTTATCATGATAGAACAGAAAAGCATAACGGGCAAGTTAGACTATTGATGTGTAACGTAAACGAGTGACAATATTTTATTGGTGGTCTGTAAATAAACAGCACTATCCAAACCACGTCAGCAAACATACCGAGTGAACACCATTGGTTAAGTCATATTTAAATGGAAACAACAATTTTCCAAATTTTAACCAAAGGTATTTACGAATACAATGTTAGAAATAAGCAAAAGACAAGTAGAAAAATTATCTTTTGATCTTATTTACAACTGCATTGATAATGTGCGTTATTTCAAAGCGAACAGATATTTGAATGGAAATTTGAAGAGAATGTTCAAAAGCAGCTTTGCGCGATATTTATGTTTATGGTTAACTAACGATTGGATAGAGTTCACTGAACCAAAACTATCTAGCGGATTCATGTATTTGGTAAATGCTTTTTCATAACACACATTAAATTATCCAGATTGTTTTTGTTAGCACGCATTACGGCTGCAATCTGCGCTGTTAAAATAATATAGCTCATAGAAAATGTTTGATCTAAATTGCTTTAACGTCGCCCTATCCTACATGGAATCGAGCTGATTTCCTTTACCTCACACTTGTTTATTATGATCTAGACTGTTCTCGAGTTTAGGCATGATGCAAAACACGTAGACAAAGTTATCTCAATATTAGGCAGATTTGCGTCAGTTATAATTTCTCCCACAAATGCTTTGTGAGAATTTTAAATCCGCCGAATCACCAAAGTGACTGGTGGATGTGTTAAAGAATAAGGAATGCCTTCAGATAAGCGAAGACGGCGATAATTTCCAATGCGTTGTGAATTTCAAAACGAAGCCGAATTTGGGAGCTACATCCACAATTAACATTGACCAAGTTAGAAATCTCTTGCTTTACTTTCGTATAATAATAATGCTAATCGACATATTCACAACAAGGTGAAATACGACTCTCCATAACTGATGCGAGGATAAGGTGCCAACTGCAATTACAGATTTAGTGTAGACAACAAAATGTAATTCCTTTGTCAGTGATTCTTTTACCATATATTCAGTATCAACAAGGCTTCGGAATTGACGACACTTTGGTACAGTTCTGGATCGTTCAGTCCGAGTTTTGCAAGCAGGACAAACAGCAGTGGTTAGAGAGTAAAAAGACCATATGCACAGTGAAAATTGTGCTTGGAAGTGTCTGTAATATACGGTATATAAGGTGTAACTTTTAAAAATATAGACGACATTTGAACGGACAGAAGAACACCTGAAGGATAAAGAGTTAAGATGAGAACTGTCCTTGTTAAGAACTAATTGATCAGATAAAACGATTGATGAGCCTGACACAAGTAACCTTAAAAGAAAACAGAAGGAATTGGAAAGATTTACATAATTTACTTGTACAACGAACAATAAACCGTAAACAGTATTTAATCACGGCTTAAAATGCAGTTGCCTGACAAGCCCGTAGCGTGCTCGTGGCGAGTACTATAAACTCATGGGATGTGTGAGTCATCTACTCACCGTTTACCCAGCTAAATGCGTAGATAAATAACCCTACTGTAAACTAGAATTCGAAAGTATGCATACAAAATAACGAGGCGCAGATAGAAGTAATATATAGTCGATCACATATGCAATTCATTATTTGGTCATCGTGTCTAATTCGTCCGGTAGCAGAGCATAAGTAATATAACCAACAATATTCTAGGTTGAGCAACGAATTACCAGGAGCTAAGAGCAATTTTCAATCATCCTTTGCATATAACCATAGTAGGATAGGATTTATTTTGTTCGGGAGAGATTTACGGTGTTGGCAAACCCGAAGTGCAAAGTAACGCCGTCGACACTCTATATGGCTGCATTTTTCGCTCAGTTGCATACAGTTGCCTCTGAGCTTGGTGGTGTGGCAGCTTTAGCAAACGGCGACGAAAGTGGTTGGGATCACACAACACTTGATACACTAACATAAGATCACCTAGCACCAAGTGAAACGAAACAACAGCTTTTCTGATTTGTACTCATTGTAAATAACAAGTAGATTGCTCATCTCACAACACAGAGTTTGTATGACTCTGGGTATCATATTTCCAGAGGGTAATTAGCTTAACTTTATACAGTGTATCCGCTTACGTAATAAGTGTTAGGAGCTCGAGTCAAAAGCATCCAGTTGGTGAGTGAACCACCTGGCATCAGCATGCGACTGATGACTGTTCGCCTACGAGTCGGAACAAGTACGTTTGCCACTTGCAGTGTTATCCTGACACGTGTGATCACTTCTTCACTCATTTGTCATCTGTGATACGATCTGTGCAGAACAGCGACCGACAACTTATGCCAGATGGTTTCAACGCGCGCCTTAGACATCATGCATCGGTGTGGATAGATGTCATCGGTCACCATGGCATTGGCTCAGCGAATGCGAACGATGACAGGCTGCTCTCACTGTGTGCCGCACTCGACCTGACGATCACGAACACTAGGTTTGCACGGTGTGCGTTTGATATGACAACCTATACGCACTCACCTGATCAACTATGTCAACTCAAGTCAAGAGATCGCTTTGTGCATCCTGCATTGGTGTACATCTAGCTATAATAAACACGATATCGACAATTTACCAAAGAAAGCAAATAAGTGGCAAAGCAATACGACATTGCGCGGGTGAATAAGGACAAAATACGCAATCAATTTGAAAGTCGATTGGTTAAGTTATTGATGACACAGTTAGGGTCTCGCAAAAGACGCGAGAGTTAAGAGATGATTGACGAGCGTAAGCTTGCGTGCGGGCATAGATTAGCTTATACTTTTGCTAAGTAGATAAAGTTGATAAACGTTCAAATAAAACAGTATGTGAGAGTTAAATGGTATCGGTCAGCATCTCAGAGGCCAGCGTTTTGGAAGAACTGATATGTGTAAAAATAAAAGTGTTGGTAAAAGTAGGTATCGGAACACCACTACATTGAGCTAATTGATTTAATGCACTGAAAACTAATTTAAATGCTTACTTAAAGAGTGGGAAATTTCACAAGGGAACATTAGATCCAATGTGGAAAAACACAGGCGTTGACAAAGTGAACGACTAACTCACGGGGAACACCAGAGGCTCAGAGCCGAGAAGCATAGGTTGACAGCATTCTGACTTTGTGAAATATCATTTACTTCAAGCTTCTAAGAGAAATGGTAACTGGATGTCACACCCATATATTTTACTGATGTGGAAGTCTGTAATCATTCGCCATCAGTGTGTAACTTGTTACACAATATAAGGGGCTCTTCGTACCTGCTTACTTTGTTTAAGAACAAATTACTGTCATGGCACCTTGAAGCATAAGAGTCGGCTCACAGGAATTGGACCAGCCTAGTCGATTGGTCAGAAGCGTTTGAGTTCAGAACGAAAAATCGGCGCTTGGTAATTGATACCCAGGACAATATCGTCCATATATTTTACTAGCGTCGTTTCAGTTGTAGCTGGCATAGAGCTGACTTAAGTGGAAAACAGAGAAGGTGACAGAATTGTTTTCTGAAGGACACTTGCGTTGGTGAGTAATGGGGAGGAACATCTGCCACTGAGTTGTGTTATCTGAGTACATAATGCGAAATGATCACTCAGTAACTGGTTAATGGAGGGATGTACTCCTTTAGTAAGTAGGTCTTTTGGCAGTAATTCGCCACCTACAGGGTCAAATGCATTGCTGTATTCCAGAAAACACAGCAAAATTGCTTTATTCCTATTGCCAAACGATACCAGTACAGTATGTACGAGGTAGGGTACAGCCTCTAGGGTAAACCTCGAACAATGATAAGCGAACTGCATTCTGGACAGCATCATTTCGAGAATGAGTTTATACGGAACTTCAAAGCTACGAAAGTGCACGCGATACGTCAACAATTTTTAGACGCTGTATTCGGCACTGGTGTAAATGTGACACTTCTCCAGCAGTCGGCTAGTTTGTGTTTGCTGCATACACATTGTGTCTATAATTGCAAGAAATGTTGCCAAACATCCGGCACATTATTAGTGTAAGGAAGGAAATAGGATGTCGGGCCCACTAGCTTTACAGGAACGTAGATATTTCACCAGATTATTTACGGTTGCACTGTCAACAGGAGGCAGTGGTACAGCAGACGCCAGAATTGGAAACAGGATGAATGAATATTTATTAATATTACACTTGCAGAACACTTGTTTTAATTTCTCTACGTCTACATCAAATAGAATGAATGTCGAGTAATGCCGCTAAGCCATCTTAATGAGGCTGGATCTAAGCCTGGTGCGATGGTTTGCGTGCCTCAGAGATACATTTATCTATGCTGGGTGGTGCTTTTTCGCATCTTCAAAGGCACTCACGCCAGTTTGGTCAATGGTTAGAAGCCAGACAAACTCAGCCTTCTGGTGCTTTAGGTTGGGGTCGGGATGAGGGTGGCTCCTTATTCCTTTAAACGGACTCCTTGTAGCCCACCGACAAACCCGCTTCCTTGCGGTCATGCTTTTTAACCAAAGGCTTTGGTTTGGAACGCTAATCTTTCCCCTGTCTAGGCCTGGGTAACCTGCCAGTATCCTGCACACGCAATTTTATAACTCTTTTCCAAACAGTTTCCTGTTGCTCTGGCCATCGAACAGGATAATAAACGGCGCCATATATTTTGTATCGATCAAGGTGGACAGGGTTTGGATGCTACTGCTCAAGCCTTCCTGTCTTCTTATGCCGTCTCTTACGATTTTCACTTTAACTTCCTGTACCAACTTCACTTTTATCCCTCCAGTTTTTAACCTCCTGATACTTTGCGCTATCCCAACATTCTTTGCTAGTTTCAAATCACATGCAAACGCGAAGCATCACTAATGTCCAGTCGACAAGCCCATGTCGAACCAAACGGTCCATCCAAATATATCGGCTTCCATTTGGAGCACTCGATCCGCCCTCAGATTTGCATGCCTCAAGGTAGGCACGTTGCTACCGGTCAGTCAACAGAAAACACCAACGCGAAGTTTATAGAACCTCTTTATCGATATATGCTGCATACCGGCGACCCGCCTACAAGAGTCGACGTCTGTGCTCACGCTGCGATCCCGTTCAGGTAACACCGGCACTATTTTCGCATTGCGCATATCCGGTGACGATGCAGCTTCCAGCATCGGCCAAGCTGGTGTTGTTATTAACCTGAGTCCACGGTCTGAATCTGCTCTTGTTGATTGGAGCCGGATGGGTGCGGTCCGTTTGGCTGGCTTGTTCAAGGCTTCGAAGTCGCGCATAAATAACTGGTGTCTATTCATCATCACGGCTTTTGCGCCCACTAACTAGCGATGATTTGGTAAAAATCGAATTCTACCGCCAACTCACCCAGCTCCTTCGCTACAGGAAAAGCACGGACACTGTTGTGCTGGCTTAGGACCTGAACGCACAAGTTAGGAAGTTGTCCACTGAAGAATTGCATCTGGTCGGCCAACACAGTGTAGGTACCCGAAATTAAATCGGTAAGCAGTTACTTCATTTGTGTGAAGATGCTAGTTTATTTCTTGCGAGCACCAACTTCCGACACAGCACCCGCCGGAGGGTGACATGGCTGTCACCAGCATCGAACCAGCGTTGGACGCAAATCGATCACATTGCATTATGTTACCAATGGTGAGCCTGCGGCTAAAATGTTGCTCAAATTGGAGCACATGTTTGGACACTGACCGTGCACTTGTAATCGCTGACAAGCAGGTGTGTTTTGGCACACACCCACGACGACGCTGTGAGCGCATCGACACCAATCAACTGGCGACGCAAGCTGTTCTGAATGCATATCAGAACACGCCGACACGCAGGCTTCCCAGGCTGACGCGTGGAAGGTCTGGCTGCTTCTGCGCAAACTGGACACGGTCGAGCACCAACGTTATACAAAATTCATCCTGTCAAAGAAGCCCCGCGATGTTCCCTTTGGTGAAACGGTCCGCACGTTGTCGCAGATCTTTGGCGAACAGTCCTCGCTGTTCAACACCCGGTACCAATGTCTGCATTTGACCAAACGAGATGCCGATGATTTCGTCACATACGCGGGCATCGTCAGTCGGGAATGCGAACGGTTCCAGCTTGGCTCCCTCAAAGAAGACCAGTTCAAGTGCTTGCTTTTCATTTCTGGCCTCCGGTCCGCCCATGATGCCGACATCCGAACGCGCCTCCTATACAAGCTGCAGCAAGACAGGACGATCACACTCCACAACCTGGCTGAGGAGTGTCAATCGATGATCAATTTGAAACACGATTCCGCGATGATCCAGAACGCTTCCGCGCCTAGTCTGGTCCAGGTGGTCGCAGCCCCCAATCTGCTTACTTCTGAGCGGCTCTTCCAACTCAACCGAGCGAAGTCTCCACCATATCCATGCCGATTCTGTGGTGCAGGCCATTTCCACCGAGATTGCAACTTCCGACAGCACCCATGCCAGCGTTGTGGCAGGGTGGGGCACCGTGATGGATACTGCTATCCTACGTCGCACAAGGGGATCAAACCTTGGCTGGCCTCCACCTGCAGACCCGCACAATCCAATGGGACCAAACCTGGCCTGGCCGCCACCCACAGCCAAAAGAAGTGGTCACGATCAAAACGCAAAACCAACACTGGTCCGGTTGGCAGCTCTATGAGCTTGCTGGCCACATTCCAAGTCAATGCGGATCGCAGGAAGTGCGTCGACGTCTAGATTCATGGCCAGACCATCCGATTGCAGTTGGACACTGCTTCGGACATCACAATCAACTCCGAGAAACTCTGGCGATCCCTTGGTAGTCCACCAGTCCAGCCAACCCTTCAATCCGCCACCAGCGCCTGTGGTGCGTACGTGCAGCTAACCGGGCAGCTGCATTGTTCCGTCTACCTTCGAGGTGCCACACTCGACGGGATCTGCTACAACACGAAGGCAAACCTCAATCTACTTGGTCTCGATTGACTCGAACAGCTTGGCAGGGCCCGTCTACCTCTCCGAACCATCTGCTGCCGGTACAATCTCCGGCCGGAACAACTGACGAAACCGATGACCTCATCCGACAGTTTGCCTCAGTGTTCCAAGATGGTCTTGGCCCCTGTTCACGCACCCGCGCCGTGTTACAACTTGCTCCCGGAGCTCAACCGGCATTCCGTCCTAAAAGGCCGGTCCCATAAGTAGTATTACCATTGGTCGATGCCGAACTTAAACGAATGAAAGATATGGGTGTCCTGGTACCGGTGTCCTACTCTGCTTGGGCAGCCCCAATCGTTGTTGTCAAGAAACCAAATGGATTCCTTCGCATCTGTGCCGACTTCTCTACGGGCCTCAATGACGCCCTACAACCGAACTGCTACCCATCACAATCACCAAACGACCTCTTTACCATACTCAATGGCGGGACGTGTTTTGCCAAAATCGACCTGGCAGACGCATACTTACAAATCGAAGTGGCTCCGGAGTCGCAACCGCTTTTCAGGATCAACACACACCGCGGTCTCCTTCAGTACACCAGACTGCCGTTTGGCGTCAAGACCGCACCAGCCCTATTCCAGCAGACAATGGATGCAATGATCGCTGGCATTCCAGGTACGGCCGCATATCTGCATGATCTCCTTATTGTTGGTCGCAAACCAGAAGAATTGCGAGAACGTCTGTTCTCGGTCCTTAAACAGATCCAGTAATATGGTTTCCGCCTGAGGGCCGATAAATGCCAATTCCTCCTTCGGTCAATCAAGTATCTCGGCTTTATCTTCAATGCTAATGGCCGGCACCCCGACCCCGGAAACGTCGAAGCCATTCACCAGATGCCACCTCCCAACAATATTCATCAACTGCGGTTCTTCCTTGGTCTCATCACTTACTTCAGCGCTTGTTACCATCACTACACGATGTACGGACCCCTCTGAATCAACTGTTGCAAAAGGATATTTCTTGTCACTGGTCCCCCGCATGCGAGAAGGGCTTCGCCCGCCTGAAAACTATGCTCAGTTCTGACCTGCTGCTGACATATTACGATCCAGCCTTACCCATTCTAGTCGCCATCGATGCCTCCAATTACGGAATCGGAGCGGTACTCTCCCATCGCTTCCCCGATGGTTCCGAGAAAGCGGTCATGCATGCCTCCCACACGCTGACGTCCGCAGAGAAGAACTACGGTCAGATCGAGAAAGAAGCCTTGGCTATCGTCTTTGCTGTTAACAAGTTCCACAAAATGCTGTTTGGTCAACATTTCACCTTACTGGCCGAGAACAAGCCGTTGTTGTCCATCTTTGGCTCCAATAAGGGCATTCCAACGTATTCAGCCAGTCGACTTCAACGATGGGCCGTCATCCTTCTCGGTTACGATTTCGAAATCCGTTTTTGCCGCACTCAGGATTTTGGTCAAGCTGACGGTCTCTCACGCATCATCCCCAAACATACGGTAAATGAAGGTATCGTGATCGCCGCTGTCGCCGTCGAAGAAGATGTTCGTCATCAGCTTTCAGACACTATCCGCGGCCTTCCTCTTACAGCCGCCGACATAAGGCGCGAAACTGCACACGATCCTGTCCTCCGCCAAGCTATCGCATATGTTCAGACACGTTGGCCTATCATTACCTTCTCAGGAGAACTCAAGCACTTATTCCAGCGTCAGGCCTCCCTCTCTGTCGTTGACTCCTGCCTTATGACCGCTGATCGAGTCATCGTTCCTGTCCACCTTCGACAAGCCGTGCTCCGTCAGTTCCATTCTGCACACCCTGGTATCAGCAGAATGAAGGCAATCGCTCGCAGTTTCGTCTATTGGCCTGGGATAGACAGCGACATTGAAGATTTGGTTCGACGTTGTTCCAGCTGTCAACAAGCAGCCAAGATGCCACAGCACCAACCACTAGTTCCCCGGCAAACAACAGAGAAACCGTGGTCTCGAATACATATCGATTATGCTGGTCCGATTGATGGTACCTCATATCTGGTCCTGGTTGATGCGTACTCTAAATGGCCTGAAGTCGTAACAGTTAATTGTCCGACTACCACCGCAACAATAACTTGTCTCCAACGCATATTCAGTCAACATGGATTCCCTGATGTTCAAGTGTTCGACAACGGAACACAGTTCACGTCATCCCAATTGGAGGATTTTTGTCGCTCTCACTGCGTGCAGCACCTCAGATCACCACCCTATCAATCACAGTCTAACGGTCAAGCGGAACGTTTTGTCGACACTTTCAAGCGAGCGCTCTTGAAGGCTCGAGGGGTGGGAACTACGGAAATCATTATTCAGGCTTTCCTGTTCGTCTACAGGACCACAGCTAATCCAGCAGTTCCAGGAGGGAAATCATCCGCCGAAGCACTGATGGGTCGGAAACTGCGCACAACAAACGACGTACTAATCCCAACAAAAGTGCCACCGGTGAAATCCAAAATCAAAATCAAGTGCAACGGCTACGCTGTTGGAGCTCCGGTTTTTGCCTGTGACTACCGGGCTGGTCAACCACACTGGATCGAAGCTACAGTAACGGGTAATCGAGGAGGTATGCTATATGATATCGTTGTAGGAGACGACACCTGGGTTCGCCATCAAAACCAACTTCGACCGCGACATGGAACACTCAAAAACCATCTCAGTCCACCGCAAAACACCCCCGCACATACTATTGGATACTTCGGAATTCCAGGGCAACAGACGAAAAGCGTGGAACTCGCACCGCCGATTCCTCCACGCAGATCACAACGCATCCGTCGAACAACCGAAAGAATACAGATCGACCCGAGACTCAAACGGTATGTTCAAACTTAAAGTGGGGATGTTATGGGGACCCAACATCCCTATAATTATTACAGGCTTCCATTACGAAAGGCTGAAAACTCAATTCATACAAGTGCGCATGTACTCGGATCAGACAAATCGCACACGTTCAATCAGCATTCCAACTCGTGAAACATTCACATTGTTTAGCCTTTGCACCCAGAAACAGTCTTGTTTCCAACCAAACACTCATTGTTTTATCCAAGCAACACTTATTTTCCTGACAACTCTCGCCAAACTTCCAACATGTCTGCTCAGTTTACGGACTTTGTATATTTACATAAAACCATGTTTCTTGTTTCCAGGGTTTTTCTTACGCAAATCCTTTAAGAAAAAGCCCCCTTCATCAGCGTTTCGTGATATAAAAATGAGGCTGTACAACGCTAGAATCGCCTTTGCTTTGGCCAGTAAAAGCGCCTGTGGCAAAAGGCCTGTCTTGTTCTTGATTCAGTCTTGGGTTGGGAAATCGTGCGTAGCAACTTTGCGTTCGGTCTAGGAACCCGTTCGACTCGCGTGAATTAATCTTTCGCGGCTAAGTTCCGAGAACCCACAGACTTCGAGATTTGTCAGTTACCGTATTGTGCGAGAAATAATTCTGAGTCTCGTTCGTTCATCCGACTAGGAGATTTGGTATCACATTGTTAGAACCTGACGTATTCAAGAGGCAGTATTCAACACCCTCACAGGAGACAAAGGAGGTCACTGGTCGCATGTTCACCAGACCTTACTAACAACAAGCCAATCCTCATGTGGTTGGTTTAATAACAAACATATACTTGGGGTCTCCTCGCATTATCTGGAACTTATCGTTGCTCGCCGGTATATTCCGACTGGAAGTGAACACAATGGAACTCGTAAAGAGCTCCGAGCAAAATTCCGTGCTAGCCTGAATAGAGACCAGGAATCCTCGTGGTCTCTTCTTGCGTCAGAGCTAAAAGTGGCCGCTGCACTTCGTAAACATCGAACGTTCTTCTGTCTGATTCGAGAAACAGGCAGCAGGATACTTCGTGTTAGAGAAGCAATTTGCGACGATAGTAGACAGCCTATCCACAGATTGTCCAAGCGTTCGCGGCGTTGAGATGAGCATTCCGAAAGGCTATTTAATCGAGCGGAATCGATAGATTCCTCACCGGCCATTGATCACTCTGCTCGCTGGGCTGTCCCTTTTTATCCGCTCTCTCGCTCAGAAGTCAAATGTGAGACCGTACTTTTGAAGTTGAAGAAAGCCGCGGGACCAGGTAATCTTTGCCCATCCCTATTTAAATGCGGAAGCACTGATCTTGTTGACGATTTACACGAATTAATTGTGAAACTGTGGGAGCAGAAAACTTTCCCGATTGACTAAAGCCATTTGTCTATTGTTCTGATCTTCAAAGTATGCTCGCGTTCAGATTGTGGTAAGCATAAAGGAACCAGTCTGGTCCATGTCGATTCAATTTACTTGCCTCTGTCATTCTTCACACACTGACCAGCGCCTGTGAAGGCCGGATTCGTGGGGAGGAATCCTGGTTTCGTTTGGTCGTGGGTGCGTCGAACATGGCGTTTTACTTTAAGAACATACAAACATTTCTACAACTTCCGACTAGTTGAGTTTTAGAATGAACTGCTACTTATTCAATCAGATATTCACTCTCATCAGACGTGATGCGGCAAGTGGATGATAAAGTTTTGGACACAAAAGTCAGTATCATGTGTCGCGTTTGTTTGCTATCCGAAGTATCTATAACAATTAACTGCGAACTCATTTGTAAACAACGGTCTACCCCTAAACTCTAAATCCCATCTTATCGCAACTTTAACTTTTCTAAGTAGAGTACCAGATAGCAGGTGCCAGACAATCCGCTGCTCCCGTATATCATAAGTTCCATACAACCGCAGCATTGGTAGAATGAGTCAAATATCTCACTGGTCCCATTCTTCAGTATTGCAGCATAATCTGTGGTAATATGAGAAAGTCAGACAGAACAACGACAGTAAGATTTCAACCGCTTTTTAATAAACACCTATTGGGAAAAATTCTCTCGTGAACTATCAAGAGCGACGCTAGCAATTCCATCTCGAGCCGCCTTGGCTAGGAAGACTACTAAATAATTTGAGACTGCTATACTATCGGTTTCATAGCAATAGTTATTGAAATCCATCCACATTAACATTGCAGCAATTTCAACGCGGGCCCTACTTCACTATGTCTTTGCTCTAATTGTAGCACAAAGGAGGACACGTTTGCGGTCTAAATTCTTTCGCACACAACTGTGCTTCTCTGTGGAATCGGTTGCTACTCATAATCAGGTCGTGTGACACTGTGCAATAATATCGCAGTAGGTTGGGATGCTATCTTGACCTGAACACCTTTATGTCCTATTTTCGTGGGGAAGATCACTTGACCGTCCATACACTGGGGACACTGATAATGTCTAATGAGGGTTTAACCACGACTTTACGCAATGTAATTAGCCCTCAGTGTCTACAACCTACTAAAACTGCAAGTTTGCCGCCTATCCTCACAAAAAGCGGACAGATGCGGTAAATAACCTAAACAAAGTTGAGACAAATATGTGAAGATAACTTGATAATGCTCTTGCAAGATCATGACATCGCACGTGGGTTTAGGTTTGTGACATTTATTGTCACCGCTTATCACTTGAGGGGAAATTTCATTAGTATTATCACATTATAATTATAATAATTATTATGCGGTGCATTGTTTCGACCAGAGGTGTTACTAACAAGGAGCCTAAATGCGCCACTGTTACTGTGTCCCTCGGAATGATCACGTATTGTGTGCCCGATACTTTACGGCCTGCTCAGACAAGCGCTGGAAATTTGGCACAGGAACACCGGCGCTACGAGCCGTGTCATAATACGAATCAATGATAACTTTCCGATAAAAGATCTCTTAAAGTGGTGAAGGGGGATCGCGCTCAAGCTCCTCATACTAGGTGGACCAGCTTTAATCAAGCGCGCTGCTGGTAAACTCTAGCACTGTGACTCTCATCCCTGTCTGCCTTCCGATAACGCTAATGTGTCAACCTCCTCAGAAGCATACTTGACTGCACTTCCTGTCCCCCACAGACGTTTAAATCTAGACCTGTGCTTAAGCCTATGGTGTCCAATTGGCTAATATCCCATGAGCAGTGAGCGTGTCACGGATCGTTCGTACATGAAGACACGCAGTGTGAGAAAGTATACCTGCGCATGTGCACTTGAACGATAACAGGTGATTTTGATCTTTTAACAAGCTAACTTATTAGCACTATGCATTAAGTAGCCTGTAAAAGACGTAGTGTCCAGCTGCATTCTTGTCCCAGACCTTCACCGACCTACTGGCCACCGATAAGGATTCAGGCTGGAGTCATTAAAGACGCACTTAATGGGCGCAGCTAAGGAGTTATGCGTTTTGGGCAAGCATCACGCCACACCAACAATGGATCTAATGCTAACCGCATTGTCCGGGTCTGACATAGTTGGTTGACCGCCTTAGCTGATTTGCGTGCCTGGTCCAGATGCGATCACCCAATGCGAATTCACGCAGCACCTTGCTGAGTCTTGTTTTCATTAACCTCATCATCCAATGTGGTCTTCCTTCATGGTAGTCCTTGACCAAGACATCCTACCCGGGAGTGAAATGACGTGGTATTTTTACCATAGAGCACGTTGTACTTCCTCTTGATCTATAATCGTCTCTCATGTGGGGCATCGTGTTCTGGGCATAACAATTCAAGTTGGGTCCGGAGCTACCTGTCCACTAATGATTCCGCATGTGATACTTGGTTCGACGCTTATGGGATCGGGGTGGTCCTGTACAGCAACAAGAATGTATCCGTGATCTCCTAGGTAGTGCCTCACCATCACATTTTTACAGTTGCTGGCTTGAATGCGTTAACAAATCGCACTGCTTGGCCATCTGACTTAGAAGGGAAAGGTGGAGAACGGAAATATGTGATGCCATTTTGTGCACAGTACTCTGCGAAGTCGAAGGTGGTGAAATGACTGCCGTAATCTTTAGCCGCCTACTCGGGTACTAGCTGTGGTACTAGCTGTACTTCAGTCCATAACAATAACCTTAAGCAATTTGCTGAATAATTCAACCACGATAAGATACCGCTGCCCATCTACCGGAAAGGATAAACGTGCATGGATGCGCTCCTATGACCTTTTGCTAGTGGCCAGGAAGACTGCTCTGCTCTTCTAGGTGTTTTCGACTTGAGATCCTTATACCTTTTTGCGTGAGTGTATCCACTAGATATATTTAAGTTAACTAGCCTCTGGAAATATGACACCCAGAGTCACATAAATTATGTGCATTAGGGTGAGCAATCCACTTGTTATTTACAATGAGTATTAATCATAAAATCTGTTATTCCCTTTTGCCTGATGCGAGATGATCTCATATTAGTGCATCAAATAGTGAGCGATCCAAACCACGTACTTCGCTGTTTGCTTAAACATTCACACCAACACCAGCTCAGAGGCAACTGTTTGCAACTGTGTGAAAACTACAGCCATCTAGATTGTCGACGGAGTTGCTTTCCTCCTCGATTTTGCCAAGCCCGAAGCTCTCTACCGAACACAACTGTACTATGAATAAGGAACAATTTTGTTGCCGGTTAAAAAGCAGTTGCTTGACAGGTCCCGCAGGAAGGTGGGAAAAACTACAATAATCAATATCAAGTGCGTGTTATCTGGAGAGATATTACGTTCTAATCGCTCATTTGTGCACTCGTGGTTTTTAACTGTGCTTCAGCGACATTTTGTCGCACACCTTTGGATCCATACTTATTCGTCGTACTTTTGCAAGCTTTACTTTTTGATACCAGTTTCTCGAGTATACTCCAGTGCATCTCACATTTACCTGATTTCTAAATTCCGGGCAGTGTTTCACCTATATCCAAGCGCCAAAAGTTGCCTAACTCCAAACATCAGAGACATTGTTTGGTCTCACTCGATAGAACATTTCAACGGCTTTCGAACGAACTGTCACTCGTTCAAATCCAACATTGCTTGGTACAGCTACAGGTCTCAAAGCAAATTCACCCGGCGCGATCCATAGGCTTAACCACGAGAATTCTCAATCACACCTTCGTGCATTCGGCCCCACGTTCAAGCTGACACATTCGACTGGCACACCAGTGAGGACAGTCTACAAGCACACAACTGCAACGTGAACACTGTGACCTTACCGACAACGTCAATAACGGAATGATCTTTTTCCATAGAGGATGAGTGATTTAAGTGGTTCGTAACATTTGCTCAACAAGCGGGATGCCCAGTGTGTCACTGACCAAAGACCTATGTGGATCATGTTTCAAACTTGTTAAGGGGGCATTTTGTGCCGTAATTGTTGCGAGTTTTTCCATGCCAGATACCTCCGAGTTAAAGCTACTCATGCCAAATTATTTCCATCTGTGTCTACAACATACTCAAACAGCAAAAGCGCCACCTACCATCGCATAAGACATAAAATATTGGGCATTATCTTGCTAGAAATGTAGACAAATATGAGAAGATAACTTGATATCACTCTTCCGATTGCATGATAACACTTTTACGTATAGGAACTGTGCCAAGTATTTTACAGCTTCACACTTGCTTATAAATATACACTTTATTGGTATGATTAGTATTATTTTGCAGTATATATTTTCGGCCCGGGGGCAATATAATCTGAAGCATAAATTTGCTGCTGGTACCTTAGCGCTTGAACCGATCACGCATTAAGTTCCCGATTTGTGACGGCCTGCTCACACAAATGTTGGAAATTTGGAACACTGGTTACCGCTTTTGTCAGAATACGATAACAGCTCTTTCCTCCAAAAAGAGCTACTAAATGAGTGCTATCGGAGAACGCTTAATCATCTCGTCCTATGTCGCCTGGCTTTAGTCTGGCGCGCATTTGGTTACCACTAGCACTGACGGTCTTATCCCTGTCAACCTTTTGTTGACAATAGTAAGTTAACCATCTCTGGAACATACCCGGAATGCACTTCCTTTCCCCATATACGCATACATTTTGCCCTGTGCTTACATCAAGTGCGCCCCATTAGTTAAGGGTTAATTGCAAATGAAAAAGAAGTGTTTCGCCCGCAAGTTACAAACTGTCGTTATCAAACGCATCTAAAAGTTTAGGTAGTCGCTTTTTCAGCGATTTTCATTGTCTGTTCTGTCCGCGAAATATGTTTTGCTATGCGCACCTTTATACACAACTTGCTTTCTAATCTTTAATCTTTGCAAACAACCTTCTGTAGCAACAAAGCAGTTCCCACACAGTTCTCATAATTCTTCTTTTTTTCCTTTAGAATCATGTCTGTAACTGTTTGGTTGTGCTGACGTACCGATATCATCCAGTCTTTCACTGCAGATTCCCATCGTTCTTTCACATCGCTTCCTTTTCTGAGGGCTTGCAGTTCAATGCGACGAAATTTATCAGTGTTTCATTTTTCTGGAAATCAACCTATCTTTGGTACGATGATAAATGTGTAATACATAAGACAAATTGGCTTGCTAGGTGCCTGGTAGATATTTTTGTAGAACACGTGATGGACAAATACTTTCTGTAATTGATCATACTTGTATGAAACTAGAGTATTAACATATGTAAAGCGGAAAGACTTCCGACTTTGCTCAGTTCTTGTGTTTCGAAAAGGGCCGAGGGCTTACCCAGATTCGTAAGTACGTGTAACTAGCACGTGTATTTAATGACATAGATACATTTTCCTGATCTGGTAATAACGCCGCTGACATGTTTGTTGTACTTGACTCAATCGAACTGGCTAGCTGGGGTAATCGTAATCAAATATAGTTGGAGCGAGGGCGAAGGTTTGACAAAGCGACAAGAACACAGCCCACGCAGCTGGGCAAATAAGCAGTTGAACCACCTCGGCAATATGCTTTCAGACAACAAAAGTTTAGCCTATTTTATGAGAGAAGAATTTTTATCTTAAAAATTGGACAACATAACGTAGTTGGCTATATACCCGGTAGGCAATAAAACGAGTTCGACGTTATACTTTTTATCTGGACAAAATCAGTATTTATAATTGTGTCTAGCCTTCTGCCTAGCCTTTTGTAATAGGCTTGATTAAAGCGACGCTAACGATTGGTGACCCCAACGTGACACTTTGTACTATCCAGTCCTTCAACTGCTTTTTATGTTTACCTATTACTATGACTGTTCCAACACGCCAAGTTGTTTTCACACACCACAATACTAATGACTGATTAGTTACTGTGAACCTCATAATTTTCGGAATCATGACCTACATACATGGTATATTCAGTTGCATGCACATATTGCTCTTCACATTAGCACATACAAAAACCGTGTTTTACCATGTGCTAGCCGTATCGCCATCAGAAATTGTTGTTGACTTATGAGATATTATGTCAGAAATGGATGGTGTTAAGCCTCAATCACAGCATTCAGTCGCCCTACGAAGCAACATTTCTAGGTAGAAGCTTCTAGCACAATTGGTTAACAGTGAAGTACTTGACGGGCACACATTCTTAGTTCCTCCGACGTATTCAAAGCACTAGACGATTACAAAATTGATGTCGCGTTATTCATGCCATTACTTCTGATGCGTTTAACAATGCATGTACAGACTATTCTGACCGGCAACGTTGACCCTGTTCTATTGACACATCTCGCTAGTATCGTTGACCAAATTGTAGTCAAGGAAGCCTAAAACAAATGCCATCCACGCCGTTAAAACGCACAGTATACCAAACAGGAATAACAACCGCCTGGACGACTGGGATAAACGGAGAGCCGAATTTTGGTACCATGGGCTGACAACACACCGTTCTTCTGGTACTCGTTCATCTACCACAACCAGAAGCCCTTATCCATTTCGTGATCTAGTGTTCTACTGGTATCATAGACGTTTCTCGCATTCAGCTTGTAAATACACTCAACCCTGCTCCTTCCGTCCGGCGCAGTCGCCAGAGACACCGCTGTCGTGCAAAGAGTATACTAGACGAAAGAAACGAGCACTTGGCAAAAAGTAATCCAAAGCTCGCTTACTCATTGTTTCAGATCAGTCTAGCGGTTTTTGTTTTCTTGTCGATTCTGATGCTGACATCAGCGTCTAACCTCCAGCCGAGTCTTTTCTTAACCACACTCCGTCCTCGATGTGCTTGACAGCGACGAACGAAATAAGTATAAATATTTAGTTCAACGAAACTTACCACACAGTCTTTGTCTACGGCAACAATTCGGTTGGATAATCATCATCGCGGTCGTTCAGAAACCAAGATTAAGAGCTGATTTCCTGACACATTTCAAACTGTCTGTTGATCTACGAAAGCTGCTTTTGCTAGATCTCAACATGATGATTTCCGTTCAGTTTAACACATTGTGTATGCCATCCATCTGCCCCATAGCCCTTTCGCCACATAAATCTTATGCATGCTACAAACTCATTTATAGACTTCCAAAGCTACTGAAACTAAATCTCCACAACTCGAAAATGTCACATTTTGTGTCACCTTATCATCCCCAGCTGTACACCGGTTTCCTCTTTTCCGAGACGCCTACATCCGGAAAGACTAAAGATAGCTGAAAATGTTTTTTAACGCATGTCTTAGTTAGGAATAACTAAAACATCTCAAAAACGTAGGCATCACCTTTCCATGTAATTGCTAAGAAAACAGCATCTGATTAAATAAATAAATAAATAAAGAAATCTTTTATTCTCAACAAGGTGAGGCACGCCTTTACAGGCATGATCATTTTGACATAACGATGCATGATCAAGAATATGCAAAAATCCGGTATGTTTCCCATAGCCGTTTGTGTTTGTGTAGGGGGTATGTATGTATGTCATTGTGTGTGTATGTGTATGCAGCTGTGTATTTTGTGCTTGTAGTTGTGCTGCTCCCATCTTCAATGTTTGACATCCTCATCAATATTGCGAGTAGGAGATTGGTGTCCGTGGGTTGGATAGAATTATCCGGATAGCCACGGGGCAGTGACTTTATTTTGTGGCGAGTCACGACCGCCACGTCACAGTGTTGTTAAGCAGACATTTGTGGCTTTTTATAGGGAGAACGCTTGCCAGGCGAAACCCACCACGTCCGGAAACACTGCCGCCGAACTATTTGTTGGAACGGGTTAAACCCGAACCACCAAGCTGAAACCACGAGGAGGTTGTTCGGCTAGCCAGCCAACACATGGAATTCATGCGCGCTTATCAGCACTTCATATTCAACCTTAGGATAGTCATAAGACTTGCATAACGCTGCACACACATTCAACACATTGTTGGTCAGGCAAATTTAGGCCTTTCATTTGTCGGTGCCTAAGTTGTTAATATCTTGCTTACACGTGCCAAAGAAAGTGAACACTTGGAACACCAAGTAATCTGACTCATCCGTCTCCCCAAGTACGGAGTGATTTGCAATAGCAATAAGTGTGTCATTGTCTCCTCTTCTGTGAAATATCTTGCGCACATCTAGAACAGCAACGGCATTTCGCGGAATGCAGTGTAACCTGGTGTCATAACAATCTTCCCCACACCCACTTCCGTGAATTAGTAGGTGCGTTACTTAGGCATACTTAACTCTTACGGCCGTTTCATTCCAAACGCCGTGCACGCATTATCACCACTCACGAACATGTTGGTTGTTGTTCTGAACCAGTTCCATTTCCATCAGGCCAGTACCCTAGCGCTCGAATCAGTCAAAACTTCTCTGGCTCATACCATGATGCAAACTAATTATATGCTGTGGTTAAAACTTGAGACACTTCTTATTAGAGCCGTTTTACAGCAAACCGTCGACAAATTCCAACAACTAATTCTAAGCTACTCCTATAAGCTTGCACCAGTCGAAACTCCATACAGTACGTTTGGTCGTGAGAAACTCGTAATATACTCCAGCATACGCCAATTTTACCGTCCTCTGAAAGGAAAAGAGCTCGCTGAGAATAACAACTACATATATTTGACCTTTGATTTGACATTCACTCTATAGGTTTACTCATATATTATTCAATATATTCAGTACGTCAGCTAGACTTCACTTCAGGGTTCACCAGTGATATACGCCATTATCCTGCACGAGGTAATATTGTCGCTGACACCCTGTCACGCCCCCAAGTTAATTTGGTAACCATATCTACCATCGAACTGAACGGATAACTCAACTGAAATGATGAAGCATCTCAGCCGCAGGTAAATTACAAACAGCTTTTACGGTGTATCCAATCAGTTCCTCTGTGCAATACAGCAGGTATGTCGGATTTGACGTTTCCACGGCAATTCCAAGACCATCGTTACCCGTATCCATGCGAAGAATAATGTTCAAGTCTTTACATTGCTTGCTGCATTCCGATATACGTGCAATTATTATAATGTTCTCAAAATGCTTTGTATGGCGAACATTAACAAAGACATCCGCACATGGGCAACAAGTTACTAAGCATGTCAAAGTTCGAAATCATTCGCGATACGTATGGACTTATCGGATATTCCTCACAAGCAGACAGCGAATTCAAACATGTTTACATTGATAACGTCAGATCACTAGCATATTCCAATAATAATTCTTACACTGATATGCCCTAATCGTTTCACACGATGAACTGAAGCTATTGCCATGGCAGACACACTTGCAGAAAGCTTGTCCGTTCAATTGTCACTAGGTGCATAGCCTCTTTGGTGTTCCTTCTAAAATCTCAACAGACCGCGGTTCGTAATCCAAATCGCAGCTCTTCCAACAGTTGACATAATTATTAGACCCACAACGGAATCACACAACTGTCTTTCCTATCCAATCGAACGGCATAGACAAACGTTTATATCGACAATTAAAATCCGCAAACAAAGCAAACTGTAAGCCAAATCAACGGACAGACGTACTTCCGATGGCTTTGCTTTAATTGCGTACAATTTTTCCATCAACCCTTCAATGTTTAACATCAGAACTGACTTTTGGAACCAGGTTAATTATCCCTGGTCACCTTTTCGCCCCAGTTGCCAACAGTAACTCTGACCACTTTACTAAACTGAGAAATCACATAAGGTATGTTCATTGTTAAGTACCCACAAGTTCAAAGAAATTGGCATACCTTCAACCTGATCTCTCTTACGACACTCAAGTTTTAATTTAATGATCGGGTTAAAATGTCTAAAACCACTCTCAGCGTCAATATTTTATTCTTACATGCGATGACAATTATTTTACTGTCCAGCTACCCAATAAAACAGACACTGTTAGCATTGACCGCTGGAATCCCGCTACTCTGGAATATTTGAAATCTGTTATTGCACATATTATGCAAACCTAAAAGGAGAACATGCCATTGACATCTCCGGCAGCAGCTACCTCAGCCAAGATTTCAACCAAGGATGCCATACGCATCACTCGATTCGGACGAGGTGTGCATTGGCCAGACCGTTTGGTCGCCCAAAATAACTTGTGGCATAACGTTCCATTTCTTATTCCCCACAAAATACGCGCTCACTTACAATAGGCGGGTATTGTTACGTCCCAATACCACTTTCGCAAACGTTCATTTATTGGAGTTGTACTTTCACTCACCACAAATCACCTTAAAGACTGAGGCCTATTACACCACGTGCTCTACACTAAGTGACATCCGCTGACAACAAAAGAGCTTTTTGAACCATTTCAATTTTCACGCCGTCGCGTCGATTGTCAAGCTGAAGACCGGTATCCACCACCTACCTGGCCAAGATAGAGAGAAACAATAGTACAAATTGCAATGCATTCGACCTCGAAGTCTAGGCGAAAGCTTCTCCATCATGCCGGACATTTGGTTTACTCCGTGTTCAACTCCTAATGCTGGGCTGTCCTCATTGGCAATAGTTTCGAAAAATGCTAGGCAACCGTCACCAGATCCTTCGCCATGCTACCTCCAACCATCGCTGCCCATCTTACCTTTTCATGGAGTGCGTCCGGCAGGCTTCGCACAAATTGCTGTTAGAGTAGCCCTTCTCTTGCGTTACCCAACAATTCGGGGAACTCGATAGCCAAATGCCGGTAGATCTGCTGGGAAAACACAACCAAATCCTCCTGTTCCTTACATCTAACTGAGTGAAATTGCTTCAGTGCTCGCTCTCTGTCGTCTTCCAAAATGCCACACACCATGCAGCCTTAATTCCAACGGATGAACAACCGGAATTGGCCTACTAATTGGCAAATACACCGCGATAAAAGCAGCTAGAAAATACGCGTTACATTTGATCCAGTTGCACGCAGCGATGGCCACAAATGCATCGAGATATATCTCCACGTCCACGTGAGCGAACAGCACCGGTCAACTTGGAAAAATCCTGGAGGTTGCTCAGCCAGTTTAGCCTGAACGACGAGGAAAAGGGGGCATAGCGAGTATTGCGACAACAATGTACCACTAAATACTCACAAACCAGTACAGATTTGGACCGTGTTTCCTTTCCACGTGGATTTGTGCGTCGGGACATTCCCTGTGCCTACGAGCTTGAGCATTGGAACTGTCCAGCTATTTTCATTCCATATCTTTGCTTTGCTCTATCCGGTTATGAACAGCCAAATTCAGTTCGAAAGCTTTCAATTTGCTTTCCCTTAGCCGCCTCACTCTGTCCGCGTCCAGTTCTGTGAGCTTTGCTAACGGCGTGTTTGTCTGATTCACTGCGTTCTTCAAAACTAACTCTTCCTTTGTTTTGGGCCCGACCCGTCACTCAATGTCGCGCTTGATCCGCTGCCTGCTTAATCCGTTAGGTGTGCACCATTTTGTCTACTCTTATCCATTGCGCACGTTGGTATTTTCGTAATATCCAGTATTTGTATTCTTTTCGTTTCACGAATAATCGTTGGCTTCCGCCGCCTTACAATATGAATAGTGCAGGTGCATCAGGGTGATACAGTAGGCACAATGTGCATCGTGGGCACGTTCGCTAGGTAGGCACAAGCATCAGTGCATCGGTGTGCATTGTTCTAGCTAGAAGGATTCCGTGTGTGACTGTGACACACCATTATAATTTTATCATTTGTTTCCAGTGCTTTCGTGCACATTTGATAAATAATTACGGGTGCAGTATCTATAAAGCCGCCGTTAATTGTTGTGGGAAGGACGAGTGTGGCTGTAAAATGCCACCACTACGAAGCGGACCCTAGATTTTGTCAGGTTCTTCAAGCTTTACATCCCTCATGCTTATAAGCTTTGAGATACCAGCTGAGATTTTGACCTAAAGGTGACCCGTCAACAAGCAATTTACACGCAGTTTGAGCAAGCGTTGTGGAGCAATGCCATGGTCCAACAAGGACTCAGGTGCGTGCTGCATTATGATGAAATGTTTCGGAGTAATTTTCATGTCAGTAGCAAGATGTGTCATGCGTGCACCCAAGCCTGCTTATTAACCTGCCTTTATATCGATTAAATTGCGCGGATCCTGGTTAATAACTAAATAAATGTAATTAAATTCTCAGGTGTTTCTGGGCACGCCAAACCTGGTGGGTGTTTTAAAAATGCGGGGAAAGAAACAGCCCTGTTTTCTGTTTTCAGCAATTACTTCTTTTATCCAGGAGAACTACTTGCGCCGCCACCATTTATCAGCCCTGGCGTTCTGTTGTCCGCGACGCCGTGGTACGTAGCAAAACGACCTCATTTGTTGCATCTTGATGTCTTTCGTTGTTGAGGGACGCAATTATCGAATCCCTTAGGCAAGTAGTCAAGTCACTGAAAGTAACATAGGTATTCCATCTGCACTTATAATAATTTGAATGCTCCCATTGTAAGAGCCACTTGTTACTTCCAGGCTGGTGTGGATCACCGGCCTGGAGTAGTTGCGGTCAAGCGATCCGTTAATCTTCCTATTCCAATAGGGGACAAATGGGATTGGCTCCACCGGGATTCTCTTTGATAAAGCGTGCGTTTAACGCGAATTTCAGCACTTGGACCCCAGTATTTTACGTAAGGCGGTCATCACTTTTAACAAATTCCGTCGCAGTCAAAGCGCTCTAAAGATGCTAGAGCACGGGCAACTCCTTTTGCTAGCCATTGGAGATAAATAATTCTTTATTTTCTTCTGTACCACAACATATCTTGAATGCAACCAAAACGAGCAACTACGTAAAAGTTAGAATCAGCAAGTTATCCGATGGAATTTTTAATGCCTTCGGTATTTCACATTATATAACATTAACGGCTACCGCGTTATCTCCTAACAAAGTATTGGAACGCGCGCATATGGCTAACATCTTATTGCTGTGCCAAGAGACGTCCCCGAAGATTGTTTGCCATACATATATATATATATATATGAAAATAAATCCGCGGCCATTTATTCTCCTTAATTATTCGGTGGTAGTCAACTATATGCTCTCGCTATTTTAGCAATCTGTTCGGTTAAATAGATAAGCTCAACACCATGTCAGCTTTAGTGAAATTTTCTTAACGCAACCCTTTTTTCCTCCTGATATGTTTGCGTTCGCAGGCGGCACATTACCTTTACCCACCAGAAAATTCCTATTGAACCATTACCCAATGCTCCCACACATATTTACCGCTTCCATAATCTGCGTCTACCATAGCTCACACAGCAGCTACGAGTAAATGGACCCCGCTATTCATGTTATATTTTCGGTACATTCGCTTAACACCAGGTCTGTTATCAACAAAATATATCCCCTAAACATAATTGCACATCTCAGAAAGATGTGAGCAATACTCACTACCGAAATTGGCGCGCGCCTGATACATTTGATTCTACTCAAACTTTCTTCAGTTATGACTATTTTCGCAAGCAATGCTTTAAAAGAAAAAGGCGGGGGTCTTACATATACTTAATCATAAATTAACAGCTGAAAGGCTTGATCATCCCCAAATAGCAAGTGCCCGTCAATCTCTAAGATTCTCCCTCTCAAGAGTCTTATTTTACATTTTACTTGCAATTATCCAAAAACCGCTGAATTCATCAAATATGTATGTTGTCAGTATCGCTTTAGCTTCCGAATTTGCAACGGAGTTGTCACACAAACGAATGATAATTGCAGGTGATTTTAAAAACAGATTATACACCGGTCTTCCCAGTCATCCTCGTCTGTACACAGAGCATTCCTTTTTCCGTTAGAGTTAATGGTTAGACACAGTGGGTTACTTTGCCAATTAGACTGACGGACTTGACATTCACATTATGTATAGCCAACGCACGGACAGATCACTTAGAGAACTTCCCTGGTAGCAACCAAAACTTGCCTTGCTTTACCTTCACAATCAAATTGACCTCCAAACAAGTACCTCCGTCCTACTACTCCATCCAGAGGAGTAAATGGGAAGCCTTCCGTCAAATAGTCCGATTTTCTATATAGGATGCCCTCTTCCTCTCCAACGATGGCTGTATAGTCTTGGATTACTTCTAACATCGGTCTCAGCAATCCACAAACCTCCTTGCTTCACAAGAAAAGCGAAGCAGTAAGGCACAAATAGCTGTAGCCAAACATTCGATTAGTCAGTCATCCAGAAACTGATCGTGCGATTTATTGCTCTCCGCAATATCCATCAAGTATTAAATTCTAATCAACCGACCACTATCCTGAATGCTGATGGTGTACAAGTGCGACTGCTTTGTATGTCACTGCCCATTGTGAAAATGTTGGTCATTAAACTAAAATTGAAACGCTTTCTAGATGAATGAAAAACTTCATTAATCATTTTTCGCTACATGGGAGGCACAGAGTAGCAGACTGACAAAAACCGGCTAACGCAAAACACTCCTTTGATAGCAAAATTATTCAAAAATAGTTACAAAGGTGTGTGATGAATTTCATCAACACACCAGAGCTGCTAGACAAGTCCCAACATGGTTTCCTTGACAAGCGATTGTATATCCACTTTCAACTTAATTACTTGAACTACATAAGAAACTCCATTGACTCAAAATATGTAATAATAATTCTAATCTTGTGCACAGAGAAGAAATTCGATCGGGTGCCCCACAAACGGTTCCTGATTATGATAGTTTCCTTTATATTTTAGAAAACACTAATAGCTTGCTTCTCACCATACTTGAACGGTTGCTCTTAAATGGTCAACTTCGGTAACCATCGCTCACACACGCTTCTAATTACCAGCGGGTTATGCAATTATGTGTGGTTGGCCCGTAAATTTCCTTTCTATATATCAATGACCCCAGTCTAGCTATCACAACTGGCGTGCCGTTTTTATTTGCCTATATTATAAAAATTGTCTACAACTTCTGACGTCTTGAGCGTCAGAATGTACTGCTACTCAAGTAAGAGGACATTTACTCCATTGAGACTTGGTGCGATAAGTGGATGATGTTCTCAGCACAATATTCAAGTATCATGATACCTGATGTGTCTATAACAATTGTTTGCAAGCGCATTTGTGTACAACGGTTTACACGTCACTCCTGAATCAGGTATTATTGTACTGTATTATTATTATACAGATTGGGTATCAGATAGCACGAGCCAGACCATCCGTGGCTCACATATCTCACAAGATGCATGCAGCCACAGCCAGAGATGAATTACATAAATTTATCGATGGTCCCATCCTAAAGTATTGCAGCATAAACTGTGGCAATATGAGAAAATCAAACAGAACATGGATAGCAAGCCGTTAACGGTCATTTATTAAAAACCTATTGATAAGAAGTCTATCATGAAATATGGAAAACAATGTCAGCAACTCCATCTCGATTCGCTTCGGCCGCGAAGACTAAAACATAACTTTAGACTGCTGTACTATCTGGTTCATGACAATAAGTATTGCAATCTATCCAATTAACATTGCAACACAATCCAACACGGCACCTACGTAACAAAGAATTTACCCTGAATATACCACGACGCAGGACAAAGTTACGGTCTAACTTCATTCGCACCAAGTATGCTTTTTCTGTGGAATCGGCTGCTAAACACAAGCAGGCCGTGTGCGACTGCGCAATCATATCGCAGTATGGCGTTTTATCGTGTGGAAGATCCCCTGACGATAAATTCCTTGGGAGGGCAGATAACGGATAATAGGTGTAATACCACTACTTTATGCATTGCGAGTTCCCTCTGTGTCTACAACATACTCAAACAGCAAAAGCGCCACCTACCATCGCATAAGACATAAAATATTGGGCATTATCTTGCCAGAAATGTAGACAAATATGAGAAGATAACTTGATATCACTCTTCCAATTGCATGATCACACTTTTACGTATAGGAACTGTGCCAAGTATTTTACAGCTTCACACTTGCTTATAAATATACACCTTATTGTTATGATTAGTATTATTTTGCAGTATATATTTTCGGCCCGGGGGCAATATAATCTGAAGCATAAATTTGCTGCTGGTACCTTATCGCTTGAACCGATCACGCATTAAGTTCCCGATATGTGACGGCCTGCTCACACAAATGTTGGAAATTTGGAACACTGGTTACCGCTTTTGTCAGAATACGATAACAGCTCTTTCCTCCAAAAAGAGCTACTAAATGAGTGCTATCGGAGAACGCTTAATCATCTCGTCCTATGTCGCCTGGCTTTAGTCTGGCGCGCATTTGGTTACCTCTAGCACTGACGGTCTTATCCCTGTCAACCTTTTGTTGACAATAGTAAGTTAACCATCTCTGGAACATACCCGGAATGCACTTCCTCTCCCCATATACGCATACATTTTGCCCTGTGCTTACATCAAGTGCGCCCCATTAGTTAAGGGTTAATTGCAAATGAAAAAGAACTGTTTCGCCCGCAAGTTACAAGTTGTCGTTATCAAACGCATCTAAAAGTTTAGGTAGTCGCTTTTTCAGCGATTTTCATTGTCTGTTCTGTCCGCGAAATATGTTTTGCTATGCGCACGTTTATACACAACTTGCTTTCTAATCTTTAATCTTTGCAAACAACCTTCTGTAGCAACAAAGCATTTCCCACACAGTTCTCATAATTCTTCTTTTTTTCCTTTAGAATCATGTCTGTAACTGTTTGGTTGTGCTGACGTACCGATATCATCCAGTCTTTCACTGCAGATTCCCATCGTCCTTTCACATCGCTTCCTTTTCTGAGGGCTTGCAGTTCAATGCGACGAAATTTATCAGTGTTTCATTTTTCTGGAAATCAACCTATCTTTGGTACGATGATAAATGTGTAATACATAAGACAAATTGGCTTGCTAGGTGCCTGGTGGATATGTTTTAATTTTGTAGAACACGTGATGGACAAATACTTTCTGTAATTGATCATACTTGTATGAAACTAGAGTATTAACATATGTGAAGCGGAAAGACTTCCGACTTTGCTCAGTTCTTGTGTTTCGAAAAGGGCCGAGGGCTTACCCAGATTCGTAAGTACATGTAACTAGCACGTGTATTTAATGACATAGATACATTTTCCTGATCTGGTAATAACGCCGCTGACATGTTTGTTGTACTTGACTCAATCGAACTGGCTAGCTGGGGTAATCGTAATCAAATATAGTCGGAGCGAGGGCGAACGTTTGACAAAGCGACAAGAACACAGCCCACGCAGCTGGGCAAATAAGCAGTTGAACCACCTCGGCAATATGCTATCAGACAACAAAAGTTTAGCCTATTTTATGAGAGAAGAATTTTTATCTTAAAAATTGGACAACATAACGTAGTTGGCTATATACCCGGTAGGCAATAAAACGAGTTCGACGTTATACTTTTTATCTGGACAAAATCATTATTTATAATTGTGTCTAGCCTTCTGCCTAGCCTTTTGTAATAGGCTTGATTAAAGCGACGCTAACGATTGGTGACCCCAACGTGACACTTTGTACTATCCCGTCCTTCAACTGCTTTTTATGTTTACCTAATACTATGACTGTTCCAACACACCAAGTTGTTTTCACACACAGCAACACTAATCACTGATTATTTACTGTGAACCTCATAATTTTCGGAATCATGACCTTCATACATGGTATATTGAGTTGCATGCACATATTGCTCTTCACATTAGCACATACAAAAACCGTGTTTTACCATGTGCTAGCCGTATCGCCATCAGATATTGTTGTTGACTTATGAGATATTATGTCACAAATGGATGGTGTTAAGCCTCAATCACAGCATTCAGTCGCCCTACGAAGCAACATTTCTAGGTAGAAGCTTCTAGCACAATTGGTTAACAGTGAAGTACTTGACGGGCACACATTCTTAGTTCCTCCGACGTATTCAAAGCACTAGACGATTACAAAATTGATGTCGCGTTATTCATGCCATTACTTCTGATGCGTTTAACAATGCATGTACAGACTATTCTGACCGGCAACGTTGACCCTGTTCTATTGACACATCTCGCTAGTATCGTTGACCAAATTGTAGCAAGGAAGCCTAAAACAACTGCCATCTATGCCGTTAAAACGCACAGTATAGCAAACAGGAATAACAACCGCCTGGACGACTGGGATAAACGGAGAGCCGAATTTTGGTACCATGGGCTGACAACACACCGTTCTTATGGTACTCGTTCATCTACCACAACCAGAAGCCCTTATCCATTTCGTGATCTAGTGTTCTACTGGTATCATAGACGTTACTCGCATTCAGCTTGTAAATACACTCAACCCTGCTCGTTCCGTCCGGCGCAGTCGCCAGAGACACCGCTGTCGTGCAAAGAGTATACTAGACGAAAGAAACGAGCACTTGGCAAAAAGTAATCCAAAGCTCGCTTACTCATTGTTTTAGATCAGTCTAGCGGTTTTTGTTTTCTTGTCGATTCTGATGCTGACATCAGCGTCTAACCACCAGCCGGGTCTTTTCTTAACCACACTCCGTCCTCGATGTGCTTGACAGCGACGAACGAAATAAGTATAAATATTTAGTTCAACGAAACTTACCACACAGTCTTTGTCTACGGCAACAATTCGGTTGGATAATCATCATCGCGGTCGTTCAGAAACCAAGATTAAGAGCTGATTTCCTGACACATTTCAACCTGTCTGTTGATCTACGAAAGCTGCTTTTGCTAGATCTCAACATGCTGATTTCCGTTCAGTTTAACACATTGTGTATGCCATCCATCTGCCCCATAGCCCTTTCGCCACATAAATCTTATGCATGCTACAAACTCACTTATAGATTTCCAAAGCTACTGAAACTAAATCTCCACAACTCGAAAATGTCACATTCTGTGTCACCTTATCATCCCCAGCTGTACACCGGTTTCCTCTTTTCCGAGACGCCTACATCCGGAAAGACTAAAGATAGCTGAAAATGTTTTTTAACACATGTCTTAGTTAGGAATAACTAAAACATCTCAAAAACGTAGGCATCACCTTTCCATGTAATTGCTAAGAAAACAGCATCTGATTAGGGAATTAGACACATGGACTTCATGCGCGCTTATCAGCACTTCATATTCAACCTTAGGATAGTCATAAGACTTGCATAACGCTGCACACACGTTCAACACTTTGTTGGTCAGGCAAATTTAGGCATTTCATTTGTCGGTGCCTAAGTTGTTGATATCTTGCTTACACGTACCAAAGAAAGTGAACACTTGGAGCACCGAGTAATCTGACTCATCCGTCTCCCCAAGTACGGAGTGATTTGCAATAGCAATAAGTGTGTCATTGTCTCCTCTTCTGTGAAATATCTTGCACACATCTAGAACAGCAACGGCATTTCGCGGAATGCAGTGTAACCTGGTGTCATAACAATCTTCCCCACACCCACTTCCGTGAATTAGTAGGTGCGTTACTTAGGCATACTTAACTCTTACGGCCGTTTCATTCCAAACGCCGTGCACGCATTATCACCACTCACGAACATGTTGGTTGTTGTTCTGAACCAGTTCCATTTCCATCAGGCCAGTACCCTAGCGCTCGAATCAGTCAAATCTTCTCTGGCTCATACCATGATGCAAACTAATTATATGCTGTGGTTAAAACTTGAGACACTTCTCATTAGAGCCGTTTTACAGCAAACCGTCGACAAATTCCAACAACTAATTCTAAGCTACTCCTATAAGCTTGCACCAGTCGAAACTCCATACAGTACGTTTGGTCGTGAGAAACTCGTAATATACTCCAGCATACGCCAATTTTACCGTCCTCTGAAAGGAAAAGAGCTCGCTGAGAATAACAACTACATATATTTGACCTTTGATTTGACATTCACTCTATAGGTTTACTCATATATTATTCAATATATTCAGTACGTCAGCTAGACTTCACTTCAGGGTTCACCAGTGATATACGCCATTATCCTGCACGAGGTAATATTGTCGCTGACACCCTGTCACGCCCCCAAGTTAATTTGGTAACCATATCTACCATCGAACTGAACGGATAACTCAACTGAAAATGATGAAGCATCTCAGCCGCAGGTAAATTACAAACAGCTTTTACGGTGTATCCAATCAGTTCCTCTGTGCAATACAGCAGGTATGTCGGATTTGACGTTTCCACGGCAATTCCAAGACCATCGTTACCCGTATCCATGCGAAGAATAATGTTCAAGTCTTTACATTGCTTGCTGCATTCCGATATACGTGCAATTATTATAATGTTCTCAAAATGCTTTGTATGGCGAACATTAACAAAGACATCCGCACATGGGCAACAAGTTACTAAGCATGTCAAAGTTCGAAATCATTCGCGATACGTATGGACTTATCGGATATTCCTCACAAGCAGACAGCGAATTCAAACATGTTTACATTGATAACGTCAGATCACTAGCATATTCCAATGATAATTCTTACACTGATATGCCCTAATCGTTTCACACGATGAACTGAAGCTATTGCCATGGCAGACACACTTGCAGAAAGCTTGTCCGTTCACTTGTCACTAGGTGCATAGCCTCTTTGGTGTTCCTTCTAAAATCTCAACAGACCGCGGTTCGTAATCCAAATCGCAGCTCTTCCAACAGTTGACATAATTATTAGACCCACAACGGAATCACACAACTGTCTTTCCTATCCAATCGAACGGCATAGACAAACGTTTATATCGACAATTAAAATCCGCAAACAAAGCAAACTGTAAGCCAAGTCAACGGACAGACGTACTTCCGATAGCTTTGCTTTAATTGCGTACAATTTTTCCATCAACCCTTCAATGTTTAACATCAGAACTGACTTTTGGAACCAGGTTAATTATCCCTGGACACCTTTTCGCCCCAGTTGCCAACAGTAACCCTGACCACTTTACTAAACTGAGAAATCACAAAACGTATGTTCATTATTAAGTACCCACAAATTCAGTGAAATTAGCATACCTTCACCCAGAGCTCTCTTACGACACTCAAGTTTTAATTTAATGATCGGGTTAAAATGTCTAAAACCACTCTCAGGGTCAATATTTTATTCTTACATGCGATGACAATTATTTTACTGTCCAGCTACCCAATAAAACAGACACTGTTAGCATTGACCGCTGGAATCCCGCTACTTTGGAATATTTGAAATCTGTTATTGCACATATTATGCAAACCTAAAAGGAGAACAGGCCATCGACATCTCCGGCAGCAGCTACCCCAGCCAAGATTTCAACCAAGGATGCCATACGCATCACTCGATTCGGACGAGGTGTGCATTGGCCAGACCGTTTGGTCGCCCAAAATGACCTGTGGCATAACGTTCCATTTCTTATTCCCCACAAAATACGCGCTCACTTACAATAGGCGGGTATTGTTACGTCCCAATACCACTTTCGCAAACGTTCATTTATTGGAGTTGTACTTTCACTCACCACAAATCACCTTAAAGACTGAGGCCTATTACACCACGTGCTCTACACTAAGTGACATCCGCTGACAACAAAAGAGCGTTTTGAACTATTTCAATTTTCACGCCGTCGCGTCGAAAACGCGACAAACATGGGCGACTGAGAATGCACTTTACTTCACATTCCAATCAAAGCTCATATATTTGTCACAACAAGACGGAACGCGCCACAGCTGGAACGACCCGACAACGGATGTGTAAGCCTCCGTTCAAGCGCCCAACCCCAGGCACAGTCAGCAGCTCGACCGTACCGCAATCTGAATTGGACACGCATCCATCATACAGGCATTTGAGACAATTCTCTTGCACTTGTTTATATCATTATTATCTGTAAATACTACAATTTGTGTTCGAGTCTAACCTGATTTTGTAACAAGACTAAATAAGAACAGCATTATTTACATTCCTAGTTTTCGTCTTCTGTAAAGTTTTCTGGAACTTTCTTCATTTTATGTACCGGAGATTCCGCAGGATCGATTCCGATTTCGCTTACAGTTTTGAGATCAAATGTTCAACCATTAAACCAATTAGCATCCGTCACACATACAATTTGGTTTAGTAGGCGATTCGGTAGCCATGCGCCTATATTTCGCACCACGGATTCAATAGCATAAGCATCTGTCCAATTAAGAATGCGTAAGCAATATGGTTATACGTCTCTTAATTCCGTTAAGGATGTTCACTGCTCCCTTTTTGTCGTATGCAATGTTTGACCGAATCGCACATCTGTTCCTCTATGTACTTGTTTGTCAATATCCAATTAGACTGTCGCTGCTGAATTTGGCGTTCTTGTAGGTTTGGTGGGACTTTTCATTGTGTTCCAATAACATCGGTCATAATCACACTCTGGAATTCTAAGCAACTGGGGTAAATCATCAAAATAATTAAAAATGTATGTGAATTCGCCAACTGTCAATCGACCGATTATGTTGAACTTGACCTTATGAATACTATGTTGCACTAGAGGTTGAACCGTCTCTCTACCAAATGGAAACCGAGATGGAAAGTTGGTTTTAATGTTTAAAATCTGGTGTAAATAATATGTTGTGTATAATTTGATTACTCTCAGGCCGCTTTGAACACCACATTACAACCAAACAACAGTGCAATCCACACTTTCATCAGAAGCTGTATTTTTTCTCAGTCCAACCAAAGGTTGCTGGGTCACAATCTGCTAAGTTTGTACTGGGCTGCCGGGTAATCCTACTACTTCCTAAAAACAAGACGTTTAATTTTCCTGACAGATCACAAGACCTGTAATTACGTCTGATGCGCTGCTAACTGCAGTTTCCCGGTACTCTGGTCACTTAACTTATTCTGCTAATTCTGCACTTATATTAGTCATTTCCATTGTCGAAACAATGGTTTCCGGCCAGATCTCGCGCAGTATTTCCTTCTACGTTCACACACTCAGCACACTCTGTAGGAAGCCTACTTATCAAAGCTAACGACGCGCGTTGGATAGTTATTTTGAAGTATTCCTTGAGTGAATATATTTTGACGCGCGATCCCAAGATGGACCGCCATGCACGCTGAAGTTATCCTTGGTCAGTGCTGTGTTTCCGGAAGGAAATCACCCGATTTCCATCGAACGACACCTATTTGAACAATGTACAATCCTTTTATAAGGATTAAGTAGCATTGTTATTACAAGACCCGCAGGGTAGTTTGGCGGGTTATCGAAATGATGATAAGAAAACAGTTGGCAACTTATGTATGAAAGCTACATACCGTTTGTTCCGCTGTTGTTCTGCATTATTCGTAGTTTTATATCCGCTACGAGTAACGGCACAAAAAGCGAAGGTATATTCCAAGCGTAGAATGGTAATGTAGTTTTAAGTAACAAAGTGTAAGTAGTTGAGGGCGTCATCCATCCGTCTCTTAAATATTGTTAGTGTCAGTGCAGAGAGTTCCACTGAGAGGAGAACATGCCACATGTATCAGAGGCTGTTGAAAAATATTTATGCGGTTCTCATGCTGACTTTGCAGCTTCAATGAGTAACCTCTCAGATTTATCTTGCTATAAGTTTCTGTACAGAGCGATACAAACGCTGAAGGTCGTGCACCAGTAAGGTCCTTGCAGTTACAAAGCTGTTCCTTATTAGCATGCAACTTCGGAAGCAGATAGGCCGCTCAAACTTGATACCACAATAATGTGATCAGCGAGGTTTGGAAAAATCAGTTGATATGGTTGTGTGGTAACATTTTGCTCTTAACGCATTCGCTTCGTCAGACCAGGTGTGTCAGGGTGCAATTGGAGTAGCATTTCATAGCGAACAGAGAAGATAACCGCGTTACCCGATACTTTAGCCAAGGTGTCATTACAATGAACAATGAACAATGATTTATAAGGGGTAAAAAAAACAGGTGCTTGACATGTCCCGTAGGGTGGATATCTTGACAAAATAATGTTAGCAAAGGGATGATGGAGTCGTCATTTCGGGCGCTTACAGATGTAACTGCACTGCCGGATAAAAAGAGGGTTTGAAATGAGAATGTACGCACACAAAGCAACAGGGGAGTGGTTATTGTTCACATCATAGATGAGAAAAATAAAAAAGGCAGCAAGGACAACTCTTACTCGTGTGCAACTACCTTGGATCGACAGGATACAGTTATCCAGTTTCTGTAGTGGTAGCGTTTATTAAATTTCATGCAAGGAGTTTGGAATGACTCATTCTCGAGTAGGTTTATGGCACTATCCTCTGTCTGTTGTACATTAGCGCCAGCATCTGGTGGTCATGAGCTATAGCACGTAGTGCAAATGTGACAGGGTATCGTCAAGGCGTTTTTTGAAAAGGGATAGGGTGGGTGCATTAATTACATTAGAAAGCAATACGTGATCGGTTCAAGGATACGGTACCAGCGGCACATTTAGGCTTCACTTACTATCGCCCCTTGTCCAAACTAATATACGGAAGACAACTGAAAGTGCAGTACCAATTTGTATTTTTAATATTCTCTGCATTTCTGGCATTGGGCTTATGCCAAACGTTCATATCTATAAACCCCACCGATCAAGATTTGCTGTTTATCAAGAACCCGCCCTCAACCTTTGAGCTCCGTGCTAACACCGCTATCCCCACATGCGACACTGGCGACACATTTTCATTGCGCTGTTGTGGATTATGCAGCTGAAAATGCCCGTCAAATTGATGACGGCATTAGTTTGGGCCCCAAGGCTAGAGCTGTCCGGTCCTCGGATGTGCTGCATCTGGGCGGGCAGAGATTGTGTAGGCTGCCTTAATGATAACGGGGAGCGATTGCTGCAGCTGTATGAAGATGATCGTCTCGTTCTCTCGAGTACAAACGTTTAACACAGCATCCGCAGAATCTTTACTTGGCGCCCACCAGCCTCACGCTATTCATAGACGCAAATCGATCATATCGCGAGCAGCTATCGCTGGACAGTGTGTGTCCAAAACTCGCACTCGATTTGGAGCAAGAGCGTGGACGCTGACCATGCACTTGTTTGAGTTGACCTCCTGGAGCGTCACAGTGGAGATCCGCAACCTCGATGTGAACGGATTAAAATCAGCCAGCTGGCGGAGCCAATTGTTCTGAATGTGTATCAACGTGCGCCAACTTTCGGCCTGTGTAACGCAGTATTAGATTCTTACAGCCATCGCAGGTAAGTTCATGTCTGGTTGGAGCACCGCGTAAACAATGGGCGTGTTCGGACACGCGTATTTGGTTCAGATGGTGCGAGTAAACCGCTCAGTGCAATTATATCACGCAACAGACTTCAATGGCTGGGCCACGTGTTGCGCATGCCAGCACACGAACTTCCACTAACTAGACATTTTGCGCGCTTGGGTGCGTTTGGAAGAGGAAGAATGGAGGCTAAGCGATGACTTGGTTGAGAGGAATGAAAACCCTCACATCGAAACTGGCGTCGGTTTGTAAATGCCAACCGCCTGGCTGGAGTCCCAAGGACGATGAACAAGTTTGGTTGGACAGTTACTGATATGGCAAAGAGCCGGCGCCAAAAGCTTTGGTGTATTAAGTTTCCTTATTTATCTCCCTCACCTTTATGTTCCCTCGGATCCTGATCTCATGCAAAACGCATAATATTTAACTTCATAATTTTGTGCCGTGTAATTCGTAATGTAATTGTTAAGTCTCTTATCTTTCTGTATTGCGGCATATTAGCTAAGCTATATTTCGCACCCTCAGCTAACATATACTGAATATAATGATGACGTTGTGAATGATAAGGATGGCGCAATGCTCCAGGATAAGACCAGTAAAAAAATGTAAATAACTCAACTCTGGCTGTGGTCCCATGCATCTTATGAGATAAATGAGTCAGGATAGTCTGCCTTTTGCAACCTGGTACTCAATCGGTTTAGAAAGTTAAACTATAAGGATAACCGATTTAGCGGTCACGTGTAGACATTTGTACACGAATATGTTTGCAACTAATTGTTATACATAATTTAGACGTCAAACAACCGCGATAAATGATAATTTACTTTTGTGCCCAGAACTTCATCATCTACTTGTCGCAATACGTCCCAAGCGAGTGAATGAATTTGGAATGAGCAGTAGTACATTCTAAAGCGGAACTCGTCGGAACTTTTATAACATTTTTATATTATTGGCAAATAAAAACAGCACGCCATATTTGATAACCGAACTGACGTCATTGAAATATAGATGTAAAAGTAATGCGCTACACACTCATCCTTGTACAACCCCGCAGGTAACTGGAAACGCGGATGAAATATGTTCAACTATGGAGACTGTTTAAGAGCAACCGTTCATGTTTGATGATAGTCAACCTAGTAGTGTATTCTAAAATTTGAAGGAAGCTATAATAACTTTAAAGTTTGTATGGCATTCGATCGAGTGACAAATGTATGTCCAATAATAAAATTACAATATCATATCATGATTAAATGGAGTATGGTATGTAATTCAAACAATGCAGCTGCAGGGCTGCGTACCGTGGCTATTCAAAGAAAGCATGTAAGGAACTTGACTATTAGCTCCAGTGTCTTAATGCAATTCAACCTAAAAATTGTTGGCTGTTTCTCCATCGATCGGTCAAGTATAATAGTGTCATGGATTGTCCTATACTTGTCAATCTCCTTCCTTCAGTATGGAGAACGGATGAAAATAAGGTATTGCTTGGTGGATATTGCGAAGAGCAATATAGCGCACGATTGGTTTCTGGAGGTCCGACTATTCAAACAACTCGTTCCATCTTACTTTAACGTGACTGATTAGCTTTTCCTGTAAGTAAAATGGATTATGGCTTGCTGAATGTGATGATAAACGTTATCTAAGGCTAGGCAGTCAAAGATGGGGAATAAAAAGGCGTCGCAATCGAGAGATTGGATTATTTGACGAAAGGGTTCTCAGTTAATACTTTGGATGGTGTAGTTGGGAGGAGGTACTGGTTTGAAGGCCATTTTATTTATAAGGTGAATCGTGGCAGTTTGTGGTTGCTTCTAAACATTGATCTGTCTGTGTCTTGACCATACCCAATGTGAATGCCAATGTCTAATGTGTTTGTCGGTTTAATTGGCATAGTAACCTACTGTGTCCAACCGTAAACTCTGACGGAAGAAATGAAAACTGTGTATAGACAATGATGCCTGAGAAGGCTGGTGTAGATTAGGTATGACGAAATCCCCTGCAATTATTATTCATTGATGTGACAACTCCCATGCAAATTCGAAAGCTGAATCGATCCGGACAAGATTTACGTTTGATAGATTCGGCGGGTTTTGGATAAGTGCCAATAAAGCCAAAATGAGTCATCTGAGACGCTGAACTAAATAGATACAGGAACATTCGCTGCTTTTGGGTGTTCAAGTTGTGCAACTCTACATGTACGAGGTAGGTATATGAAGCATCCTGCGCATTTTCTTTTACAATGATCTTGGCGAAAATGATTATATATGAGGAATAATTGAAATATATTTAATTCTGTTAAATGTGCACATACTTTTGATAACGAGGATTGTTTGCACCTTGCACAGATGTGTAAGCATGCTTAGGAAATACCGTTTGTTGATAATGATACTGGCGTTTTTTAAAAGTTTTAAACAGCACCCTTGGCGTGGTCTGTGTTTGCTTCTCTGTTTGATAATACCTTGTAACCACATGTTATAGAATCGGTAAATAAATGCAGGTGCATATGGCACTCCAACATTGTTGACAATCTTGTAGTTACATATCGTGTGCCGTCTGCGAACGCCGATATAGCTGTAGGGAAGAAAGGTTGATGTAGGAAATTTTCATTATGGCAAATGTGGCGCTGAGTTTATCTGGTAACGGATCAGCCTTTCTATATGAGTCCCAGTGCATTCGTGCTGTGCCAAGCGTTTGGTCTCATGTCTCGGCTCAATTCTAGGTACTTCTAGCGGCAAGGACACGTAGACTGCACAGATTCGAGTTCGAGTGGTTTCTTTGCGCCTGGGGTATTATTGCTGAAGAACGTTCCGTTTGCTTTGACAATTGTACCGTGGTTTTTAACTGTTTTCGGAGTCACCATATAAAGTTCCCCACAGAATATTAGTTTGAATAGTTAAGTTTGGCAAGTTCTACCCCATATTACGGAAAATAAATGCTTTCTTAAATATATTAAACATTTACATATGGGGGCCGCTATTGTTGAGGAAATTGAAAGCAACCCTTGGATGATGTATCTTAATGAGACGGTTTCTAATGCTTAGTTAAAATAATTTCTGGAATCTTTAGCATGGTTAAAACTAATGAACGCAGTAAGCTATGCCACGAGATCATTCGATTACTTGCATTGCTGTGTGATCCTTAGTGAAACATGATCAGATGTCATTAGATTTTTCGTTTGGGCCCTTCCTTCCAATCCGTCCTAGATGACCGTTTACCTTACCACTCTGTATAAATAACTCATAAGACCAATAGCCAGTTTTGTCCATTCTGCGATATAACGATTTGCTGGCTCCTTCACCTGGTCGGTTGATTTATGAACTTCATCAAAATATTCAGTCAACTCATTAATTCAACCCGACAAACGACTGTCTGATTTAAAAGGAAAACAATGGATGAGCCACCTTTTGAAAGCGTTATCTAGGTTCGCTGAGTTGCAGGCATGTAATCGAATTTAGGTAATGTATAGTTTTATCTAAATTCATCGGCCCCTCCCTAAGTGGTGTTTAACCAATTATCCTTAAGTGTTCAGTTTCATGTTTTGAGAAAGATGCATATATTTTTAATTTTCTTAGGGGTAGCGTTGATGATCTTATCTTCGTACGTATATGTACCTCCTGAAAATTCAATTTAAACCACTTTGGAGTAATTACCTATAAGTTGAGAACAACTGGACTTAGACGTGCAATAACAGTCGGTGCAAAACAATTGGTCAACTCGCGTAGCACAAACACTCATTTATTCCTTTCTAAGTACCTTTAGCATGTAATAAGTAAGTGAAAGAGTAGTCAAAGGAATATCTGTTCGCTTTTCTCCAACTTGTCTTCCGCATACCATAATGCACCACACGCTAGGAATACGCCAATGTGAATCGTGGTATAATCAGGGTAATGTCTTTGTTGCGTAGGTGTGGCGTGTAATTTTGTTTCAAGGTTAAGGCAATTCGATTTTAATATGTTTTGCAATCAATCAGTGTTCTGCAGTCTTATGGTACATATTAGTCTTCGCAGCAAATCATATGGAGATGAAATTTCTAGTATCGCTTCCGAGAGTTTAGGATAAACTTTTTCTTAATGCGTGCTTAGTGAACGACCGTTGAAGGCTTCCTATATATGCTCTGTCTAATTTCCTCATATTGCCTCAGATTATGCTGCAATACTCCTGAACGTATCGACTAAGGATTTTAAATAATTTAACTGTAGCTGTGATTGTATGCATGTTATGTGAGATGTATCAAAGGATTGTCTGACTCGTGCTATCTGGTACTCAAATCTGTTAAGATTAGTTTGAAGTACAAGAATGTCTGATTCAAAGATCATGAGCAGACGGTTTTCCACCAAAGCGTTCGCTGTTTAATGTGATAGATACATCGGGTGCCAAGCGACCGCTACACTTGATATTTGACTGTTGTTCTTAAAACGTCATCATTTCCTTGCCTCACTGGGTCTCAAACGAATTAATGTGCTCCTGAATGAGTAGTGACACCTTAAGCAGCTCAACTCCTCGGCACGTTTGGACAAATATCAAATCATCAACAAATAATTACGGCATGCCATGTTCGTTAACCGCACTGCTATCATTGGCACAAAGAAGGGGAATTAATGTACTGAACACACATACGTGTTGAACCCCGCCGGTAATTTGATGCGGAGAAGAGCAGTGGTCGCCTAACCTGACTATTTTAGCGGAAAAATTCAAGTATGAGGACAGCCAAACTATTATTATGTTTCTGACTTCAGTAAGCCTATCTGATTCGGTAACCTTTTGTAAGGCGCCTGATCAAATGCTTTCTGTATGTGAAAGCATGGAAATGTTATTGCATACTTTGAGTCAATGGAGTCTCGTTTGTAGTTCAGGAAATGCAGCTATCAGAATGTGTATGATCGTTAGTCTAAGAAACAATTTTAAGACCTGTCTATTGGCTTTAGTGAATTAATGATTTTCCTTACACGTTTTCACGGTTCCACGAATAAGCAAGGTATTTGGGATTGATTTTGCTTGGACGGTTCTTGTCAATATCTCTTTTTGTGCAATCCTTGTGGCGTAGGCTGATGACTGAAGTTTTCTATTTTTTATACAAATTACTTTGATTCCAGTGCAACGGAAAACATTAAGAAAATTGCAGTGACGCATCAGGCCCTCCCAGTTTCAAGGCAGGCCATAGGCTTCCAGCATTGAGCACGGTTGAATAATTTGCGTAGGGTGGCGGATATTGCGGTGAACCATGATACTTTAGTTAGAGGTTTAGTGCAATTATAGCGTTAGTGTCAAAGGTCATGTGGGTAGTGAAGAAAGAGCTACTTGCACTTAGATGTCGTCCACGAGTTCATTGACCAATGAAAAGTCTTTACGGTTTTTCGACTGAGAAATCTTACCAGCTGTTTTGCCTTACATGTCATTCGTAGGGTTGCTTGATCTTCATCTGTTTACATCATTAACTGTAAGTGTTTGGTCGCAGAGATGATTCGGTGCATCTGTGGAATCGTTGTAAAGTATCCCATCCTATTTTTGGCGCGCGCTCGGTTTGCTGGATTACCGACTTATCGAATGTTTGGCTGCACTTTTGTAAACGTCACTGATTTGCTTTTCTTGTGCAGCAACAATGGTTATGGCTCACTGCAAATAATGATGGTAGTGGTTCACGACTGTGAATGCATTGCTGGAACGAAAGAATGCATCCCAATCGCAGTACCGGATTATTTGACGGAAGGCTTTTCAGTTAATAGTGAGGCTGGTGTATTCGGAAGCAGGTACTTGTTTGCTGGTCATTTTGACAGTGAAGCTTAAGAGTATCATATTGCCGTCGAGAGCGAGAATGTTCACTGAAATGTCTCTCTGTACGTTGACCATACCCAATGTAAACCTCACATCTAATGCGTTCGTCAACCTAGATGGTAAATAACGCACCGTGTCTAACCAACTCTGGCTAAATTAAGGAATACTCTGTGTACCTCTGTGTATCTTTGTTAGCTTGAAGTCAATACAAATATCCGTTGAGCGTCAATGCCGATGCAAATAAATGGGAACCCCTACTAAAAATAGTCCGCTTTTCTATATTGGATGTCTTCTTCCTCCCCAACAATGGCCGTATAGTCTTGGATTACTTCTAACATCGGTCTCAGCAATCCACAAACTTCCTTGCTTTACAAGAAAAGCGAACCAGTGAGGTACAAAAAGCTCTAGCCTAACATTCGATAAGTCAGACATCCAGAAACTGATCGTGCGATTTACTGCTCTCCGCAATATCCACCAAGCATTAAATTATATTCAACCGACCACTATCCTGAATGCTGATGGTATACAAGTGCGAATGCTTTATATGTCATTGCCCATTTTGAAAATGTTGGCCATTTTACTAAAATTGAAACGCTTTCTAGATGAATGAAAAACTTCATTTATCATTTTTCGTTACAAGGGAGGCACAGAGCAGCAGACTGACAAATACCGGCTAACCCATAACACTCCTTTGATAGCAAAATTATTCAAAAAATAGTTACAAAGGTGTGTGATGAATTTCATCAACACACTAGAGCTGCTAGACAAGTCCTAACATGGTTTCCTTGACAAGCGATTGTACATACACTTTCAGCTTCATTACTTGAACTACATAAGAAACTCCATTGACACAAACTATGTAATAATAATTCTAATCTTGACACACAGAAGACATTCGATCGGGTGCCTCACAAACGGTTACTGATTATGATAGCTTCCTTTATATTTTAGAAAACATTAATAGCTTGTTTCTCATCATACTTGAACGGTCGCTCTTAAATGGTCACCTTAGGTAACCATCGCTCATACACGCTTCCAATTACCAGCGGGTTATGCAAGTATGTGTGGTTGGCCCATTAATTTCCTTTCTTTATATCAATGACCCCAGTCTAGTTATCACAATTGGCGTGCCGTTTTTATTTGCCTATATTATAAAAATTGTCTACAACTTCTGACGACTTGAGCGTCAGAATGTACTGCTACTCATGTAAGAGTACATTTACTCCATTGAGACTTGGTGCGATAAGTGGATGATGAAGTTCTCAGCACAATATTCAAGTATCATGATACCTGATGTGTCTATAACAATTGTTTGCAAGCGCATTTGTGTACAACGGTTTACACGTCACTCCTGAATCAGGTATTATTGTACTGTATTATTATTATACAGATTGGGTATCAGATAGCAAGAGCCAGACCATCCGTGGCTCACATATCTCACAAGATGCATGCAGCCACAGCCAGAGATGAATTACATAAATTTATCGATGGTCCCATCCTAAAGTATTGCAGCATAAACTGTGGCAATATGAGAAAATTAAACAGAACATGGATAGCAAGCCGTTTATGGTCATTTATTAAAAACTTCTTGATAAGAAGTCTATCATGAAATATGGAAAACAATGTCAGCAACTCCATCTCGATTCGCTTCGGCCGCGAAGACTAAAACATAACTTTAGACTGCTGTACTATCTGGTTCATGACAATAAGTATTGCAATCTATCCAATTAACATTGCAACACAATCCAACGCGGCACCCTACGTAACAAAGAATTTACCCTGAATATACCACGACGCAGGACAAAGTTACGGTCTAACTTCATTCGCACCAAGTATGCTTTTTCTGTGGAATCGGCTGCTAAACACAAGCAGGCCGTGTGCGACTGCGCAATCATATCGCAGTATGGCGTTTTATCGTGTGGAAGATCCCCTGACGATAAATTCCTTGGGAGGGCAGATAACGGATAATAGGTGTAATACCACTACTTTATGCATTGCGAGTTCCCTCTGTGTCTACAACATACTCAAACAGCAAAAGCGCCACCTACCATCGCATAAGACATAAAATATTGGGCATTATCTTGCTAGAAATGTAGACAAATATGAGATCAATTGATAGCACTCCTCCAATTGCATGATCACACTTTTACGTATAGGAAACTGTGCTGTGATGGGAGTATATACTCGAACGAACGTGCGGTGCCAGCCCAGCGAGGAAGCCGTTAGGCTGCCGCAAGGGAAGGCGGCAGTCGATTGGACGTTCACACGTTTCTCGCATGCACCCTGATTGGCCAACAGTCGGACGCACTGGAGTGAGCTGTTCGATTGAATCAAAGGAAAAATGTCATGCATTCGCAAAGGTCCTTAATTATGGATCCAACTAGCTGTATATACCGCTATGTTCCACTCGCCCGCCGCCTGCGTTTTTGCCTGGTCCTGTTGTTTGCTGAATATACGTTTTGTCCCTGAAGGACCGACTTCTTACAAAGTGTCAGAGAAGGAGAAGAACATTAGTACCATCCAGACGATGTTTGGAGCTGCACCGGATATTCAAATGCCTGCCCCCGTGAACATGGATGAACGCAGTTTGGCAAGTAACTGTCGTTTGTGGAAGAGCAAATGGATAGATTTCTGCACTTTACCGCGTCTGGACCAACAACCGATGGGGTACCGCTTGGCCCTGTTTCGACACGCAGCAGATGATGCGCGCCGCGTGCTAGAGACATTGTCTCACGACAAGAGCGAAGATACCAACAATCTGGAGACAGTTCTTTAGAAGTTCAGTGAATACTGCGAAGGCCAAACAAACGAGACATTCCAACGCTACCTCTTCTTTTTGCGGAACAGGCAGCCAGGTGAATCCGTTGACACGTACGTCACTGAGCTAAAGATTTATCCCAATCCTGCAGTTTTTGTAAATGCATGGCGGACAGTCACATACGGGACCGCATTGTTCTCGGGATCAATGACGAAGGTTTAACGAAGCGACTATTACGAAAGCGCATCCTATCTCTGCAGCAATGTATCGACATCTGTAACTTAGTCCTCCACTGCCTATCAGTTCCAGCAGATGAAAATCGCAGGTGAGTCCGAGTTGTGCGCCGTTTTCAGGAGCAAAACTACGAGGGCCAGGACTGCGCGACAGGAGCCTTGCAACTTCTGTGCAACACGACATCCAAGGACCCGCGAACAGTGTCCGGCTTGGGGCTACATTTGTGTCAAAGGTGGGAAGCGCAATCACTTCCCCCGCTGCTGTCAGTCGACAGATGTCAGTGCACTCGTTCCAGACAAATCAACAGAAGACACCGAACAATCGACTGGTAATGTGTCTCGAAAAGCGTCGCAGAAGTGTGTCTATGCAAGTCTTCTGATCGGGGAACGGTCTGTACGATTCCAGTTAGACACAGGCGCGACGATCAATATTTTGCCCAGAAAGCACTGCCCCGGCGTAAAATTCAATCGGATCAAGATTATTTACGCATGTGGAATGGTTCCAGACTCAAGCCAAAGGGTTCAGCGACAATTAATGTGGTCAATCCGAAAGACGTTGTTTCGCATCGTCTGCATTTCGTGATCGTGGATGAGGATCTCATGCCGATTTTCGGCATTTATTCGATTTTATCTCTTGGCTTTGTCATTTCTAACCATGATAGTTTTGTTTACGCTTGTCAGAGTGAGGCCGATGTTAGTGACCTGTGTCCGTCTGTGTTTAGCCCGGGTTTAGGGGAATTCAAGGGTACCGCTCACATATTGTTAGATCCTTTGGCACGCCCGATTGCGTTACCTGCTAGGAGAGTCCCATTTGCGCTACGTGACCGATTTTCCGCGAAATTGAACAAGCTGGTTTTGCAGGGTGTGATTGCAAATGTTGATGAGCCAACAGACTGGGTTAGCCAGGTCGCAATCATTACGAAGAAAAGTGGCGAACTATGCGTATGTATAGACCCGAAGCCACTGAATGAGGCCCTGCGTAGAGAACATTATCGCTACCGGCGTTAGAAGATGTTTTACTGCGTTTGACAAAAGCTACGTTCTTCACGAAAGTAGACCTTTCTTCCGCATTCTGGCACGTTGTTATATACGACGAATCCATTTGCCTCACCACATTTGCTATACCGTTCGGACGGTATCGTTAGATGCGATTACCGTTTGGCCTGAAGGTGTCTGGCAAATTTTCCAAAAGCGTTTAGTGCAAGCAATTAATGATTTAGATGGCGTAACCTGTGTGGCAGGTGACGTTCTGGTTTACGGTTCTACCGAAGAACAGCATGCCACCAACCTACACTGGTTCCTGAGGCGTTGCGTGCAATGAACATCAAGCTAAACGCGTGAAATTAGAGCTGCGGAAAGAGGTGATTTTCCATGGGCATCTTTTAACATCCGACGGAATCAAGGTTGACCTAGGGAAGATTAAGGTCATACAAGAGATGCCGCCCCCTAACGATGTGAAGGCAGTCCATCGCTTAAACGGTATGGTGAATTATTTAAGCCGGTTCCTACCAAGACTCGCTGATGTCATGACTCCGATTAGACAGTTAACTCACAAAGGAGTAAATTGTAGCTGGGGGAAGGAACAGGATTTGGCATTCGCTACCATTAAAAACCTTATCAGTAATGCGCCCGTACTCGGATATTACGATCCAGCACAACCATTGGAGGCACATTGTGATAGAAGCCAGAGTGGAATAGCTGCTGTTCTATTGCAGAACGGAAGACCTTTGGATTTCCGCAGTCGAGCACTCACAGAGGCCGAGAAACGGTGCGTCCAGATCGAGAAAGAGACGCTTGCAGTGGTCTATTTCATTTAGCGTTTCCATGATTATACTTTTAAAAGAAAGACAACCGTGCACACTGATCAAAAACCGCTGGTGTCGATAGCCACTAAACCACTGATTAACGTTCCTCGCTGTCTGCAGCGTATGCTTATCCGGCTCCAAAAGTATGACATTGACATTGTGTACACACCTGGCACACAGATGTTCATCGCGGACACCCTGTCGAGAGCACATCCGACAGTGGCCAAACATCATCTAGAAGAAATGGAGACAGTTAGCATGGTTCAGCATCTGGCAGTGACAGAAAACCGTTTGAAAGACATAAGGCGTTTCACGGAGGTAGACCAAAATTTTGTAGCTTTGCGAGACGTTATCCTCAATGGGTGGCCAGAAACAAAGAAGCAGCTCCCGAAGGAATTAACACCCTACTTCAATTTTCGGGACGAACTCACTGTCTGTGACGGTCTGTTGTTCGAGGAAAGTCGAATCCTAATCCCTTCTTCTCTCCGAAAGGAGATGCTGGAGCATGTCCATCGCGCTCACCTGGGTGCAAATTATACCACTAATCGAGCAAGAGAACTGGTGTTCCGGCCAGGAATGACAGGTCAGATCAAGGATAATGTGTCTAACTGTGAGGCGTGCCGTTCACACGACATTCGGCAAACGAAGGAACCGATGATGCTGCATGATGTTCCGTAGCGACCGTCGCAAAAGATAGCAGTGGATATATTCTGGGACAAAGGAAAGGATTACTTACTCACGGTGGACTACTATAGTGATTACTTTGAAATCGATTTTCTCACCACAAAGACCACTGAGGCAGTAATCAACAAACTCAGATGTCAATTCGCACGGCACTGGATACCGGAGGAGCTAGTCTCGGACAACGGTCCCCGGTTCAGCAGTAGGGCATTCCAGGTTTTTGCAGCCAAATAAGAATTCGCACACCGGCAAACCAGTGCAATACCATTAATTTATGCATTGTGATTTCCCTCTGTGTCTACAACATACTCAAACTGCAAAAGCGCCACCTAACATCGCATAAGACAGAAATTATTGGGTATTACCTTGCCAGAAATACAGAAAAATATGAGATCAATTGATAGCACTCCTCCACTTGCATGATCACACTTTTACGTATAGGAACTGTGCTGTGATGGGAGTATATACTCGAACGAACGTGCGGTGCCAGCCCAGCGAGGAAGCCGTTAGGCTGCCGCAAGGGAAGGCGGCAGTCGATTTGACGTTCACACGTCTCTCGCATGCACCCTGATTGGCCAACAGTCGGACGCACTGGAGTGAGCTGTTCGATTGAATCAAAGGAAAAATGTCATGCATTCACAAAGGTCCTTAATTATGGATCCAACTAGCTGTATATACCGCTATGTTCCACCCGCCCGCCGCCTGCGTTTTTGCCTGGTCCTGTTGTTTGCTGAATATACGTTTTGTCCCTGAAGGACCGACATTTTACAGATTAGGTGCCCAAATATTAACGCATGACTTCTTCTTGGTGCTCGAGGTATTGCCAATGGGCTCACAGTACCTCTCCTGATGTTGCAGATTGGCTTACTCACACGTCACTTCCCAATGGACCGAAGTACCTGTCCTTCAAATGTCCCATTGGCAATGGTAGATTAAGGTTGGAATTTTGTAGAAAGTAGAAGTCATGATTAAAATTCACGCACAATAACATTCCTCGACGGAGAGTCGAACCTACGTAACATTTGCTTTACTCTGAATATACCACGATGCAGAAGAACGTTACGGTCAAACTTCATTTGCACTAAGTATGCTTTCTCTGTGGAATCGGCTGCTAAACAAAAGCAGGCCGTGTGGGACCGTGCAATCATATCGCAGTATAGCGTCTTGTCGTGTGGAAGAACACCTGACGATAACTTCTTTGGAAGGGCAGACAAAGGATAATAGGTGTAATACCGCTACTTTATGCATTGTGATTTCCCTCTGTGTCTACAACTTACTCAAATTACAAAAGCACCACCTAACATCGCATAAGACAGAAACTGTTGGGTATTATCTTTCCAGAAATACAGAAAAATATGAGATCAACTGATACCACTTTTCCAATAGAATGATCACAATCTGGTAAGCCCCGTATATTACTATCAACCAGGAAGCGAGCAACTACTTATTTGGCTGCGGAGGAATGAAAGGTTGGGTGAAGGCTGCTCTCCGGCGACCACGGTACGAGAGGAAGAAAGATCCTCGAGATGGGTTGGATGCAGAAGTGCCGCTCCCAAGAATGCCTCGGAGGAGCTCTCTGGAGCTAGCTTGGAGCGGATCGAGAAGGACGGCTATCGACGAGCCTAGGCCCAGAACTACAGAGCGGAAATATTTGAACAGCGCAATAAATCAGACATATACGCCGCTAGCGCAGCCAACAGGTCCGAGGCCGAGCCGATTGACATAGCCCAGAACAAGCAATTCGAGAGCTCTCGAGCGAATCCTGGCAGATTCACATCGGGTACAGAGAACTGGAGATCGAGGCGAAAACAGGAAGGCGGGTCTTCCCATTCAGAGCTCCCGAGGCTAAAGGACTTGCTCGTCTCTAACATCCGTAACTGTGTTGCCTTGTGGGACGGAAATCTAGTCGATATTCGATGGTGCGCGTTAGACCCTAGGTGTGCTCATTTTCGGTGTGCAATAAACTCCTACCCCCCTGTCGTGTCTCGTTCGCTACAATTGTGTATGCATTCCATCTGCTTCATAGCCCTTTCGCCACAGAACTCTTATACATGCTACAAACTCCCTTATATATTTCCATAGCTACTGAAATTATATATCCACCACCAGAACATTACATATTCTGAGTCACCTTATCAAACCCAGCTGAACACCGGTTTTCTCCATTCCGGCACGCCTACATCCGGGAAGAATAAATGTAGCTGGAAATGTGTTTTAACACATGGCCTAGTTAGGATTAACTAAAACATCTCAAAAATTTAGGCATCACCGTTCCATGTAGTTGCAAAAAACAGCATCTTATTAGGGAATTAGACACATTGATTTCATGCGCGCTCATCAACACCTCATATTCACCTTATGATAGTCATAAGACTTGCGTAAAGCTGCACAAACACGCAACACTTTGTTGGTCAGGCAATTTTAGGCCTTTCATTTGTCGTTGCCTATGTTGTTGATATTTTGCTTGCACGTGCTAAAGAAAGTGAACACTTGGAACATCAAGAAATCTGACGCAAACGTCTCCCCAAGTATGGATTGATTAACACTAGCAATAAGTGTGTCTTCGTTTCATCTTCTTGAAAAATTTTGCTCACGCCAACGACAGCAACGGCATTTCGCGGAACGCAGTATAACCTGGTGGCATAGCAATCTTCCCCACACCTACTTCCGTGAAATAGTAGATGCGTTACTTAGGCAAATTTAACTCTTACGTCCGTTTCATTCCAAACGCTGTGCACGCATTATCACCACTCACGAACATGTTGGTTGTTGATCTGAACCAATTCCATTTCTCTCAGGCCAGTGCCCGAGAGCGCGAATAATTCAAATCTTCTCTGACTAATACCATGATTCAAACTCATTATCTGCTGTGGTTAAAACTTGAGACATCTCTCATTTGAGCCGTTTTACGGCAAAACGTCGACAAATTCGAGCAATTAATTCAAATCTCCTCCTACAAGCTTGCACCAATCGAAACTCCATACAGTACGTTTGGTCGTGAGTAACTCGTAATATACTCCAGCATACGCCACTTTTACCGTCTTCTGAGAATGACAACTACATATCCTTGACCTTTGATTTGACATCCGCTCTACAGGTTTAATCATATATGTTTTAATATATTACGTACGTTAGCTAGAATGCACTTCACAGTATCCCGTGATTTCCGCCATTTTCCTGCACGAGGTAATATTGTCACTGACACCATGTCACGTTCACGTTAATTTCTTGAACACATCTACCATCGAACTGAACAGATAGCTCAGCTGAAAATGAAGAAGCATCCCAGCCGCAGGTAAATTACAAGCAGCTTTTACTGTGTGTCTAATCATTTTATCTGTGCAGTCCACTAGGTATGCCGGATTTGACGTTTCCAAGGCAATTTTAAGACCATCGTTACCCGTATCCATGCGAAGAATAATGTTCGAGACTTTACATTACTTACTGCTTTCCGATATACGTGAAATCATCATATTGGTCTTAGAATGCTTTGTATGGCGAACATGAACAAAGACATCCGCACATTGGCAACAAGTTACTAAGCATGTCAAAGTTCGCAATCGATCGCGATACGTATGAACATATCGGAAATTTCTAACAAGCACTTAGCGAATTCGAACATGTTCATATTGGTAACGGCAGATCACTAGCAAATTTCAGTGGTAATTCTTACACTTATCTGCACCAATCGTTTCACTCGATGGACTATAGCTATGGCCATGGCAGACACACTTGCAGAAAGATTGTCCGTTCACTCGTTCCTAGGTGGATCGCCTCTTTGGTGTTCCTTCTAACATCACAACTGACCGCGGTTCATAATCAAAATTGCAGCGCTTCCAACAGTTGACATAATTATTGGACCCAGACCGGAATCACACCACTGTTTTCCTACCCAATCAAACGGCTTAGACAAATGTTTTTATCGACAAGTAAAATCCGTAAACAAAGCAAAATATTAGCCAGATCAACGGACAGACGTACTTCCGATGACTTTGCTTTAATTGCCATAAGTTTTCCATCAACCCTTCAATGTTTAACATCAGAACTGACTTTTGGAACCAGGTTAATTATCCCTGGTCACTTTTCACCCCAGTTGCTAACAGTAACCCTGACCACTTCACTTACGTTACTAAACTGAGGAATCACAAAATGTATGTTCATTATTAAGCACCCACAAGTTCAGTGAAATTATCATACGTTCAACCTGATCTCTCTTCCTGCACTCATGTTTTATTTTCAATGACCGGGTTAAACTGTCTAAAACCACTCTATCAGGGTCAATATTTTATTCTTACATGCGATGCTAATTATTTTACTGTCCAGCTACCCGATAAAACAGACACTGTTAACATTGACCGCTGGAAACCCGCTACTCGTGAATATTTGAAATCCATTCTAGCACATATTAAGCGAACCTACAAGGACAACAGGCCATCGACGTCTCCGGCAGCAGCTACTCCAGCCAAGATTTCAACCAAGGATGCCATACGCACCACTAGATTCGGACGAGGTGTGCATTGGCCAGACCGTTTTGTCGCCCAAATAACCAGCGACATAGCATTCCTTTTCTTATCCTCCACAAAATATGCGCTCACTTACACTAGGCGGGTATTGTTACTTCCGAATACAACTTTCGCAAACGTTCATTTATTGGAGTTGTACTTTCACTCACCACAAATCACCTCAAAGACTGAAGCCTAATACATCACGTGCTCTACACTAAGTGACATATACGCTGACAACAAAAGAGCGTTTTGAACCATATCCATTTTTACGCTGTCGTGTCGAACACGAGACAAACATGGGCGACTGAGAATGCACTTTACTTCACATTTCAATCAAAGCTCATATCCTTGTCACAACAAGATGGAAAGCGCCACAGCTGGAACGATCGGACAACGGATGTGTAAGCCTCCGTTCAAGCGCACAACCCCAGGCGCAGTCATCAGGTCAATCGCACCGCAGTCTGAATTGGACACGTGACCATCATACGGGCACATGAGACAATTCTCTTGCACTTGTTTATATCATTCTTACCTGTAAATACTACCATTTGTGTTAGAGTCTAGCCTTCTGATTTTGTAACTAGACTAAATAAAAGCGGCACTAATTACATTCCTAGTTTTCGTCTTCTGTAAAGTTTCCTGGAACTTTCATAATTTCATGTACCGGAGATTCCGCGGGATCGATTCGGATTTCGCTTACATGTTTGAGATCAAATATTCAACCATTAGACCAATTGGCAGCCATCACACATACAATTTGTTTTAGTAGGCGATTCAATGGCCATGCGTCAATATTTCACACCACGGATTCAACAGCATAAGCATCGGTCCACTTAAGAAAGCGTAAGCAATATGTTTATCCGTCCCTTAATTCCGTTATGGATGTTCACTGCTCCCCTTTTTTCGTATGCAATGTTTGACCCAATCACACATCTCTCCTTCTATGTAGCTTTTTGTCAATGTCCAATTAGACTGTCGCTGCTCAGTTTGGCGTTCTTGTAGGTTTGGTGGGAGTTTTCATTGTGTTCCAATAACATCGGTCCTAACCACACTCTGGTGTTCTAAGCAACTAGGGTAAATTATTAAAATAATCAAAATTGATTGTGAATTCACCAACCGCCAATCGACTGATTTTGTTGAACTTACCTTATCAATACTGTGTTACACTAGTGGTTGAACAGGCCCGACCAAATGGTAACCGATATGGAAAGTTGATTTGATTGTTTAAAATCTGGTGCAAATAATAATTCGTATATCATTTGATTATTCTCTGGCCGCTGTTAACACTTCATTGCAACCAAATCACTGTGCAATCCACACTTCCCTTAGAAGCTCTATATTTTCCCAGTCCAACTAAAGTATTCTAGGTCACAATCTGCTAAATTGGTACTGGGATGTTGGGTACTCCCACTACTTCTTAAAAAAATACGTTTCGTTTTCCTGGCAGATCACAAGACCTGCAATTACTTCTGATGCGCTGCTAACAGCAGTTTCCCGGTACACTCGTCACTTAACTTATTCTGCTAATTCTGCACTCATATTAGTCATTTCCATCGTCAAAACAATAGTTGCCGGCGGAATCTCGCGCACGTACTTCCTTCTTAGTTCACGCACTCAACACACTCGGTAGGAAGCCCACTTTGTCAAGGCTAACGACGCGTGTTGGATAGTTATTTTGTAGTATCCTTGTGTGAATATATTTTGAGGCGCGATCCCAATAAGGACCGCGGTGTATCCTGAAGTGATCCTTGGTCAGTGCAGTGTTTCCGGAAGGAAAGCACCCGGTTACCATTGAACGACAAGCATTGGAACAATGTACAATTAATATGTACGGATGAAGTAGCACTATTATTACAAGACTTGCTGGGTAGTTTGGTGAGTTATCAAAAATATGATAAGGAAAGTGTTGGTAACTTAAATATGAAAGTAACATACCGTTTGTTCCGCTGTGTGTCTGCATTCTTCCTAGTTTTATAGCACGTACGAGTAACGGCACAAAAAAATAGGTATATTCCAAGCGTAGAATGATGATGTAGTTTTAAGTAACAAAGTGTAAGTAGGTGAGGGCGTCATGCAGCCGTCTCCTAAATATTGTTATTTTGGGTGCAGAGATTTCCACTACAAGGAAAACATGCCACAGGTGTCAGACGCGGTTGGAATAATAGTTATGCGGTTCTTCAAATGACTCTAAAGTTTTGCGAATTTCAATGAGTAACCTCGCAGTTTTATATAGCTGATGAATTTCTGCACAGAGCGATAAACACGCTGAAGGTCGTGCACCAGTAAGGTCCTTGCAGTTTCAAAACTGTTCCTCATTAGCATGCAACATCGTAAGCAGATAGGCCGCTCAAGCTTGATACCACAAATAATGTGATCAGAGAGGTTTTGAAAAATCGGTATGTATAGTTGTTTGGTAACGTTTCGCTCTTGACGCATTAGCTTCATCAGACCAGATGAATCAGGGTGCAATTGGAGTCGCATTTTATGATAAACAGGGAGCATAACCGTGTTACACGATACTTTAGCCAAGGTGTCATTACAGTCACAATTCGTGACGTTACCTCAGTGGTTCAATCACAGTTGGAATAGTAAAGGTGTTCCGTTGTGTGACATGGCCTTAACGGACAAGTTCATAGTGTTGACAGTTGGAGTCGAGTTTCCCTTTCCAATCTGATCGGCGCACCGACGCTTGTCAGTCTGGCCGCCATAAGAAACATCGCCGTGCACGGCGGAGTTTTACTCCCTCCATTCTACTCATACAGCTGTACGACTTTGCAATGTCCAACGCCTCGTCCATCAACCGCAGGGGGTGTTGATTGTATACGCCTACAATTGATCTCTACGTTTTCCTAGTCGATCCGCTGACCAGTGTCCAATGCATGCACAGTCACCATCGAGTCTCTTAATACTGCTTAGCATTTAAGCTCGTTTGTCGGTCGTCTTAAAATGCGCCTGGTTTGCTTTGAGCTCCGTGTGCGTACCTCGCTCTCGGTCTTGCCTATATACACAAATGTACAGTCCTAACATTTAATTTGATAAACGGTTAGTCGTCCTGTCATTGGGAATTGTGTACTTTATGTACACCAGCGCTGAACCTTGCGTCTGACTTCACAAAATATCACCCATATATTTTCCTTGCTTAATACCTTCCGAATTGTCTCTGAAGTCTCTTTCATTGTACTGAACTACTACCGTTCATATCCACTCCGTTGTGGGTCATGAATGTTATTTTATCACAGGGCTTCAGAATGGACATCGGTGGGGCATCGTTTATGTTCGTCTGGGCAGCGGTGCTGAAAGCGAGAAGGTAATGAGTGAATACCAATGAAAGGATAAAGCACGTACATGAAGAGGTGTAAGAAATCTATAAGATTTGAATTTGATATTAAGTTTAAGCACAGAGAAAGCGTGAGAGCAGAAAAAGTAACACTGCAATAATAAACAGTTATGCTGGTAACTGTTTCAATTCAGAAGTAATTAGCCAGGTTGAAGGAACTTGGAGGGCCGAAGGCAATTGGAATTACGTACATAAGGTAAGTAGGCTAGTGAAGTGTTAGCAAAAGTTGAAAATTTTAGTAGGCACTCCTCAGTCGTTGTAATCGAAAGTTAAGAAGAGATTTACTGCAGCATATTCCAAATAATACTCAAAGCTGCGAATATGATTTCTATTGCTTAAATCCTATTTCTTTACTCGCTTTCACATAACTTTTGTTAAATCCAGAGAAACACAAATAAAGACTTGTAAGAAAACAGGGAAAGAGCGAAACCACTAGAACAACGAACCGCATATCTGGAACTTCTCCCCTATTTGCTCAGCTCACACAGCTCCGGGAAATTTGCTCAAATTTCGCCGCGCTGACTGCATACCTGCAATCAATGCGCAAGCATTCATATTGCGATGGTAACGAGGGAGTCATCTTCAATACAACCATGCTCATACACCGTGAATCATCTGAAGACTGCTTAAGATACTGACGCATCTATCGCTTCATGCCGTAACAAACATCCCGAGATCTTCACTTGCTGCACACGTCCCCGTAGAAACCTAATCTGACACTGCTCATTAGCACGGCCTGACAACACATGTGCCTTACATATGTTCATCTTTTCCTACAGTGTAAGCTATTTTACTAAGCTACAAAAGCGAAGGGGTAGGAGGCTTGCTTCACCTTGCTTGAAGCAGTAAAGTAACTCATGTTGATTGCCAATCTTGCTTCCTCGTCCGTTTTCAGTGCGATCGTGCTCGGTCAAACGTTGTATAGTCTCAACACGTGTGTATGTCTGGTGCCTAAGTGTGGTTAGCCCATACTGGTTAATATTTGCTTGGCTACGCACCGCGCGTGGGGTACTATCTTGAAGTAAATCCATCTGTTCCTTCTAAGCGTCAAAGCAATTAGGAGGCGTTAGTATCTTCCAAGTGTATGTTTTATTTTCGAAAACAGCAGCAAATTTCTTGCTCTTTATGAAGCCGGAAACAAAATAATCAAACTTAACTTCTCACAGAAATACACTTGCTTTATATGCCAGCAATCCAGTAAACATTATCACGCATTTTGCGCACTATGTTTATTAACTATTAATTAACTAACTATTAACTATTAACTATGTGGACGACAACAAAATTCGCAGTCGTGGTTTGTCTCAGGGTAGCAATCTGCTAACTTTATACCGGTAATTACGTAGTAACCAGGAATGCGAGAGAATTTCAAGTGTAGATTGTGCCCCTGGTTTAAAGTGAAACTCAAAACAGTGAATATCGTCCCCGTCCAACCAAGCTATATATTGCATGGTGTCCAAACGTGGTTCAACCTAAGCAGTGGCGAGACCGTTCATAAACTAACGACAGCTCAAGAATGTGTTCATCAGTTCAACTGCATGTCATAAACTAAAGCTCAGACGAACTCTTTCGAATCAGATGGTTACTAACTTGAATGGCTTACACAGAAAGATTAAAGTGACAACGGAGCACGAACAGCATGATACGCTGCCGTTGCTGGACATACTGATCGAGCGTAGAAGTGGCAGTTCAGTACGCAGACCAGTTTACCGCAAGCCAACGTGGAATGGACAATCACTGTGTAGACCCCGTGCGGACGTTCCGTGTTATCTATGCGTCAATGAACCCCCTAACTTTACGATATGCTGAGGCCGTGGCTATCAAACAAATTGGCCCAACTCTGTGTGTGTGCAGAAAGACGCAATTTTGACCCTTGCCTTGCCGTGGTAGCAGGCCGGGCACAGATGACAAAGTGACTTGAATGTAGGTATGCATAGTTTGGTCAATTTGGCATTTTAACTGCGCTACTTTCATGTTGCTATACATTCACACGTCTGTAGTACGCACTTGAAAATATGCAGAGAAATTATTCCGGAATTAAATCGTGCGGCACTGTTGTGTTAACTTTTCTGCTAAAAGTTTCCTCGGGAAATAATTATTTCAATTATTTAGTTTTCAAGAAATTTACGGTCACACAAAATGAGCAGTGGAACTAGCAGAATACCAGCGTATTAAAGTATGTACAGAAGGTTATCTAATGC
>OX104062.1:12582008-12602094 GCA_944474145.2 Dicrocoelium dendriticum
TCCTGAGGAAGCACCACGTTACCTCATCTACCCTCGCGTCCAGCCGCAGGCCATCCCGTGCTACCGATGTGCACCGGATTTGCGTCCGTTGCTCTCAACACACAATCACAGGTCACCCGCCGTGCACATCCACTCTCGCTCTGTCAAACCATGCGTTAGTCAGTTTGGTCTCCGAATCCACGGTACATATCCATGCTACTCACGCATAGCTTTTTCTCACATGCTGAGCGTCTAACCGTCACACTAGCCGATTTTTGACGCCACGACCGTCACCTGTCTTTGGGCCGAGTACTGAGGGTGCGTGCTCCGCTGGGTTGAACGATAAAAATTATACTAATAATAATAACTTTTGGAGAGTGAAACTGTTGTACACGTGCGAATAAATTGCGACGCGCAGTCTCAACTTGGACCGCGATTACCATTGGAGTGTACCTTAGCCATTTGATCACTAGGACCGTAGCCAATGATGCAGAAGGCAATTGGGTGTTTTCCCCTCCTGAAAACACTGTATATTTCTCATGGTACCGAGAAACCGTATCCACCATGAGACGGATCTTACTTACTTGCGCAAAATTCTGACGCATGCGCGCTGTCAATGGTTTGGTTTTATGCCAGGAACAATAGGAAATATTTTGTGAAAATTTTCATTTAGGGCAACCATTGTCGTTTTCTACCAGTTCCCGGGCATTCTCACTTGTTTGGTTCTGGCGCAGATCCACAGTGATAGCAAGTTTTTGAAAGGGGATGAAACCATTGGTTACTGATTATGGGTTGGAAGCAGCAAGTAGAGGTTTGTTCTTGTGTAGCAGTCTTGGGACACAGTCCCGTTATGTTAGAATGTGCTCGATATATTTAATCTCGGCAAAGTGCTTGTCTAGGGATTTCTTAAACTCCGACACCGACATTGCCTCAACTACGTGCTGCGGCAGGTCTTTCCATACATTCACCACCCTGCGATCTAAAGAGAGTTTGGTGATCAACCGCTTCAAATCCGTTACGACAAGCTTGTACCGGTGTCCTCGTGTGAGGTAATCTCCCAGAAGTACTATCCGGTACGTCATGATGAGGTCAGCTATCAGTCGACGATATGCTAGGGTGTTCAGTCCTAAATACATACCGGTCTTCGTACGGTACAACTCGTAAGCTGGGAATCAGCCAGATGGCTACATGCTGCACTCGCTCTGGCTTTTCTACCTCCGCTGAGTAATAGTGTAGCGAGAACGACACGGTAGGGGAGAACGCGGTTTATTGTACGCTGAGAAGTTCACAAATGTCCCACGCACACACAAATATAGCCGCGTTTCCCACTTACGACACACCACGTTCCGCCGAGTAAAGTGGTGTCCACTAAGCGCCATTAGACTGACTTGACATGGACATTGAATGTGACGTTTTCCGCCCACATTTCTGTTCCTTGCTTCGCAGCATATCCAGCCTGGATTCGTACCAAAGCTCTCGACTTGCTTGCTCGGGGCTGTGTTTCTCTGGTCGGGCCGATTCCTGGAGCCGTAGATCAAGGCATATCTCTTGGGAAAATCGGGCTTCCTTTTATGTCGTCTCTTGTTTTTCTCGGCGCGGCTGCTGTATCGTTTGTCGCTGACGACCCAATCCCGACTTGCATCGTAGGCCACGAGCTGGGTTGACGATTCCCGTTCCCAGTCTCCACGTTAGACCCGATCTCCTGCTGCTTTCGGGGCATTTCCGTGTGAACTGAGATCTGCACCCCTACACCCGCTCCGTCTCGAAAACCTGTTTTCCTCGTATACCATGGGCGTAGAAGGGTTGCGTTTACCCAGCGTTTCCCCACCCCTTTGTCCATACCGCAGCTCGTCTTTTTTCGGTCGATCACTGTATAGGGAAATTTCCAGCGTTTGTTGAACTTGCTCGCACCGGGTCCGTTGTGTGACGTTGCAGCGTTATTGCATAGATTGACTTTGTCTCTTAGGTTGAATGATATCCATTTGTCTGCCACGTTACTTGCATCAAAGTTCCGCTTGTTGCGTAGTTGCCCAGCCCTCGTTTCCATTCTGCCGGCTGTGGTCAGCCTTCGGTGTTGTAGGGCTGGATGTGTGCGCTCGCAGCCGATTGCCAAATGGGTGTTGATTGCAATCCTTGGTTCTCTGCCAAATTGCAATGCAAACGGTGAAACATTGGTGCTTGATTGCGTGCTGGTTCGATAAGAGAGCAGCACCTCCGTTAACGCTTCCTCCCACGGTAACTTTGTGCAGTTCATCCATGTTTTCAGAGTTCGGTTAAACCGTTCTGTCATCCCGTCGGTCTGCGGGTTGTAAGGCGAAGTGCTTTTTTCCGGATGCCCCATTTGACCAGCATGGCTTGAAACGCTTTTGATTCAAAGCACGGACTTTGATTGGTGATAACGCTGTGCGGTAAACCATACCTCGCCGGTACGTTGAATTCAAACGCCTGTGCCACGATCTCGCCTGTTTAATCTCTAGTTCGTATCGCTTCGGCCCAATGAGTGAAATGAGCAAATATGTCTAGTCTTCAGCAATGTAGTGCCTCGCTGATTTCAATGGACTTTATTGGCGCTCTGGGTTCATCCATCTCACGGCTTGTTTGACATTTTGGGCACTCCCGGATATATGCCGCAACGTCCCTTCTCATGGTTGGCCAGAAGACTCGTCTCCGCAGCAAGTCAAAAACCCTCTCAAATACCGTGTGTGCGCTGTCATGGACCATTTGAATCACTAGATCCTCTTGACTTGGTTGGATAAAAGGAAGTCTCATTCCGTTTGTCTGCACCAGCAAATTACCGTTTACTGTGTACAGCCTGTCCAAGATCCTGACGATTTCCTCCATTTCCCCCGATGTGGCATCCAGTTTGGTACTCAATTGTAAATGGCTACACAGCGACTGCACCAGTTTATCCTTTCTTTGCACTTCGAGCAGCGTGTCCCTCCCAAATGTGACTGCACACACCGGTATAGCAGTGTCCGGTATGACGTCGTCCAACAGCGGCCGCGACAGCATATCAGGTAGCACATTCTTCGTCCTATCCACGTGTCGGATGGTAAAATTAATTCTTGGAGTCGATATGCCCATCGTGCAAGACGTCCTCGCGGATCCTTCGTTGTCGTCAACCATGAGAGCGGTTTGTGGTCCGTCATGACGTGGAATTCATTCGCCAACAGGTATGTTTTCCACTCCAGTAGGGCCCATACCATAGCTGGACATTCCTTCTCTGTTGTTGAGTACTTCTGCTCGGCACTCGTCAGCACTCGACTGGCATATTCTACGACCCCCGGTGGCTGGGAAAGTACCGCACCGATTGCGACGTCGCTAGCATCAACTGCTACCGTAAATTTTGTACTCGGATTAGGTAACCGCAAGCACATAGGAGATTCCGCCACGCATGTTTTTATGTGATTGAATGCTTCCCCTGCCTCGGTTGACCACACGAATGGTTGATCCTTCTGCAGCAACTTCAATAATGGACTAATGGTCTCTGAAAGGTGAGGGACGAAGGTTGAATCAAATGCCACAAATCCCAGGAAAGAACGAAGGTAGCGTTTGGATTTAGGGGCTGGAAAATTCTGGATCGTTTCCTGTTTCTCTGGCACCGTCTGTATTTCACCGTTCCCTACGATGTGACCCAAGCACACGATCGACATCTGGGCTATCTGTGGTTTCTCACGGCTAAGCTTCAAACCGGCTTCCTCCAGTTGTTGTAGTACGGTCGCGAGTCTGCTACAATGCTCATGTTCGGTCTCGGAGGACATCACGATGTCGTCTCCGTAAACTACCACTCCTTGGAGGTTTTCCAAAATCATTAGCAGCAGTCGTCGAAATGTGGCGGGGGCATTGCACAATCCAAATGGCATTCTCAAAAATTCGTACTGCTGACCGTTTACACTAAAAGCTGTTTTCTGACGATCCTCCTCTACAATGGGCAACTACCAATATCCCGTTTGGAGGTCTATTAACGAGATCAGCTTGGCGTTGTGCAGAATGGATAAAATTTCCTCCATCTGTGGCATCGGAAACGCATCCTTCACGGTTAGTTTGTTCAGCTCTCTGAAATCAATGCAGAATCGCTATGTACCGTCAGCTTTCTTTGTCAGCAACACTAGCGACGAATACGGGCTGCTCGCGCGCCTAATAAATCCTTTGGGTTCCATCTCTGCTACTTGCCTCTGCACCTCAGGTAGGATCTTTGGCGGAATTCTCCTGAATATTGGCTTACATCGTCCCCATGGGACCAGCGGTATCCGATGTTCCATCCAGTTACAGAAGCCGTATTCGTCATTCGCGTCCGTGAACAAATGCGCGTACCTCTCTAGCGTTTCCCGTATTGTACGACTTGAGCAATCAGGCAGAACAGATACGGCCCCAACTCGACCACTTTTTCCTGCGTTAAGGTTGATTGCTTCGCCGCCCACGAACATCACATCATTTCCTAGATCAATTCTAGCGCTCAGTCGTTTTAGGACGTCATTACCGATTATTGTTTCCGTTTCACCCTCCACAACGAACATTAGATGGCTATTACACGTCTCTCTTATTATCAATTATAACCTTTTCACACCTGCTACCTTCAACTGATGACCTCCGAACGTTTGCAACGATACTGACGATTGGTCTAAGGGAACCGCATCACATCTTTTTGTAATTGACGCCCCCGCCCCTGTATCTACAACCGCTCGAACTGGCACCCCCTGAATTACGACGTCTATCACAGGCACCTTCCACTTATTAGGAATGAATAAGGAAAAACAATGAGACAGGCTTGCGTTCGTGCAGTATCTAGCCAGATGGCCACTACGGTTGCACCGAAAACAGCGACGGTCATTTCGGCTTCCGTAGCCATTGCGTTGCGTTTCCATCCTTGGTGTATTTCACGACAATAAATTCTGCACCATCTGTGTCAGTTGGTCCACCTTGCGTTCAAGTTCCGACGGCTTGATTCTGGCCATGATCAACGGCTCCGCCAAACTCTGCGCCACTGTCATAAGCTCTTACGCCTTGACCACTCCGACCATCGATGCCAGCTTCACTTGATCCTGGAGGGTTTTCGGCAGCCTCCGAATCAATTGTCCTTACAATAGCCTTTCTTTGGCGGCCGCATCTAATTCGGGTAGCCCAGTCGTCAAGTTCCTATAAAGTTGCTGAAACAATGTTCTCAAATCGTCCTGTTCTTCCCATTTTGCTGAGTGAAATTTTTCCCTTGCCCTCTGTCGGATATCTCCTTTGCAAACTCCGCGCACAAAGCTGCCTTACTTCGTTAAACGAGCACCCAGGTTCGACTGCCGCGTCAGCAAGTACGTCGCTTTTGCTCTTCCGGGGCCGTAAGCAGGTTTGCATCCCCTTTGAGTCCGTCGCAAGCCGCGATTCCTTCGAACTCATCCAACGAAGCATCCGCGTCTCCCTCAGAAAATTGAGAAGGCCACGGCACTTTCATCCTGGTCACGGCACCAGTGTAGCGAAAACGACACGGTAGGGGAGAACGCGGTTTATTGTACGCTGAGAAGTTCACAAATGTCCTACGCACACACAAATATAGCCGCGTTTCCCACTTACGACGCACCACGTTCCGCCGAGTAAAGTGGTGTCCACTAAGCGCCATTAGGCTGACCTGACATGGACATTGAATGTGCCGTTTTCCGCCCACATTTCTGTTCCTTGCTTCGCAGCTTATCCAGACTGGATACGTACCAAAGCTCTCGACTTGCTTTCTCGGGGCTGTGTTGCTCTGGTCGGGCCGATTCCTGGAGCCGTAGATAAAGGCATATCTCTTGGGAAAATCGGGCTCCCTTTTATGTCGTCTCTTGTTTTTCTCGGCGTGGCCGCGGTATCGTTTGTCGCTGACGACCCATTCCCGGCTTGCATCGTAGGTCACGACCTGGGTTGACGATTCCCGTTCCCAGTCTCCGCGTTAGTCCCGATCTCCTGCTGCTTCCGGGGCATTTCCGTGTGAACTGAGATCCGCGCCCTTACAATGGGACCATAGTAAAATCAAATACGTGGGTCGTATTAATGAAACGAAGTGGTGAGTGTCAATCACTTCTGACCAAAAGATGAAACTGTGTTTGGGCGCCCGAAACATACGATGGCTGTTTTGGTAAAGCCTATTTGTGTTGTCCATGGTCTTTATGTCGCAGCTTGAGAGCACACCGAGGTCTTGCAGCGGTTGACCGGCCACAGTGTAGCTTCGGCTGTGGTGACAAATACCCAGCTCCGTGAATTGCGACTTGACCGGTTTGATCGGAAGATTGATATCTGCAGTCCGTATGGAGAAGCGGTCCATGTCTTGCTGTAGCAGGTCACAATAATTTGATATGCCGATGAATTTCCATAACTTTAAGTCATCTGCGAACAGCGTACAAAGGGACTGGAATAGCTGAGTTATATCGTTTACATGGATGAGAAACAAAATCGGCCCCAGTGGCTTGCCTTTGGGCACGTCAGTACTCGATGGATACCAGTCGGGCAAATGGTTGTCCACCTGGACCCTCCACTTTTGATCAACAAGGAATTTCTTGCTCCATCGATGCATAGAACCGCCAACACCGCACACCGTAAGCCTCTCGAGGTGCACTGCATGATTCACCTTGTCAAAAGCCGTGCTAAATTAAATGTAAATAACGCTTGTAACCATTCGTGCCTCGTTAACATTATGTTTTTAATGCAAGGGAGACCTTCACGAAACCATGCTATGCGGCCTTCAGTGGACGCCACAGAATTGAGGGCCTTCATTCCTCTCGACCAAGTCATCGCTTGGCCACCCCTCCTCTTCTTCCATCCACACCCCCGGCGCGCATACAACGCACATCGCGGGAGTCGGTGCGCTGGCATGCGCCACGCGTGGCCGAGCCAACGGAGCCTGGTGCGTGAAAGAACGGTGCTGAGCGGTTCAGTTCCTTTACCTGTGCCGTAAACAAGGCGTCGAACCAACGCGTTGCTCATGCGGTGTTCCCACCAGATGTGAGCTAAATCGCGAAGATACCGGTGATCTAACGTAACCAGCCTCTTCAGGTCCGTTGCTTTAAGAGGCCAGGTTTCACAACCATACAGTAGGGTCGAACGTACCGCTGCAGTGTACACTTTACTTTTCAGGGCAAGAGTGATGTCGCGCCACCGTCATAAGTGGCGAAGGTTAGCAAAAGCGCCCCGAGCTTTTGCTATACGGTTCGTGATCTCATCTTTAATAACACGGAAGCTGATAAAACTTCCCCGGTTGTTGAATTTCTTATCGACTTCTAGCTGATCCCCACTAAGGCATAGCGCAAGAGATGATCCTTGCTAATCTTTGAGCAAAGCTTTGCACTTCGGGGGTGCGAAACAAAGCCCGAAGTGAAGGACAGTCAGTTTAATCTGTCCAGTGCCGATTTGCACGTCTGGGAGCTGACAGATTAGGGCAATATCATCAGCATACTCTAAGTCAAGAAGTCGTTCTCCTGGGAGCAGATTCCCACCTTCAAAGTCGTGTCCTATAAACGCGATTTCCATGACTTCGTCAACAACGAAGTTGAAGAAGTAAGGTGACAACGGAAATCCATGTCTCACACCGCTGGAGATATTAATGGACGACGACAGCTTGACGTAAGCCCTCACTCCGCCCGAGCTACGCGTATATAATGATCGGATAATATTTACATATTTCTCAGGTACACCTTTTCTGAGTAGACAGTCCCAAAGTGCAAGTCTATCCACCGACTTGAATGCATCTTTGATATCGAGAAACACGACAACAGTGGGCCGCCAATGTGTAACGGTGATCCAACAAATGACGCAAAGTGAAGATGTGTTCAATGCAGCCACCACCTCGACGAAACCAGGCTTTCTCATCACGAATCTGGCTTTCACAAGTGCCAGTCAGCCTATGAAGGATGATAGAGGCAAGCAATTTGGAGGCCATGGCGATCAGACTAATTCCTCTATGACTGCCGCATTCTGCTCGTGAGCCTACCTTAAAAACTGGGACTATGGCAGTGCGGCTCCAGTCGGTTGGGACAGTTTCCTGCTCCTACTGTTTGACTAGTAACTCGTGTAAATTATCCACAAGCGCAGGTCCCCCGAATTTAAAGAGGGATGCATGCAGATCAGCAGGTCCCGCGGCTTTATTCAACTTCAACAGTTCGATCTGACGTTCGAAGTCTGAGCGAGAGGGTAGATCCAAAAGGACAGCCCAGGGAGTGGGGCAATCAGTGGCCGGCGAGAAATCTAACAATTCCGGCAGGTTAATCTGCCTTTCAAATGCTCAGCCCAACGCTGCAAGAGTTTTGACAAGTTGTAGATAGGCTGTCCATTCTCGTCAATAATTGTTTCACTAACACCAGTTCTTCTGCTGCCCGATTCCCTTAACAGTCGGAATAACTTACGATGGTTACCAAGGGCAGCGGCCATTTCCATATCTAATGCACGATGAGACCACCAGGATTCGTGGCCTCTTTTCAGGCTAGCACGGAGTTTTGCCCGTGGCTTTTTGCGAGTTTCATTGTGTTCGCTTCCAGCCGGAATATGCCGGCGAGCATCTATAAGTTCCAGAGACTGTGAAGAGTTCCAATGTCCATGTTGGCTATTAGACTTACCACATGCGGATTTGCCTGCTGCTAGTAAAGTCTGGTGAATATGAGACCAGTGACCTTCAATTGCATCCAGTGAGCGTTTATCCAACTCGCATGACAGCATACTTTGATGGGCATTCAGAACAGCTGGCTTCGCCAGTTGGCTAGTGTCCATACGCTCACAACGTCGTCGTGAGCTTCCGCCAAAGCGCATCCGCACGTCAGCACATACAAATGCATGGCCGGTGTTCACACCTGTTCTCCAAATCGAGCGACAGTTCTAGACGCAGCCTCTAAATTCGTAACTTATCGCAATGTGATCGATTTGCGTCCATAGCTGGTTCGAGGCTGGTTGGCGCCAATTAACCCTCCGACGGGTGCTGTGTCGGAAATTAGTGCTCGCAAGAAATAAGCAAGCATTCTCACACAAATGAAGGAACAGCTCACGGTTGTCATTCCGGGAGCCTACACCATGTTGGCCGCCCAGATGCAGCTCATCTGTGGATAATTTTCCAAATTGAGCGTTCAGATCCCCAGCCAGCACTACAGTGTCCGAGCTTCTTCTGTGACGAAGGAGCTAGTTCAGTTGAGGAGAGAAGTCGTCTTTTACCGAGTCATTGCTAGAGTTTGTCGGTGCATAGGCAGCGATGATGAATACACACCTGGTAGTCTCACGCGACTTCGAAGTTATGAACGAGCCGGCCAATCGGACCGCACACATCCGGCTACTGATTGCAATCCAATCAATCAGAGTAGCTTCAGCCCTGGGTATCAGGGCAATACCAACACCGGCTTGGCCGCTGCTCAAAGCTGCATCGTCACCGGATAGGCGCGATAAGAAAGTACTGCTGGTGTCACCTGGAGCGGATGGCAGAGTGAGCTCAGAGCTCGAGTCTTGCAGTGGGTCTCCGATAAGCAGCAGATATCCATCGAGATGGGCCCTTATGTTCGGGCAAGTGCTGCCTGTTGTCCGATCTGAAACAATGTGCGAACATTGAGGCTTGTCAATCTGAAGGAGAATCGAGGGCTCCAAATATAAGCCGGTGAACTGGGCTTTACCGCTTGCTTGGACATGGGCCTGTTGACAGGGCAGGAATGACGCTGCTCGTTCACATGTGGGTTGAAACTAAAAGGCAAGCGACTATTGAAGCAAAGTGGGGGAGGGCCGAGAATTGGGGTTTGAAAACAAGGAGGATAAAAGTGAAGCTGGAACGGGGCAATAATGGTGAAAAAGCCTAAGAGGGGAAATAAGAAGACGGGAAGGCTTGAGCAGTAGCATGTTAACCCATATTCACCCTGCCCGATGCAGCGGATAGGGCACCGTTGCTTATCCTCTGCGGTGGACACAGTATCAGAAATTTGTTTGAAGTGAGATTCATAGTATTGCGTGGGCAAGATACTGTCAGGCTGCTCAGGCCTAGACAGAAGAACCATTAGGGTTCTTAACCAAAGCCTTTGATTCAAAAGCCTGTCCGCAAGGCATCGGGTTTGGCATTGGGCTACAAGGAGTCCGTTTTAAGGAAAAAGGATCCACCCTCATTTAAACCCCCAACCTGGAGGACCAGGAGGCTCAGTTTGTCTGGCCTCTAACCATTGAGCAATCTGGTATGAGTAGCTCTGAAAGTGCAAAAATGCACCACCAAGTATAGTTTAATGGATCACTGAGGCACACAAACCATCGCATCACGGTAAGGTCCAGCCTCATTGCGATGGAAATGCATGAAATGCGGGAAGGCGCATTCCCATCCCCTGATCAAGTGGTGGTTACTGATTAGAAGCAGCAAGATATATCTCTATGTCAGCACTAACATTGAACAAATTAGCTAGAGGTGGGAAACACCTTAGCTACTGAGGCGCAACAAATAAAAGGAGAGGAAAATAAATACAACGCTTAAATATCAGCTGAGCTTCCAGCAAATGAAGGGCATCGTTCCGGTAAGCTACAAGCCGGATAATAGGCAACAATAAAAATTATAATGTAAACTTATATTACGCTACGAAATGAGATCGTAGTTGCATGGGATGCTAAAATGATGGGGATGGACAAAGAAACGCACAGCAGGAACGCCACTGAGGTCGGCTCCAAGCCATATGAGCAAGCGTGTCCAACCCAACATGTTCATCGTCTTCTGCATCGTCATCTGCGAACAATGCGCAAGCCGAACGGGAAAGCTGAGACATATCGATCATATGAATCTATTTAAAAATGTGCTCCATTACACTCTGTTGGGGCACGCCACTGCTCGAGAAATACCAGTCGGTCGGATGGTTGTCTACCTGAACGCTCCACTTTCGAGCAACAAGGGAAATCCTGATCTATCGGTGTAGCGAGCCATCTACACCGCACAACATCAGCCTAATGTGGCACCGAATCCTAAGTACACACTGCTAGCAGGTTTATAAATGAAAACGCCCCTCCCATGCAGCAATATGACTCTAAAGGTAAACATATATCCGGAAAATTGATATGCGGCCGGAAGCATTTCGTCCGAACCAAGCGATGCAGCGGATTAGACGGGTAATTCGTGGGAAAAGCCGGAGGACTGCCACAGCCAAATTGTCAATTTTGGTATAAAAAGTTTCGACTTGCGCACTGCTAACGTGCAGAGGACGTATTAGACACTAGCTGCGTGACATGGGTCACTAAGCCGCCAAACATATAATGGTTTTGAAAGCCAATTAGGCAGGTTAACTACAGTTAGGCGGTAACATCATTCTACACGTTGGCTAGAGGCGAGATACCTAGCAGTCGAAGAAACAGTAGCGAATTCGAAGCATTTCAAGTATGTAGATTTTTCCGAGGAAATATGATATCATCCAACGGTTCCCAGACAGCAGCAGTAGATGATAATTCAACAGCATGTGCAGAAACCACAGCATTACTCTCGGGAAATGAATAGAGTGTAGTGAAGGTGACACCGACAATTTCACTCACTATACGCCAACATGGGCGATGAAGAAAAGTGAACGGTATAGCAATAAAAATTAAAAGTGGTAGTTCAACTAGCAAAAACGACCTAAGAGGAAGGGTTGTAAAAATGAAGATATTGCCGGAAAAGTGAGGGTGTGGTATAAACAACACAAGGTGCGCAATAATGAAAATTTTCACGGTTGCAAGGAATTCCGCGTTTTGTTGCAAAATGGATGTAGGCAGATGTCAAGGAGAATGTTTCCGAAAGCAAGTAGCGGCTGGGTGTGTTAAAATCCCGGTATAAGACAAATGCAGAAATAAGAGGCACGCGGAAATAAAGGGCTACAGTATAACAGTCGACGTTAAAAGCATACTTTCATTAAGCGAACCTTCACCATGCAAACATTATGAATACAAATCTAAGTAGGTAGACCACCGATTTGCTCCAGATTCATGAGTGGTAAACTTACGAAGCTTTTGTTATATTTGGTTGGCGGCGTCTGGCTTCGCATTTGCCTGTCATTTGGGCAAGCCACAAGACGCTTGCCCCTACAAAGGGACCATAGATGGCTTGCGCTGCACCACCCACAGCTCCATCCACACACCCTATATCCAGTGTAAAACCGAAGGAATAAGAAGATAGGGAGACATGTGAATGGGAGCGTTTCATCAACATAGCCGGCCCAAACTCTTTCACAGGCGAACACAAACATGCTGTATTTGGGGAATCAAGCGCACACAAGGCGGTGCCTTGACCGCAGTCCGTTGCAAACAAATGCACGGAACCACTTCGAGCCAAACACGGCCCCAATGATTGTGCATTCCGTCCCCTCCAGCACCAACCAACTATCTTCTAGAGCCAATATGGACAAGGTTGTATATAATAGACAGGTAGGCAACTTGTTAACATGCACATCAAGCGCAGTCACACCGGGGATACCAAGCAACAGGTAAACACATGAAATGACGAGATTAATAAATTCAATCGGCTAATGAATACAGTATACCGACATTGCTATTCAACAAACCGGCTTATGGAATTAACTGGTTGTCAAAGATTCCGCTATGGTTTCAAGACGTCAGCAACAAAATTTTAGGAAATACATCCAAAGTGAAAATATTAGCAAAGTTAGCTACAAGTAACTTGAGTGACGGGTGCAAGTTAATAGAAGATGGTTTAAGTGCACATTACTGAGAAAATAAAGCAAACCCAACACCTCGAATGGACAGACACAGCATGATAACAAGCGGTGCGTAAATCGACTGCAACGTACCTACCAACGCTGCATCGGTTCAGCTTACGTTCTCAGCAGCAACCGCACTCATTTCGACTCAAGGCCAAACGCCGCCAACAGAAGGGATTCATTGACTCTTTGAAACGGGTGTAGGGGCCGAGGTTGGAGCCGCTGAGGACGCTGATCGATGGTTGCTCAGTCACTACCTGCACATAATGCAGATCTAGCAAAACACTGACTGTCTCTTGAACACCCGTTCAAAGATCGACTGGCCTACATTGAACGGCCTTTAGCAGCACAAAGTGAAGCTGAGTTTGACGGACACGCCGATAAAGGAAACGACGCAAAGTGCATCGGCTCAGCTGCGAAACCGTAAGTGTGCCTGTGCTCACGGGATCCCGCCTGAAGAATTGAAACGCGGTGAACCTGCTTTGGTGACTGCGCTGCACCACTTGGTACAACACGTGTGGGTTGAGGATGAGGTGCCTCCTGAGCTGAAGGGTGCCCTTGTGCTACCAATGTACAAGGGCAAATGAAGCAAGCAATGTTGCACGAAGCTGCGTTGTGTGGCGGACGTGTTTACTGTGCTCCGGCAGTTTTGTGCGATTTCTTCTTGCCAATTCAACGGAATTTGGATTATTATACACTGTTTTGCTGGAAACTGTGCACTGAATTTACTGAAACAAGAATTTTGGACAAATTCACAACTGCTTTTACAAAAAACTGTGAAAAACTTTTTCCCTTGTCCAACATGTACCGTTAGTCTGACTAAAGTGTTTTTCCGTAAGGTTTGGGCCACGTTTTCCTTACATTTTATATCCATCTTATGTAGTTTTTTATGCTCTTTCTTTTAAGTCATCTTACGCTCATGAATTTGGTGGGATTAGCCTACATTTATTTTTTATATGTCATATTCCGGCTGAGCCTCCTACTGCAATGTCTATTTATAAGGATATTCTCGAAGGGAATTTTATACCTTTAACATGCATACATACAATAATTTTGCTGTTGTTGTATACTATATACATTGCTTGTGCTTTTTACAAAGTCTTTTTTATGCATGTTTGTTGTATTCCTAGAAAACTCCAAACGTTTAGCTTCCTCTTGATGAGCCTCCTTTTGATGAACCGACGTTTGGTATTGATCGCCCCCAATAGCTTCTTGTCAGTTTAGGCTACGTTTTGATCAACACTCTACAAAGATTTTGCCGGCCTATCTGACCTATTGTGTTTTTGATTGATGCCTCATTGACCCCGCATGCCTGGTTTTCATCTTAATTGGGCGAAGTTTAGCCAACGCTTTACGTCGTCATGGGTCTCACGTTTTTAGAGGGGCTTTTATTTTTTGATGTTTTACAGATGTTGCTGATAAATTGTAATTGAAATAGGGGTATTTTTATAGGATTTCGAGTGTTGTCCACCTACCTTGGTATTTTTCGGGAGTATTCTGGCAATCGCTATATTTTTATTTGCCCGTTTTTGTCGTTTTCACATGCTGCGAACAATATTTGACCTGACCGACTAGCTAGAGAATATTTATGCTCGTGTTTATATCTCAATCATATTTCACTTGGGGTAATTCGTGCATTCTATAAATTCTTCCATTATCCTTCTCGCCTACACCATTTCCCTTCCCCTATTCTGATTTAGCTTTTATTGCTATTTTTCACTTATTGTGGCCTGAGCCCTATGGATAGTCTTTTTTAGTCGACCGCGGATTCATGCACCGTGCACATATTCACTCACACATCTCAAATATGAATTCCCCATCATTGCACATCGACGGAGTAACAAACAACATTCTACAATTTACAATGACAACCTCCGCCATACTTTCGACTCCTCACACTGTGTTGCAAAATTACACCTGTAATATCTGTCACGCTCTTTTCTCGACGGCTGCTGGTCTTACTCGGCCTACCGGATACCACAAACGACATCCCAACGAGCTACGTATGCGCGGTGCTCTGGTGGTGTCATGCCAGCAATGCAATCGTCAATTCGCCTCAGCAAGAGAGCTTACCATTCACTGCCGCCAGGCACACCCCACTATTTACCAAGACATGCTGTCATCCCGAGCGGCCATATCCTCAGTACACTGGTCTGCGGAGGAAGATGCTCAGTTATTACTGCACGCAGCTCATTTATGCGAATCTGTATCTTCACTAGCGCAGCTTCTTCCAATTTTACAAGCTAAACTCCCCTTCCGAACGTTGACAGCAATAAGGAAACGGCTCCAATTTCTAAAATGGAAACGGGCTCCAAGCCGCCGCCTTCATCGCCACCAACCTCAACAGTTGTTAACACCAATGACGGGTGCAACCGATAATATTACTGAGGACACAATCAGTTACCCCAGTCCGGAGCAAAACACACCGAGCTTTCGTATGATATCCCAAGCATCCAAAAAGACCGCGTCACCCACTCCAGCGAATCGATCATATCGCCCCTCTGCTCCTGTTGCGCCTTCCACCGGCTCAGCATCCTCTCGTACATCATCCAGCTTATCATCTGCCTCTGACAGCAACAAAGCATTTTAAGTACTTTATACGTGGAAATATTTTACTCGTCGCTAGCCGGCTATTTCGCACCTCTACTGTCGTCCCGGATCGCCCAACAACCCTTTCATCACCAGCGCTCCAGATTTAACAACTCCAATGACCTGAATGCCATTTTATACACGCCCAACTCGATGCACCCCCTCATCCCAGCCGCGGATAGGGGCCCATGAACGGCCTGCGACGCAGGCTCCCACCTTTTTCCCTTCATCCCCTGCCCTGCAGAGTCAGAGCAGTAGATTTGCTGGTTGCTCTTTCAAGGAATCAAACGGACCGGCCTCTGCCGACCCCATAGCCAGCCCTCGGAACCGCGTCCACCCGTCACCCTTACACTCACCCTTATCACCCATAGCTCTACCATCGGGATCACGACAACCATGTGTACTACTGGATCGCCTCCCTCAGTTGCTGCCATCAATCTCGACGAAGCGTTTCTCCTGCCTAAGCTACTTTATCAACATCCAAATCTCCCGCCTCCGATTCGGCGACGATCTCTGATGTACTCCAGCCTCCCTCTTGTTCGCTGTGCTCGAGGACGTTTAAATCTAGGAGTGGCCTGCCGCGCCATTTGGCGGCCCATCTCAGAAACCCTACGAGTTTACTTACCACAGCCGCTGCCAGGAATACTTCCAGTTTCGTATGCCTAACATATCACCGTACGTTTTTGACTAAAAATGGCCTGTCACAGCATTGGAGACATCAGCATCCTGTCAGTTACAATGCAGACTGTCTAGCCCGACTACCGAGGCAATCTTACAACTGGTCAGCCAGGGATGACAACTCCCTACTTTTAGCCGCTTCACGCTTTGCGGTTACGTCTCCTTCCTTAAATATCCTTTTAGAACGACTGAGGCGCGTCTTCCCCTTTCGCACCAGGGACAGTATCAGAAAACGCTTGCAACAACTTAGATGGTTCTTTCATCAGCACCACACAACGTCCACTTCCAGTGCATTTCCGCAACCATCGATTGAAACCAAACGTCCAATCACGCCTCCAGATGGAACCGTACGAGCGTCACCCTTCTCAACCATAACATCCGATGAATTCCATCAACCTCAGCCCACACTAACTACTAACTTGGGTGTGTCTACACAAACCCCTCGAGAATCGTATGAAGGCAATCCTGCGGTGACCACCACCTCCTCCGAAGCTGATTTGCGTTTCAATGTACCATCTCTCACTGTCTCGATAGATTATTCAACCTCGCCTCACTCATCTGCAGCATTAGTTCCGGAGACAACATTATGCCCTAAGGAGCAGTCGTCTACCTTAAGTTTCTCTAGCGAAACTGCAGCTGGTATTATGGCCCCTCCGTCCACAACGTGCCCCAGGACCATTGCGGTACAGGACCAACCAGAAGCTTCCAATTCTAATTACGAAGCGTTCATTGCGTCCGCGCCGACACCAGTATTTTGCACTCTGCTGCTAGCTGCCCAAAAGCTTCTTTGCAGCTGCTCCTCTCCTGCCAAGGAGGAACACCGCATACTTCGGAATCTGGTGAATTCATTCGCTACGGATGGATCGAGGATAGCATTTAGTGAGACCCTAAACGATGTGTGTACTACTCTCTTTCCACATAGATGAAGGCCTTCGAAAATACGTGTACATACCGGTAAGATTCGAAACAAGCAGCACCGGCGACGCCTACAAAGTGGCCATATGCAACGTCTTTATCATACCCGCATGAAAGAAACTGCAGGTACGGTGATTGACTGAAGATGGCGCACTGTCTTTCTTAATGATGACGAGAACATTCCAGGTTTCACGGAATATTGGAAGAATGTCCTCTCCAGACCTTCTGCTAATGATGAGCGCGCACCGTGTCGATTCCTTCCAGATAATGATGACTAGGTGAAGCCAATTGTCCTGGAGGAGATGCAAAGTGTTCTCAAACAGATGCGGGGTTCGGCTCCCGGTGTAGACCGCATTAAGCCAGCCGATATTTCAAGGATGGATCAATACTTTACAACTTCTTTTATGAACTGTCTTTTTGCTTCCTACCCATTTACCATCCACATGAACACTGCTCGGATCACCTTCGTACCAAAAGTTTCCCAGCCCATATCCCCTGACCAATTCCGTCCAATCGCAGTTTCATCTGTCCTCACACGCCTTCTTCATGGTATCCCATTTGATCTTTGGGTTCCGACTTTCCCTACCGACCGCCTTCAATTTGGTTTTCTTCGTAAAGTTGGCGCTTTCTAAGCCCCGTCTATACTCCATGCGGCTATTCGCCATTCTCATTCTTCTCGTACCGCCTTTTCATTTGCGGCAGTGGATATCTCGAAGGCGTTCGATTCCATTTCTCATCTCTCCTTACTTCGAGCAGCAGCATCTTTCGGAGCCCCCCCGCTATTATTAGATTACTTGGCATCGTATTACAGCTTCGCGTCCTCAATCTTTAATGATGTCAAGCTTCATCCTGATAGAAGGGTCCGGCAAGGAGATCCTCTTTCGCCTTTGCTCTTCATAATGTCCCTAGATGAAGTTTTACACGGAGTCGCCACTTCGCCTTGGATATCATCGGCTGGCCCGATTGAGTACCTCGCTTACGCGGACGACGTGATCATCTTTGCTCAAGACCGCATTTCTCTGGGAGATCACCTTCATCGATTCCATCAACGACTGCAGTGCGTCGACCTCAACATCAACCATCTAAAATATTTCTCGGTACATTTAGTTTTTGATGGCGCTCGCAGTAGAACCATACTGGATACGAATGCTTTGAAAAGTGGTCCTATTTTTATTCCCTCCATTCCAACCGATGAAAAGTTCAAGATGTCGGGCCTGCCTATTAACTGGAAGAGTAAGCTTCCTCTAACAGTAATCGACGATATTACTGTGTAACTTAACGAAGTTACCAAGGCACCTCTTAAACCACAATAACGACTTGAGATTCTGAGGACCTATCTGCTCCCCAAGCATGTTCAGCAGTTAGCTCTGGCAGTGGTTCACCGAACTACATTGAAGCGGTTGGATCGCATTTTCACATCACACGTCAGAAAATGGCTGCGCTTGCTGTCAGACACCTCCAGTGCATATCTTCACGCTCCCATTGCGAGCTTTGGTTTGGGTATTTCGTGTCCGTCAACGAGTATTCCCTTGCTACGGAAGGAGAGGTTGGAACGACACCTAGCCAACTGCCATACAGTGACCAGTTGGGCGATCCGGGACCCTGCAGCCGCTACCATCCATCGTCTAGCGCGCTCCACTGTTACCTTTGGTAAACGCGTCGTCATGGATAAAAGCTCATCTGCGGAAGCCTGGATACATGCTTTTTTGCTTCAGTGGATGGCTCTCCCTTGCGAAATGTGGCTGCATCACCTTTCGCTCACCACTGGCTGAGGGACCAAATCAATATTTTTCCACGTCTTTTCATACGGGGTGTCCAAATACAGGGGGGTGTACTTTCTACCAAAACGCGACGGAGCAGAGGCAGATCTACAAATGACCCGGCTTCTCTCAACTGCCGCGGGAGCTGCGGACAAAAAGAGACTCTGTCACATGTTTTTCAGGCGTGCTGCATCACGCATGATGTCCGCTGTAAACGTCACAATGAAATTGCCCAACAGATTGCCAGGCAATTGCGGCGCCAAAGCATTAACACTGTTATGGAGCCGAGGATTCCGACAGCCGCCTCATTCATCAAGCCAGACCTGCTTGCGGTTAGAAATTCTACGGTTCACATTGTGGATGTGGCCATCTGTGACGCGTACCGAATGGATTGCACTTATAAATTGAAAGTGGATAAATACGGATCAGGGGAGATTGCCGCAGCCATATCGCGATATATACATGAACAGTTTCCTAAGACGACAAATATTGTTCACCACCCTTCGTTATCAAAAATCGAGGGATGATATGTTCCACCTTAGCCAAACATCTTACCGCACTGGGGATGACATCACTTGATATTTCTGACCGCTTTGTTTCTGCTCTTCGTCTGACTCTGAAGGTCAACGACACTTACTTGCGTGGTGCATCATCACGCCTTACATAACATGCACTCAAACACACACGGTGACAATTGACGCGGTTCCGACCACTGTTTGAAATTTTTTATTATTTCATTCAGTGTTTCCTATTCTGCCGGGACATTCGTCCTCTCTTGGCATATTGCTGTACAGCTCATCCCTCGAGCCATGCATGCAAATGTCAAAAATAAATGTTAATGGCATGAATTTCTGAGTTGGTGGGCAAGGTGATTACCCGAATCCTGTTCAACTGCCTCGTCAGACAGGTTGTGGAACCTAACGTGGCGGAAGAGCAGAGCGGATTTCGTACGGGTCGCATAATTATGGATATGGTGATGGCGGTTCATCAGCTGCAGGCGTGGTTTAGATAACGACACCAGCCGTTCTACTCGCCGGTCGTTGATTTCACCAAGGCATTTGATACGGTGAACCGCGAGGCGTTAAGGCTGGTGTTGGGTAACATTGGTTGTCCGCGGTTTTTAACTTTTATTGTATGTCTGCACAGAAATATGCGGACAAAAGTGCAGTTGTGTGCACAGACCTCGGATGACATTGCAGTTGTCTCTGGCATGAAGCATGGTTGGGTCTTAGTGCCGGCCCTGTTTAACATCTATCCTCTTGCCATAATGTCTTATGCTTTTGATGCTGCTTGTGCTTACGGTGTTCGTGTGGCGCACTCTGTTGATGGTGTGTTGCTGAACATCCGTCGATTCGGTGCGAGAAACTGTCTGTGAGACAAATATCTGCATGCTGCCGTTTGCTGATAAGAGCGCGTTGTTTGCACACAGCGCGGATAAGTTGCAGCACATGACCAATACTCTGGATTCGACAGTGGCCAAAATTGGGCTCACCATCAACTCATGCAAAACTGTCTGTCTCTTTC
>OX104062.1:12602593-12619209 GCA_944474145.2 Dicrocoelium dendriticum
CCACAAGAGAAAAGTGCGCACCAATTTGAACACACCGGTGGCACAAAATATGACGCAACTTTTACAAGCAGGGCTGTGTCACAACGAGCGGTTCTGTGCGGATGAAGGGGAATGCAGGGTATGCAGGTAGCCGCAGGCCATAAGCCGTGCGGAAACTCCCCATTGACTGCATCGTGACAATGAAGACACCCACAAGAGGTGGCATGTATGCTAGGACTCCTGACCAATTTTGAAGCACAGAATATTGTCCAAACCTAAAGACTTGTGCAGTGTAGTTAAAATAGTTTCCGAACAAGGTATTCGTGGAAGAAGATCGCGAAGGATGAAATAAGACAGACAGGCTGTGACCAAATAAGCCGGTAAGTTGGCACTTCCAAGTCCTTTCTGATCAGAAGGAAACTGAAAGTTGCCAAATTTTGTGCAGCGTTATTCAAGTACTGTTCTCCAACAAGGATTTCAGTAAAGAACTTCTCAAACGGTGAAACACGACAAGCACTATAATCACACCAAGGTACTTGGATTAGAGGAAATATGACAATAGGCAAAGTTCCTTTCGAATGTTCATTCAAACACTGCTCTGCACGTTATTTAAGCTAAAAAGTCTGATCAGTATGGCACGAACCGGGATCCTAAACAAGATACGTTGTCTCGGAGCGTCGAATCAGCCACGAACCACCAATGAGATCCCGACAGTGCGTATGCGGAGACGGTGTTGAGATATTTGATTTATTCAGATGTATGGCTACGAGGTTCCAAAAGGGATATCACTATCGCCGCATCCTTTTTGGTGTAATGTTTGTCAAAGGAAACGGCAGATGTTTGTAACGATTTTAGCATGTTGAATTTACACTAAGGACAAACATATGGATAACACGCTAGAAGTATTAAGTTTCTCCAGCGGTTTCATTGGATGAGGGATGGTATATCAGGGGTGTATTCTGCATACGGTAACCTCGCTATAGCTTTAAATGCCGCTGCTACCCATACCCTTGTTGAGACCACCAGTGGTCTTGCCACGCTTGGCGGATAGACGGTCAAGTTTGGCAGTCAGTTTGTGCTGAGTGTGAGCAGCCGTCTATGTAGCAACGCCTACGAACTGGTGCACTACATCAAGCGGTTCTAGAGAATCACCGAGTCACACTACCGTGCTCTAACGTCGAAAGCAGATGTCCTTGGCGAGTAAAGAAGTCTAAAGTAGCAGTGCCACCAGAGTGTTTGCCCGTCATCTTATCGACGGTGAAAAAGGAAGACCATTGGATCATACACACTGCGAGGCGTATTTCAATGTTGGTATGCTGGTGCCTTCGTTCAGAATAACCACATTCTACATGGTGCCTTACCATGAAGTTCGAAGAGACGAAGCATTAAATTGCTTCAGCAGACACCGTCGATAAATACCGGAAGCCCCGGAGATAATCAGGGCAATGTTTGAAGGCCGAAGACGATGCTTCAACCACCGGTTCTACGTCCTATCGAAGTTCGGAAAATACTTGACGAACGCAAACGTTGGCAACCTTTGAGTGAGGCACATGTTCGGGCGCAACAATTCAGGCAACGTGTCGTTTGATTTTATAGCCTAAAATACACTGTTTTAGGATATATACTTAACATGGAATTGCAGTTTAACCAGCGAGGGCGTACCCGGTGTTTGTGCGACGGAAACAATCGGATCGCCCAAAACTTCTACTCCCCATCCGAGATGCTAGAACTTTACTCCCCTATTTCCAACTTTTTGCTTATTATTAGCACCTCCAATAACAAACAGAGATATTTAATATACCAAATGTTTATATTGGATGGTCGCCGAAATACCTGCCTGTGGCCATTGTATTTTTGGCAGGAGACGGAGATTGACCTCAGAACCTTTCTCCTCACGTTTATTGAGTTTATGTAGTTGGCGCATCTGGCGTCTAGTGCATCGTATCTGATGGGGAACTGACCAAAGCTTACGCTGTACCTGACGCATTTCGTTCCGCGCATCATTTCTTACGTCGCGTCCATATAATTAAAAAGGAAACGAAACCATTTCTGCAAACTATTTCCTTCCGTGGCTTTTCATCGTGATGTACACGTGCAACTTTTAGACATATTTAGCTAAATTAAAACACATTCGTATTAATGACCAGCCTTTCTTCCACTATATCAGTTTTTTCATCCTGCCCAACACCTTCAGTTTTAGTGACCACTAACGGTCAAGATAATAAGCCTTGGAAGGAAGCAAACCTAGATTAAAATCCGTGTTGCTCCCTGGCTATACTGCGTGTTGTAGGTGTCGTTGTGGTGGACCAGAGGAAGCGAGCACATTTTTGGGGTAGAGCCAGTAGCCTGTACGTATGAAGTGGGAATGAGTCACAGTCTAGGTGACTACTCGGGGCGCAACAGTTATACTAAAGGTAAACAGATGAAGGTGGGAACAACGGATAACAAAATTCAAAATCCGGATGGAATTCAGGACCAGAGAACTCGGGCATGTGTTTGAGTTGTCAAAAGGTCGGCAAGTCGAACAATTGTGAGCAATGCGGCATCAAAATCTCGAAACTAGTCGAGTAGGATGCAATAGGAATAGGCCACGGGCAAGTTTGCTATACAGAGCTGGAACGACATGATAGAGTGGGATAAAGGTAGAGGGGAAGCAAGTAACAACGACGTTAAAAATCTAGAAATTGAATGTTAAGTAAGAATGTAATGCAGTGTGTCTCACAAGCAGTACCTGCAGATGTCGGGATGGCATGGACTTGACGCCCACCGCCTAAAATTTAATGGCTTCTGCTTCACGCTTTGAGATTCTACTCGCCTAATATGGTGCTTTTTTAAATTATTATAACCAGCATACATACTTACGTAGTTCATTTAGCGTGCATTCTCATCTGTTTCCCTTCCTTTATTGACACTACTGACTGCTTTCATTCTTCAAGTGGCCGGCACAGCAAGGACCGTACTGCAGGGCTTGTGGGCATTGTTTGGATTACTAGGTGAATGGTGTGCGTTGAATTTGCTGTCCCACGACACAACAATGCACCGCTTTCCTTGGTGGAGCCATAACATTTTAGAAGGTGGAACATTTACGGCATACTGCTACTCCCTATCCGAACGTTTACGCTATATCGCTTGCGAGATCTCTTTGTGTACCAGATTTACTTCATTTCTTGCTCGTAAGCAATTAGCAAGCTGCCACGAAGCTCACGTGGACTTTATTAACTGCGTAGGCACACACGGAACAACCCATTGGTGTCCCGCATCTCCTAGTGCAGGTGGTTTACTAGGCGGTTTAGTGGTCGCTTAGGGCATAAAATTGCTCGTATACTTTGCCACGAGGCGAACATCCGTGGTAGAAGGGGGACCGTTTGATTGTACAATTGTGCAAAGGTGCTGTTTGCAGTAGTTCGGTGATACAATATGTACATAGCAGTAGTGTAATTTTGCTAACTTGTCAAGGGTGATAAGTGAACAACGATGAAAATAATTCATGAAATTATTTCTTATAATGAAACATGATGCAATATTATGCAGTATGCATAAGGACAAGCCGTGTATGATGTTGATGTTATTTTTATTGTGGTCATTAATGGTGGTACAACTACTAATATGAGTATGGATAGCAGAGAGCCTTTTAGATCCATTGCTGTGGCGAAGTATGATAGTGCTGAAGACTTGGATGCACAGCTAAGACATATTCAAATGGAAAGGGCGACTTGATTTTTTCGAGTTACAGCGGTGTCCGCCACTGATTAAGGTGGCGAATGTGTGTTAGACTTAGCCGATGGAGTTCAAATTCAAGTTCCTTTCAGGTGGGAGTTGAACAATAGGATGTATCTCATAAGTGTCCCTTTGTGAGCGGGTGGTTGCTCCAGGTGTTGTAGGAGTGCTCTGACTTTTAAGGGATATGTAACGAAAACAATTCAAAATCGCCGTGGTTCACTAATTTAATGCCCACGTTCCTTGCATTAGCTGTCCTGCTATATCAGTTACGTACAATAAGTAAGGAAGTAAGGAAAATCTGTCAAAAGAAGTGAATAATAATAATGTTGAGGACGAGTATGGAAAATGGAATCGATGTTTGATGATGGTAATTTGTCAGGAAAAAGGACAGGTTTCATGTCGCCACCCAAGAACATCTAGTATATATTCAAAACCCTTAACCGTAACTTCCTTGACAATATTTTCTGCAAGCAAGTTATAGCGCTTGATGCTTTTACGCGATAACCGTGTCTCCGCTGTAACTCGACGGGACCGCGGTTTGCCCATCTTTATACAACGCCCACGGAGACCAGATAATTTACGTGGACTAAATAGCCAGGACAAATCAGGGCTAATAATCCCGTCCAAATACGATTGCTTACGAATAGGTCCTCACTTATTATTTGATAGTTCACTGAATGTGTCCTCAAGCTAATTTGTTGATGGTGTACGTTTGTCCTCATCCCCCCTAGCGAAACTAGTACAGACACGCAACCTCATCTCTAGAGTCATTATGTCCCGGACAAGGCATGGTGGACAGGCGTGTCAGCATAACACTAACTGCGACAGGGAGGCCACTGTCACGCTGCCTAGCTGGACACCAAGAAAATGTTGACCACCACTTCGTCTTATCTCAGCCGCCGTTGCGTTATTTTTCTTTCACCTTGCTCCAACATCTACCATGCGTTGTGGTTAATGGTGGGTGAACAACCAGCTCCCACCGTTTTGCTACTTACTACCCTACGCTTGGTTTATCTTATCATACATTGCTTAGGGTGCTATAGCAGCGCTTGCCAAGGAAACCACCAAGACAATAGATGAGGAGAGATTACTGTACTAGTTAACAGAGCCACTTGGATAAACAAAGCTGGCACTTGCTTCAGAACGTAGAATTTAAGAGCAATTGATCAAAATTAACAAAAGGGCAGCAGTATAGTGTGGATCAGCACATGAGGCATGATAATACCTAATGTTAGAGCAGGCTCATCCCCCAAAAATAGCGTTGATGGTACTTTACCAAAGCAGACGCAAATGGTGTTTAGGCTTCGAAGCGTTTGCTAACTGTTGCTAATTTTTCCGGTACGCATTGCTTTGTTATAGGAGACAGGCTCTTCTTACTCACTGGCGATAGAAACGTAGCAATATAAATATAGAAGAACGGATCTCATAGCAGAAAGTTGTAGTAGTTACCTCAGAAATATAAGCCTTTTTCACGCTAAAAGGTAATAAATGAACTTAAAGGGCATCTGTATTATTTACGTAGACGTAGGTAATGCCACCTTGGTATAAAATTCGAACTTACTTAGAGGCTTTATGACTAATAAAAGATATATTCCTAATGGTTTTCACAAACGCTCCCTCATTTTTACTTGGCTTGATTTTGCTTTACGAACCTAGATTCAACAGTCCTTTTCGCAATCGAAGCCTTTCTATGTTCAGCCTTCTAGGGGGAGCTCCGTAGCGCCCAAAAGGATAACTTATCTTTTATGTACAATTTACTGGTTAACCGATTGTACATTATGCCTTCTTGTTTTAATCGTCCTTACAATCGGCTCGACACACAACTGCCTTGTAAGTTCCCGCGCTCACGTGTACGCTCTCGCATCGCTTCATCCGTCCGCTTCTTATAAATAAATAAATAAATAAATAAACTTTTATTCTCGACAATGCGAGGCACACCAGTATAGGCATGATCATGTTTAGCTAACATAGTGTGATCAAAATATACAAAGAGTAAATGTTTGGCATAACAGTGAATGTAAGTGTATGGGTGTATATATGTATGTAATTGTCTATGAATGTAGCTTGTATTTTTGAATGTGCCGCAAATTTTTGACTGTTTGTTATCGGTAGGAATGTGAGAATAAGCGATTGATGTCCGTGAGTTGGATACCATTTTCCGGATGTCCACGGCCCAGTGACTTTATTTTGTGGCGAGTCACATCCGCCACGTCACAGTGTTGATAAGCAGACATTTGTGGCTTTTTATAGGTAGAACGCTTGCCGGGCGAAAACCCACCACGTCCTGGAACACTGCCGCCGAACTATTTGCTGAAACGGGTCAAACCCGAACCACCCAGCTGGCACCACGAGGAGGTTGTTCGGCTAGCCAGCCTATTGTAGCCAATCGAAAAAAATCCGCTGTGTCCGACTTCCATTGCCTTCTCATATCCGCGCTTACATTCGCGCACCGTCTCGGACTAGTATTAACTAGCCCTACAAATTGGTGGCTCCGATTCGCACGAGCGAATTCAATCATTTTTTTGTTTGTAGTTTTTTGATGTGTTCGTTCCTTTTTCGCAATTATCTACCTGAATTCATTTGTTTCTTTTGTATGTTTGGTACTTTTATCGTGTTTTTCTTTATTCTTTATCTTTCAACTCACAGTTTGATAGGGGCATCTGAATCGTTTTACAGCGCAAACATGCTTACTTTGGCTGTTCCAAGTTTCATGGAACACAGATCGGATGTATGGTTTAAGATATTCGAGATCGAACTGGAAAATAAGGGCATTACGGCGGACCGTCCGAGGTACAATCAGCTCGTCCCACGCCTTCCTCCGTCGGTTGTGACGCTGATTGAGGACATTCTACTCTGCCCATCGAATGAGGCAAAGTATGAAACGATGAAGCAAGCGATTTTAAAAGAGTTACGGCCCAGCGCACGAACTCGATTTGAGCAGCTCAATGGTCTCAAGCTTGGAGATCGCAAGCCGTCGGCGTTGCTCCGCGAACTTCAGCGCATCGCTGGTCCCTTATTCTTGAGCGAAGAAGGGATAAAGGAGCTGTGGTTTGCACGTCTCCCAGAGCCATTGCCGGTAATGCTGTCCATGTTTATAGATACACCCCTGAAAGAATTAGCTACCAAGGCAGACGCTGCGTTCGAACGTCTTCCGCAGCAGACGACCAGTAGCTCCGGTGACGTATTCTCACCGATGAAAACCGAATCTCATGTTTGTTCCCAGTCGTTAGGCCGATCTGACTCTAAAGACGAGGAAATTGCGCTACTTCGCAGCAGAATAGCAACAATGAAGGCTTCGAAACAGCATGTGCCACGGTCAAATGCTGACCATGTTTTGGCTACCGTTCATTGCGGCTCGTCTGTGCCTGCACCGAGTACGTCACGTTCGGCACGAAAGCGCAACATTTTCCCTACAAGTTCTCAGTCAGATAATGTCAAACCGTCGAAGAAAGATGTTGGTATCATCCGCAATACTGTGGAAGAGCTAGACGTTGTCGGGATCCCTGCATAAGGCACGACCCAGCTGCTTCAGGGAAAACGAATAGTCCCGCATACTAGCAACGACAAACGTATCATTCAATAAACAAGCAAACCGACTGTTTTACGTTAAGGATCGATGTTCTTCCATTCTTTTCCTCATCGATAAGGGAGCGGAAGTCAGCGTCATCCCAGCGACCGCTAACGACAAGCACTCGGAGTCTACGTACAATTTGCGTGCAGCCAACGGTTCCCTGATAGCTTCATTCGGTCAGCGCATGATGAACCTGGACCTTAATCTTCGCCGAGATTTTTAGTTGGTCTTCATGTTTGCGTCTGTACCCTTTGCATTTATCAGTATCGACTTCGTTTGACATTTTGGGTTGCTTGTCGATGCTGGTTGCCACAGACTTTTAGACGACCGGACTAAACTACGCGTTGAAGGCGTTCTTAGCGACGCCCCTATGATCAGTCCCGTTTTTCGAATAGCCGATGTACCATCAGGTTATACGAACCTGCTCTCTGATTACCCGCGACTATTACGACAAGCTGCAGAGCTTCCGCCAGTCACGACAGAAGTCGCTAATCACATAGTCAAGCGTGGTCAACCAGTTAGCGCACGACCAAGACGGCTTTCTCCAGGCAAACTACGTGCAGCACACGCTGAATTCGTCCACATGCTTCAGCTCGGTAACGTCAGATCGTCCAACTGCACTTGGGCGTCGCCTCTTCACATAGTCCCCGGGTAGGTCATGGGTGACTGGCGTCCTTGCGGCGACTATCGAGCTTGAATACGTTTACCACGCCTGATCGCTATCCGATCCCACACATAGTGGATCTCACCGCCAGCATGGCGGGTAAAATTAACTTTAGCAAAATCGACTTGGTAAGCGCATACAACCAAATTCCGGTAGCCGAAGCGGACATCGCTAAAACTGCCGTGACGACTCCATTGGGTTTGTTCGAGTTTCTGCGCATGCCAGTTGGTCTAAAGAATAATGCGCGAACTTTTTAGCGCTTCATCGACTAAGTTTGTCGCAGCCTTAGACTTCGCTTACGCTTATTTGGACGACATTTTAATCGCAAGCTCTTCACGAGAAGGGCACATACGCCACGTACGAACACTTTTTGATCGTTTATCTCAACACGGGTTGACGATCAACGCAGAAACGTGTTCGTTTGGTGCCGATTCAGTCAGCTTCCTCGGCCATGATATCTCCACTGCAGGCGTCGTGCCACTGCAGGATAACATTCAAGCAATCATCGACTACCCCGAGCCTCCTTCTTTCAAACAGTTCAGGCGTTTTGATGGGCTTGTCAACTTTAATGGACGACTTATACCCCAAATGCGCACTCGCTGATGCAACCCCTCACGGACCTTCTCTGAGGGAAACTCAAGAAGTTCGAATTTCCTGCCGCAGCACGCGCTGCTTTTAATTCGCTGAAAGAGGCTATCGGCACCACAGCTTCTATAGCGCACCAGGATTCGGCCGCCCCACTGTCCCGCAGTACTGCCTCCTCGAACATGGCAATCGGCGCTGTTATTACAGCAACGCGTAGCCGACACGTGGCAACCCTTGGCGCGTTTTCAGTCACACGCCTACAACCTACCGAATCTCGATAAAGCAAGTTCGGTACAGAATTACTAGCCGTAAATCTAGCGATACGTCACTTTCGACATGTCCTAGAAGGCCGCTCCTTCGTCGTCTTCACCGACCACAAACCCCTGACTTACGTGCTCGGCTCGACTACCGACCGATACTCTTCTAGAGAGTCGCGCCACCTTGACTATATCGCTCAGTTTACGACCAATATACGGCATGTCTCAGGTGTGCACAACGCCGTCGCCGATGCACTTTCCCGCATTCAAGCTATCTCCGCTGACGCCGGCACTGCTATCGACTTAGCAGCCATAGCCACAGCACAACTCAACGATCGTGAGGTTGATCTACTACGCAGATCTCCCTCACTGGATATACGACCCGTTCCGCTAAAATCCTCAGACGGAACGATACTCTGCGATTTATCTCTGGGCACGCCGCGTCCAGTCGTCCCACGCGAGTTTCGACAGACCGTGTTTGACGCTTTACACCCGTTGTATCCTCCAGGCGTTCGTGCATCGGTACAACTCGTAACCGCACGATTCGTTTGGCGCAATGTTAATCGGGACGTCCGTACCTGGGCAGCTGCTTGCATTCCGTGTCAACGCGCGAAGGTGCACAAGCACACGAGAAGCCCATTAAGCACTTTTCCGACGTCAGACGCACGTTTTCATCACGTGCACGTCGACCTCGTAGGTCCTCTGCCGCCTTCCAAAGGCTCGGTATATCTACTGACCTGCATCGATCGATTTACTAGATGGCCTGAGGCCGTCTCCATCCCCAATTGCTCCTCGGAAACAGTAGCGAAAGCTTTTCTGGAGCGCTGGGTAGCTCAATCCGGCTGTCCCGCCATCGTGACCACCGATCGAGGGTCACATTTCTCGTCGACATTTGCCATGTTGCTTAAGGAGTTAGGCTGTCGCCACGTCCAGACGACGGCGTATCATCCGGCCGCTAACGGCATGGTGGAGCGTTTTCTCCGCCAGTTGAAGGCAGAGCTACGTGCGCACGCAGCTCCTTTATGGTCTGAAACGCTTCCCCTCGTTCTCCTAGGCTTAAGAAACACGGTTATAACCGACTTTGACGCCACACCAGCGCAGCTATTCTGGGGCTGCACGCTGCGGTTGCCCGAACAGTTGTTAGCACCAGCCCCATCTACTTCCACTTTTGACTACGGAAGTCACACTGATCGGTTGGCTCACCAGACGCGTGAGCTACGTCTACCCGCTCCTCGATCGCAAAAGACACCAGTGTACGTGCCCCAGAACCTGTATACCTGTTCAGACGTCCTTTTCCCGCAGCCTGTGTTCGACAGCCTCTTTAATCGCCGTACATAGGACCTTTTAAGGTGCTACTTCGTGGAAGAATGGCGTACACTATTTACCGCAGTGTATGACACGATGTCGTCACCATCGACCATCTGAAACCCGCCTTTATGGAAGAAACTACCTCGCCTTCTTCGTCTAGTAGTGCTTCGTGCGACTTCACAACTCACCGCACCAGCTTACAGAATCCTAGTGCAGTTCAACCAGACCACGATCTCGGTCTACAAGCCGTCCCAACATCTCCCGAATCCACCCCGCCGCCTCCCAGCACCAATCGCCGTGGTCGAGAGGTACGTAAGCCCGTCCGTTTTTCCGACTATGTAGAGTGTAAATACTATTAGCTTTGTGGATATTGTACATATTTGCCTCATTTTTGGTCGCATAACGTTTTGAAAACAAACAAAAATATACAAAGCCTCCGAAAAACCATTTTTGAAAAAAATTAAAAATCCAAATTCTTATACACGCGGACCATTCGTTTGTTCTTTTTGGCGTTTTCTGCGCGTGTTTTTCTATTTTCTCGTCTCTGCATGCCCCAACTTACCCCTTCGATCGACTGGCCCACGCGAGGAATATTTTTGAGGACCATGACGCGGGACGAATGTGGCTTCCTCGCGGGACGAGGATCGCTTCTCCGCGGGACGAGGGTTGTTTCTCCGTGGGACGGGCGTCAATTCTTCGCGGGAGGAGGTTCGCTTCTCCGTGGGACCATGGTCTTTTCTTCGTGGGAATAGGGTCGTTTTGGCGCGGGGCGGGGTGCGGCGGGGGGAGAGACCACTCCCAAGCTCACCGTTTGGCAGCAGCGGAGTTTGAGGTCCTGTCGGCCTTTTTCTGGACTAGTCAGTTTCTTGTAGTCCGACAAGCCCGCTCCAAGGGCTCGCCGAAATACACCCTGCCCCGCAATCAATAAATAAGGAATCACAAAAGGCACCGCGGACTCCGAATTCCGGCGAACCCTCGTTTACACGAACGCTCCCTCATTTTTACTTGGCTCGATTTTGCTTTACGAACCTGGATTCAACAGTCCTTTTCGCAATCGAAGCCTTTCTATGTTCAGCCTTCTAGGGGGCGTTCTGTAGCGTCCATAAAGATAACTTATCTTTTATGTACAATTTACTGGTTGACCGATTGTACATTATGCCTTCTTGTATTAATTGTCCTTACAATCGGCTCGACACACAACTGTCTTGTAAGTTCCCGCGCTCACGTGTACGCTCTTGCCTCGATTCACCCGTTCGAATCTTATTGTAGCCCATTGCATAAAATCCGCTGTGTCCGACTACCATTACCTTCTGATATCCGCGCTTACATTCGCGCACCGTCTCGCACTAGTATTAACTAGTCCCACACACAGTGTCCACTGAAATTGGTACACTGAAAACCTTTGAACATGGATTAATAACAATTTATCTTGAAGTCCCTTGCACATTTAACATTCCTTACTGGTTTCTTAGTGATTTTGTGAAATATTATCGCTTATTTGCCTATATGTGGCATGTATGCTTGAAAAGTGTACGTATGTGCCACCTATGTCGTATCTATTTGTTACGGGTTGCTACTGGCTATACAGAGCATTTCTAGCTGACTCCATAAAGGTGGCAAAAGAGAAACGAAGTGCTTTTTCCACTAATCTGAGTTTGTCACTATTTGATATGACTTGAGTGTGTGTGCATACAAAGGTTGCTCTATTATTGGTCAGTTTTGTTGACCGGAATATGATGCACTCGCAATTACTGGGGCGTAGGGTTGTCAGAACAGAAGTTTACCGCAGCGGATAACGTAGTTGTTTTATGTCCATTCAGATAAAACAAGCAAAAACTGACAATATAGAGTAGGTTGACAGGACTTGTCAGACAGGTCCCCATGAGTACTGGAGGGGCACTTGCACAAGTATCACAGCAGAGCAGTAGGTTCGAATGAGGGTCACAGTCAGGGGTGTGAGATGACATGGCACCTTTAAGGTATATGATTCCGTAGTATCCCGTATGTTTCTGTTACTGCTATCAATCACTATCGTCATATGTGCATATACTGAGAGTTTGGGCTCAAAAACGAACTGGCTGTAAATAGGCAAGTTCTTCTTCTATTCCTCTGTGGGCACCTGCTGACAATACACAGAGCTCGGTCGGATGGAGTCCGGACAGAATTTCCTTTCTCCCGCCGAGTAGTGGATACTTAGATTTCGCTACCTGAGAACGTGACATCGGTACCAGCTTTGAAAACGTTCGTACACCAACTTGACGTCCTTGGCCTTCAGTGTTTAGCAGTTGATTTACATCATTTTATTCTATTTATGGAATTATAAAACATACTTTATTTGGGTTCTTAACACTCTTATTACTTTTGTACTTAGTTTATTATTCCGCTTGACCGGTGTGGCAAGACTGCAGATGCCAATCCCTTGAATAATTATTGTTGGCCGTGCTTCGCGCGTGCTGATCTGTTGCTACTAGATTCAAACTAGGGCGAAAAGTTTACACCCTAGACCAACGAAGCGCCAAGGAAGGAATATTCGCGGGAGTTTATCCTAGTTTTCAGTCCACTAAAACTTGAACTTCGCTTACTGATTTTCCGCAAGGCCGCGCTTTCCGTTTGCGGTGATTGAGTCAAGTTCCTGCCCTGTAATTTTGACCTGCAGTGTTCCGCAGAGCTCTGATTTTGGCCCTGAACTTTTTGTAGTCTTTAAAAACAACCTGGCGTTCATACAACGGGCAGGTAGGTTTGTTTTACACAGATGATTTAAACCCATCTAACACAGCACTCAAATTTTACAGCACTTTCAGGGCAAAACGCCGCCATTACAGCCCACTTGGGAGACGCTGTATAAAAAGTCTCATGTGTGGATGAAAATAAGGGACTACTAACAAACCCCGGTACGCTGCAGAATTGGTCGATAAGTTGCCAATTATTTATAAATCACGCTGAAGGCTCCATTCTCAATGTCAGTGCCTCAGCATCATTTAGAACCTTTTATACCGGTGAGTTTGCACTGCCAAACTCTAATGGTGAAAAGAACCTTGTCGTCCAAATGACCGCAGAAGCTGAAATGCCTGAAAGTACCCTGAGGCTAGTCGCTTCTCCCAACAATGTGTTTGTTGCTTTACGACGAAACTTCTCCAGCTTAAAGATAGTGGTGTTCAGTCACGCGTGCGTACGCCGCTTGAGTACGGACTGCCGTCGTTTATCCTCATGCAAACGTGGTGTGCAACTTCATTACGAAGTTTAGTGGAGAGTAAAAATTCCATTTTGGAGTTATTCAAGATGTCTTACGCACATCGTCTTCAGCGTCAGAACTTATTCTATCTGGCTTATCGTCGCGTCGGCGGGGGTTTGATATTAACAAAACGGATCATTGGAGGTGAACTTGGGGCTGACCTACAAGATTGATTTGCACTCAGTTGCTTTCCATCGCCTCCAGGTCACTATTTGAAATTGTTAAAACAAAGGAGACATTGCGTTTGTTGTGACGTCACTCCGTTTACCAACGTAGTGCACCATTGGAACCAACTACCTCTGTATGTCGTTGATGCTCAGTGGCAGGAATGCTTCAAACATCGTTTGTATTCTTACCTTTTGAGTAAACACCGAGCTTGTTGCTTCGTGCGTCAATGCAGCCATTCTATTAGTACCTAATTGCAATGTACACTCTAACCAAGCGACGAACGCAAGACGACGGAGCTGAAAAGGGATTTTCCTTTTGCTCTCTACATTCCAATGTTTTAAATGACAAGCAAATTCCGAATATAGCAAGCGCTGAAATGCCGGTTTGTCAGCCTTGCGGAGAGCTTTTTACTTTGTCTTCTCTGTCTTTTTTATTGGCTTCGGCTGTACACTTAATAAAATTAGAAAGATTCAACGTAGATTGCGTTGGGCAATACACAATGATTGCATTCAGCAGCTAAAGCTTTCAACTACTCAAGCTCCTGTACATCTACCGAATGCCTACCTGCATTACAATGTCATTCTTACGAATTGTTTTACTTTAGGCGTGGTTTGAAATATTGCAAAAGCTCCCTCGAGAAGCTTTTATCTTCACCGTTGGCTTGAAAGCGTGTCCTAAAGTGAGTGAGTGTGGAAACCTTACTCTGTTCCATCAAGTATTTGATGCATGTCATCACGCTAGATTCCTTGGGTAGACGGCCCCGAGTAGACATGGTCCATTCGCAGTCCTATACTTTATCCAGCTACCGCTTGCCAATTGCGCCGTTTCTTATTCGGCAAAGTCGGATTTACCGTACCCGCCTGGTATCGAAGCATGTTGTTGATAACACTGAGGAGGATGCGGGCCAAGTCCATCTCCGTGTAATCTAAAAGAGATAAAAAGTGCCGCTGATTTTCGCGTCAGAATACCGCTGGAAACTTGTTGGCGACAGTTAGTGTGACAGGACTACGACCACTTCACCAAAGGACAACTCGGTACCTTATACGGAAGGTAAAATTAATAAACTTCTCGTGTTCGGCAGCACCCAGTATTCGCAGTGTTAGTCGGATCTTCTTTTCCATTTCAATGTTGGTCAAATCGACCCGAAACATGTCTTCATACTTGTGGAACCAAGATACCAGCTATACCAACAGCAGCATCCTAGCGGAACCCGCTGATCTGCTGAGTCAGGTTTGCTGGTGTGGAAGCAGTTGCACTTGTCCCTAACCCTGGGCTGGACTTCACTCTCAGGCTTCAAGTTAGCCTCCCATCAGCTTGGCCTGGGATGCTTGCACCTGCGCCAGTTGTTGTTGCAAAAGCAACTGTAATGGTTCTAAGCTGACTGCCAATTCTGGGTTGCTTCATACTCAGTGACTTATACACTGTTATAAAGCTGTGCCATCACTCAACCGGTTGGTTCACGCCAGCTGCTAAACCTGCGCCCTTACGCGCGCTCGGTTTGCCGCCTTGACAAACCCGACAGGAAGGAAGACAAAAATAGGCGAAGCCGACCAGAGGTGTAATAAGGCAGAGCAAGCTCATATTCTTATGTCAGTCGCACCAACGTCCAAAACATCACCAGGCGAATTTGGCTCTCAGCCCACGCCCTGCACATGCTCGGCCGCTCAGCCTGTCTTTTACATTCTTGTTCGGGCAATCCAGTCTTCGGCCGCCTATCTGGCGCATGGCAGCGCAGGCGATGTCTAATGCGCGATTGCATCAGCTTTCGGCTGAGCCTCGGCGACAAGCTAGCGGTGTCTTCCTCAAGCACCATTTGTAGCAAACAAGCGTGGGATGGCAGACAGCTTTCTTGCCTATCTCTCAGACATCAAGAAAAGTTTGCTTACTACTGTGTGGTCTCTGCCGCCTGGCTCTAATGCCTACCATGCATTTTGTGTAATGCTGTGCGGACAATCGGCTCCCACATTTTTGATATTTACTACCGCACGCTTTATTTATTTTATTATTCAGGGCTTAGGGTGTTAGAACCTCGCACGCCAAAGAAACCACCAAGGAAATAGATGGGGCGAGATAACAGTATTATTTAACGCAGCCACGTGGATGAACAAGCTGGCACCTGCTTCAGAGTTTAAGGTTGGAGAGATATAGCTCAAAATTAACCAAAACGCTGCACAATAGTCCGCATCAACACGTAAGGCACAATACTCCCTCATGTTCGAGCATGCTCAACACACAGCAGCAGAGTTGTTAATGCCCCAAAAAACGCAGACACGAATGGAGTGCACGTCCCAAAACCGTTTGATGTTTCTAAATTTTTGATGCTCATTGCTTTATTATAAGTGACAGGCCCTTCTTTGTTTACCGGCGATAGAGACAAACTTATGAATATGGAAGATGGGCTCTAAGAGAAAAACTATGATAATTATCGGAAGAATATGTGCAATTTTCTGGCTAAAGCGTGCCAAAAGACCTTGAAGATCTCCTGTACTATTTAGGTAGCGCTAATTCATGCGGCATTGGTATATATTTCGCAATTATTTAGGGGCTTTAAAAGTACTAAACCCTATAATCCTACTGGTATAGGTGGCTCAGTATCCACTGAAAATGGTACGCAGAAGCCTTCTGACCACGTGTTGATTATAGTTTTCCGGAAATCTTTTGCATACATAACCTTCCTAAATGCTTCCTTAATGTTTTCGGGTAAAATTAAATCGCCTATTTGCCTATATTTGCTAGGTACGTCTGAAACGTTTGACTTGGACCACTTACGTCGTACATATTTGTTGCGAGGTACTGTGGGCTGTATAGAGCATTTCTAGAAGGATATGCAGTGCAACTAAAAACATGCTCTTTCAGTATCTTATAACATTGGATTTTATGGTTGTTTTAACCTTCTAAACGTCCATTTGTTTAGCTGACTGCACATCCATGGTCACAAACCGTTTTGGTGAGTTCCACGCTGCACGTTTCTCGCTCTCTCTGATTCGCTTCCTATTCTTGTAGCCTGCACAATATACGTTGGGTTCAGTTGCCTCCGACTTCTATACTGTCGTATTTGACACGTCTTACGTGTCATTGCTTACCGACTAGTATCCCAGGTTCCGCCCAACAATTGGTGACCCCCTGTCAGGA
>OX104062.1:12619709-12734494 GCA_944474145.2 Dicrocoelium dendriticum
ACACACAGACTGTGAGTAAATGTAGAAATAGGAGCTCGGGATATTTCTCCTCTTCCAATCCACTGTGAGCATGGAGGCCGCTATGAAGGCATGGGCGGGTAATGAATGAAAATTCAGCTGTATGTTTGTTTCCAGTCTCATACCCCTTGATGTGTTAAGTACACTGCTTTCAAATGCTTTATTAAATCCTCCAGTTGAACTCAACATATTTGTTACCGTGTTCAGTGTAATGTACACCTACATTTCTCTCTTAAAAATCCTAAGCGGTTTGGTATGCCGAAAGTTTTCTGCCATTGTGTTCCATATCTTGTAGTACGCTACCAGGAAGAATTTCTCCCTTGTCCTCGTGCATCATCTCGACACAAGAAGCTTCAATGCGATGTTTCTGAATTCGTATCGTCCACTGATATCTATGTGCACGCTATCGGCACGAACATGCTGCGGCTTCCCACGAAAGGTGAAATCATGCTTTTGCCAGTGGTCCCACACCTGTATGGGGTATCCAGCGTGTGTTCGCAAATAAGCGTTGTGAATTTGCGAAAAGAAAGTAAGTGCAAAACGGTCAAACTCCCCCCGTAGTAGATCTAAGTGTTAGATTGCTTATTTACTGCCATCTCAGTCCGCTTTGAGCATCCGAGATCATCCTGCATGTGTACCCCGTGATAAAGTTCATGAGAAGCGAACCGTAGGACGTGTTCTCCCAGACAATATTGATAGGTTCTTTGGTGACAGGTGCTCACTACTTACATTTAACATAGTTAATTCAAGCATGTTCTGAGTCGACCTTACGTCTTATCGAGATCAACCTGAGGTGCCATTTGCTCGTCTGCTAGTTTGATTGCCATCCGAATCTTGAGGTCGTCTGCAAAGAGTAGAAACTTCCACGTCAGAAATTTGCAACGTCGTTTGTGAACACGAGGAATAGTTTTGGCCTTAGTACTGTGCCTTGAGGGAAGCCAAAATGAACTTCTGTCGGGTCGGACAGGGTGCTGCGAACCCGCACATTCAAGTGTAGTTGAAGTAGAAATGAATGAATGCAGCTTAGGAGAGGGTCACCGATTACGTAGTACCGAAGCTTATGCAGACTGATGCGGTGATCAAGGCGATCAAATGCATTCAACAAAACAAGGTAAACGGCGTAGACTCCTTCTCCAGTATCTACGGATTCCGTCCAGGTAGCACGGGCTGACAAAAGGTTCGTGGTACATGAGCGGTTTTGATGGAATCCATGTTTCTCTTGCAGGAGGATATGGCACCTAAACATTCAGTAAGTACATTTGCAACGACAGGTCCCATGAAGTTAACAAGTGATCAGGCGGTACAATGAACAATGAACGATGAACAATGAATTTATACGGGTTAAGTAATGTTGCTTTACAAGCCCCGTTGGCTAGTTGGTGGGGATATCAACATAATAATAATGATGATAAGGATAGCAAAATAGTTAATACTTTAAGTATGAATATAAGGACTTATCATTTGCCTCGCCGCAGTCCTGCGATCCTATTAGACTCACAGCTCCCACAGGTAACAACAAATAAATCCATGGTAAAATGCAGGTGTATGATGGAGACGTAGTGCTAAATAACAAAGTGTAAGTAGATGAGTGCATCGTCCAACCGTCTTTTAAATACTGTTAGTGTCAGTGCAGAGACGACCGATTCTGGGAGAGCATTCCACGGGTGACAGACACGAATAGAAAAGAAATTTCCGCGGCATTCCAGGCGACTTTATTGTTCTGCGAGTTTTAATGAGTGGCCCCTCAGGTTTGTATTGCTGCTGAGTTGTAGTAAAGGGCGGCACACATGATGTGGGTCTCGCAGAATCAAGTATGCCGTAATCAGGTCGCCTCGTTGTCTGCGATAGCTTCCACTGAACAATCCCAGTCGTCGCAGCCTCTCCTGGTAGGAAAGATTGCGCATTCCAAATACATCCTTAGATGTCCGGCGTTGTGTCTGCTCCAGTGCATTAAGGTCGTGTTTCAGCCATGGATACCAGGCTTGAATTGCATATTCGACATGGGGGCGAACATACGCACTGAGCATTTGTCGAAATATGGAGCTGTTTATTTGTCCAAACGCCCGCCTCAAAAGCCCAACGTGCTGGTTTCCGGTCTTTTCAGATTGCCTGGAGCAACCCAAGTCATTTTGAACAAGGACACCCAAGTCACGTTCGAGAGTTGATTGTTGCAGTATATCCGTTCCGAGTCGGTATGAGTAGCTGCTTTGATGTCGGATGGAAAGCACCTTGCATTTACTGACTTTGAAATGCAATAAGTTTTGGGTCGACCATTGATACACCGTATCTAGATCACTCTGAAGCACATGTTGGTCGGCGTGTACCTGGATCTTGCGCCAGATCTTGATATCGTCGGCAAACATTAGAAAGTTTGAAGCGATTCCCTGTGCAATGTCATTAATAAACACCAAAAACAAACGTGGACCTAGAACCGAGCCTTGCGGCACACCACAGTTCACTTGTGTGAGTTCCGATAAAGAGCTCCGAACTCTGACCACTAATTGAGGTAGAAATAGAAAGTTGGCGATCCAGCTTAAAAGAGGTTCTCCGATCCCGTAATGCTGCAGCTTGGATAGTAGTATCCGATGGTCAGGACGGTCGAAAGCCTTGGAAAAATCCAGGTAGCTTACGTCAACACCTTCTCCAGCATCAGCTGCCTCGGTCCACTTACTGCGTGCAAATCGTAAATTAGTTGTAAATGCCGCTGTTGACGGAAACCGTGCTGTTCAGTGGTGATGAGTTTGCAGTTTTCCAGATAGCACACCAGTGCATTGGCAACTTGGATTTCATGACCTTGGAGAGTATAGGAAGAAGTGATACTGAGCAGTGGTTGGAGGGATCACTTCTGCATCTGCCTTTGTGAGTCGGGGTGACTATTAAAAGCTTCCACATGATGGGAACTTGGTTCTGGTCTAAGCAGCGCTATAAAAACTGGGCTAATGGTCCTGTCAGTTAGTTTGCTACTGCTCCCAATGCCTCTGGACGAATGGTGTCGACACTCGGCGAGTTGTGTTTGCGTAGAGAAGTCAACTTTTGCAATACAGCCTCTGCGGTAAAAGTGATTTGGGTTAGTCCTGGCAAGCAGAAGGCAAAGCTTGGTAGATCGCTTGGTGGGCGCATTGTATCTGCAGCGCTTTTGCTGCTTCTACAACCGTTCTTGTTGGGCCATTCGCCGTCTTGAGTGGAGGAAATCCTTGCCTCACTTTTCGTAGGCTATTGACGTGCTAACGTCCAACAGTGCGGTCGCAAAAAAGCTGTCCTCCTGCGTTATTCGCCTCCAAATCTTTGGATTTATTCTCACAGTGACCTACGTGCCATCATTCGATTTGGCTCCGCGGGCTCCTCCTACCACTGTTCATCTATTGGATCTATCATTCACGGATCACCAACAAACTGTGCTCTTGGAACTTCGAAGTCAACCGTATTTGAAGCTTATCGCATGTTTTATTTTTCCTCTCGTCGCATAAGAACTCTTGTGGTCTTATTTTAAAGATCTTTCTGAGAGTCACCCGATCAGCTTAATACCATTCCTTCAAGTCAATCTACAAAGCGATAGTCGTCAATTTGCTCTGCATTTGGAACTGCCACTGTCGTCACTAGACAGCATTTTCCAAGTCACCTTGCTTTGCCTCAGTCCTACGTCCACCACGGCCTACCCTCTACCGTCTGGATCGATAGCACGCACATCCACCCCAAAGAACGCGCGATTCATCTGGCCTCGACACGCCTGGACCCGCTGACCTCGAACCAGCGCCGATCGCCACGCAACGGTGCGTCAGTATCTCCATCCTATTCCTACCCCTACTGAGAACATGTCTCGTATGAAGAGCAAATGCGAATCATGTGCCAAAGTCGTAAAAAGTGGTCTGGTTTGTACTATGTGTTTGAAAACATACCACACTACCTGCCTTGGGAAGGCGTTCACGAAAGCCAACACCGCAGACGCGTTTTGGTTCTGCCAAGTATGCGAGTCTATTCCATTTGTTAGCTGTCTATCTGTGCTACTGAAGAGGTGTGAAAGACTAACCGAAGCAGTCGAGCAACTGGTGAGCGCCAGAGTTACACCCTTGGGAGGGAAACGGACCTGCACTTGTGAGTGAAAATAACACCCCGAACTCACTAGTCAGGCCGAAGAAGCGAGCCAGGCGTCCCAACCCAACCCCAACGACTCAGCCTCCAGCAGTATCAACTCCATTCTCCCTCCCTCCTATAAGTAAAAACAGTGACTGCAGTGCGCCTGCCTCGACTTCTGTACTGTGTGCTGCACCTAGTAGTCTGTTCACTACACTCGAGACTGTAAGCTACAGTCAACCAGCCATAGTGAACAACCCGGCAACGTACGCATCGGTTGCTGCCAAGCAAACACCGGAAAGAGCACCGGTAACATTTGCGCCCGAACTAGAGAAAACAAAACTGACGCAGCACGGATGGCACACACCAAGGCCGTTCACAAATTCAACAAAAACACCGGAAACTAAGCCTCGAAATCCAAAACCAGTAGCCACCAGACGCAACCATGGTGCCCTAAATATTGTATGCACTAATGTCCCCGAATCCAAATCCAATACGATTAAGGGTAAGTTGACGGACGATCGAAATCAGTGGGTTTCCATCTGTACGTCGATCGGAGTCCATGCTAATCCCACGACATTAAAAAGAATCTCGCGCCACCCAAACGCATTGCACTACGGCGAACCCCGGTTACTTCGAGTAACACTAAACTCGGCGGACGAGACTGAGGCCGTTCTGCTGTCCGCGAATCGTCTGCGCAACGACTCAAGTGGAGTGCGCATACTACCCGAAATCCCGTGGAAAGAACGTTCAGGGGATCCCGCCAACAAAGATAGGTACAGCATAAGTCAAGATAAGAAAACAGTGATTGCTCACGGTGTTCCTGAGCTTACTGACTCCTCTTCCGACGATGCTCAGATGCATGACCGCGAGCAATGGCACTACATCCGGGAGGTTCTTTCTCTCGAAAATGTGGTGGTCACCTCGTTGACAAGGATCCCCATATCACCAAACTATAAAGGATGCGGTCCCAGGCTCTTACAACTTGTGTTACAGTCAGAACAAATGGCACAAACCCTACTAGCGAACTGGATCAAATTCCGTTGCAGATTGCCAACGGAAATTCGTCTGAAAGCAGCAAGAACACCAACACCTTTTAATGACAATTCAGTAGAGGCACAACTCTTAATGAAAACGCCAGCTGCAGGACCCGACTCGGGGACGGTTTCAAGAGTAGCCATACTATCCGGAGGGGCCCAGCAGAGCACGAGCAAACACCAGGATTCGGAGCATCTGATACCTGCTTATATATCTAATACTTCTCGAGAGTATGCAACCCATCCAAAAAACGATTAGTCGCCGACCCTTTAATGATCGGCGTAACCTCATTTGCTTCATCCACCCCTCCAGTCGCCGGCCACTCACTGGTCGGCGAAACTTCACGTATGAGTTGTACAACTTCTGAAACATTGATTAAATCTGAGAAACTTTCATGTATGTACACCAAAGCCCAAGGGCTCCTCAGTAAAATTACCGAACTTCGACTACGTCAGGTTGTGAATGCTTGGGGCCTAATTTCTACTACTGAAGCTTGGTTGAACCAAGAGGTTACTGATGCTGTGGTTGAGATAGCCGGAATGTCACTCATCCGGAACGACCGCCCCAGCAGAGGAGGTGGGGTCCTACTCTACTACCGCAGCGATCTACAATGTACAATAGTTGAGGACTTGGAAACACACGTTACCGACTCACTCTGGTGCCGTCTCCGACTGAGACACAACGATACATGTCTCATAGCTATCGTTTACCGCCCCCCAACGTCCACTCTGGAAATGGATTCCTGCTTGATCCGTGGCCTAAACAGAGTAACACGCACTAGGTACAGCCACACTCTCATCTCCGGGGACTTCAATCTACACAATCTGGAGGTTTCAGCATCGCCCAGTGAGCAGTTCAAAGCAGACTTGCAGGAACTGATCGCTAATATCCCTTTGTACAATCATGTCACCACGCCCACTAGATTCAGGACAGCAAACAAACCGTCCATATTGGACCTTGTGCTCACAAATGAAGAGCTCATGATTGAGAAGTTATTGATGGATAGTCCATTAGGTCTCAGTGACCACGTAGTAATAACTTTTGACTATGTATGTTATGCAGAGTATCCATATGAACACTCGGAACTAACTCATACAATCACACGCTACCACGTATTGAAAGAACTCGCCGACGAAGCTGCTTGGGAATTCTCAAACAAAAGTCCCCTTGACAACGTTTGGGCAGAGTTCGTTAATAAGCTCAGCGACATCGTCAACAAAGCATCAGAGACCAAACCCCTTCGTCTCGCGAAAATGCCTTCAATTATAAGGAGTAGGACTCGCAAATGCCTTGCGTTAAGGGATGCAGCATGACGTGCTTACAAGTTTAAACCCGACTCAGAGACTTGGGGAAATTTCCTGACCCATCGCAACCATTGCACCGCACTTGTCCGTGAGGACAAAATAACGTATCAACAGTGTCTAGCCAAAAAGTTCATGGCAAACAACAAACTGCTGTATAAGCATGCCAATAAGCTTCGTAAAGTGAAGCATGGAATACCCCCACTATTCACGACAGGCGGTAGAGTACAAAGCGCCGAAGAAGCAGCTAATGCACTGCGGCTACAATACGCCCCAATTTTTGAACTCGCAACATCTACCTGTCCCATAATATCAAGCTCATTACCGACACCTTTGTTTACAAATGTTATTTTCAACCCATCAATTGTGCTAAGGAAGTTACTCTCACTGCGCGAACATAGTTCTCCGGGAGCAGACAACATCCGCCCGAAGGCACTGAAGGCTGTGGCTAATAAACTAGCTGAACCACTGTCACAGCTCTTTCAAAGGTGCTTTGATGAACAACGAGTCCCCACTATGTGGAAGTGTGGCATTATAACTCCTATTTTTAAAGGCGGTAGCCGTTCCGATCCTGCAAACTATCGTCCAGTGACTCTCCTCCCTGTGCTCGCGAAGGTGATGGAAGCAGTCGTCGCTGAGGCTTTGATGGACTATCTGGAAAAATGCAACATCTTGGTAGTGGAACAGCATGGCTTCCGTCAACACCGGTCATGCATCACCAACCTACTTATTGCTCGAGGTAGTTGGACGGAAGTGGCCGATGATGGGGTCGGAGTCGACGTCATCTATCTGGACTTTTCCAAAGCTTTCGACCGCCTCGATCACCGCATCCTACTTCAACGGCTTCAGAGTTAGGGAATCGGAGATCCTATACTTGGCTGGATTGGCAACTTCCTTTACCAACGAAAGCTCCAAGTACGTGTTAGGGGATCACTTTCTAACCCAATTGAGGTGGAATGTGGTGTCCCGCAAGGCTCAGTGCTGGGACCGCGCTTATTCCTGGTGTTTATCAACGACCTGGCAAGAGTCATCTCCTCAAACTTCCTGCTTTTCGCCGATGACGTCAAGATATGGCGGGCGATTAGTAACAAGGCAGATCAGGATCTGCTCCAACATGACCTAGATTGCATTTACGAATGGTCAAAGAGGAACATGCTTCAACTGAACATGGCTAAGTGCAAAGTGATGCATCTGCGTCACCAGCTGGTGAGCGCCTACAAGATTGGAGACCACACCTTGGCAAAGGTTTCTCATGAGCGGGACCTGGGTGTATTGGTACAGGAAGATCTCGGGTGTTCCAAACAAGCAGAGAAGGCGACGAGAACCGGAAATCAACACTTCGGCCTTCTTCGCAGAGCCTTCGGTCGGTTTGAACCATCAATATTTCCCCAAAAGCCAATCAACGCACAGAAAATGTTTAACTGAACACAGCCAATAAATAGTTAAGGTCACAAAGGAATAACTGAGTAGCAGTGTCAGTCGGCCACGGTAGTAGTAGTAGTAGTAGTAGCAGTAGCAGTAGCAATGTTGTTGTTGTTGTTGTTGTTGTTGTTGTTGTTGTTGTTGTTGTTGTTGTTGTTGATGTTGTTGTTGATGTTGTTGTTGTTGCGTCGGCCCTATGAATCGTTTTTGTACACGTAATTCAGGCTTCAGTTGGTGGATATACCTAGCCTCGGCAATAGACAAGAGCTGCTTTCGGAATTCTTGCGAGAAGCGTTCAGATAGTGAGTAGATGAATTTAAAGTCATTCTCAGATGCAGTATGACCACATACAAGAAGGTGCGACATGATGGGGCTGTTTGATGACCTCATTTCCCCTTTGTAAAACCATACCGGAATGTACTCGCGAATCCTCTGGGATAGGCGTCTCGTGGTGCGACCCACTGCTCGTGCACCACAAGAGCACGAGTACTGATAGACGTGCGTTGAACGGATCAACAAGGGCTGTCTATCTTTCAAGGGTTTTGCAAGCAATGGCTTGTTGTGGTAAACAATTCTCAATCGGGCTGCAAAATACGTTTTTTCAACAGTATCTTTCAGGTGTAGAGATAAGATTTCAGTTGCAGAATTACCCTTAAGTTGTAAGTGTATGGAAAGATTTTGCTTAGGAGCAATTCTACTAGGCGGCTTTAGATTTCGTTCCTTCAGATGCTTCATGAAAATCTTATCCTTTCGTGACCTTATCTGTTTACTTTAGACTACTGAAGTTTATGTTTTAATGTTTCTTTAGTGCACTTTACTTGCTAGCTGTAGCCGTCTTAAGTCATCCATTTTGACCTTTCAAACAGGTTAGAAATCATTCCCAGCCCGATTTGACGTTTTTCTTGTGGCCACCAAACAAACTATGTTGTTTAAATGCTAATGTTTGATTGCTGTCTATAGCAATACAAGCACTGGGACCAAAAGAATGCTCAATTGTAGCAACGATTCACATGACGTACCAACAAATCAATTTCCGATGGGGCACCGCTATTCCATCTAACTAGAGCTCTAGAGGGACGTGACACGCGGAACTAGATAAAGTCTTTACTTTCCGACCCACGTCATATCCATATAAGTTCATTGACTATCGGGTCCAAACTGCTCCTTAACTTTGTACAGTGGTTTCATGTCCCCGTAACTCACTTGGCGCCGTTGAGTTCTCCTTCTCAAATGTCAACCTTTCATGCGGGACTGGTTAATAGTTGAGAATTATGTTCTGTCTCCACATTCTTATATGAGGTTAGGGTGGAAGAAGCAGGTTACACTCCTTTTTCAGTGCCTGAACTCTAGAGACGACGTCTCACGTTTCACAAGCTCGATTGGCGTAGGGCTTGAGCGACATCAGTTGTGCTTAACGATGGAAGCACAACCGTTACACTTTCGCTTGCGACTGATCGCCTCAATCCAAGTGGCTTCTCATCGTCAACGCATCGTACAACGCACTTCAGATAAAATTCGATCACCTATGTCGACCCGTAGCCTTAAGGATTACGAGTCTGTCTTGGAATAAGAGGGCGCGGGTTCGAGCCTGCGTTGGGACCAGGCGACCCTCGCAGTACCTTTAGCCCACATACGACTGGTGGTGGTGGTTGCGCGGCAGCAAAGCGTCGCTAATGCGTACCGGCGTATTTCTGAGCCCTTTTATGTGGACTGCACACTGTTGACGAGTCCCGAAGTGCCGTCTAATCCTGTTCCAGATGACTGTGTGGTTGTGACGGATATCTCTGGAAACACTCCACACAATTGTTGGGACGTTTATCATATATGTATTGTGATTGTCTTCTCCTTCTATTGGTCGCTTTAGCTTCTTCGCAATGGCTTCCAATTCGTCTAGCACCTACGCGTCTGGAAAAGCATTGGAAGGCCATTTTCTCCCATCGGAAGTCACATTGGTATTGCGCATTCCCTGGCTCCATGTACAATCGAACAGATGGCCTTTCGACACCAAACAACGGTTTGTGCCAGTTGACCATGAGTGTGGTGGCAGCAGACCGTCATGACACACAATCAAACAACTCGCACGTCATCGTCCGATCATTGCAGTGTGCGGAGTTGGCACCCACAGATACGGCTTCTCGTGCTAGCAGCCGTATACGACATAACCTATAGTAGCTGTTCCGTCAGAAATCTCCCACTCACATGTTGTCAAAATATTCGGTTGCTAGATGCTATGTCACACATAGCTGCGGATTTGGGTAGCTCTAAAGGCCAACGCTACATTATGAAACTTTCGCAAATTGCATGACAGTCCAGGATGGACCACGCTCTATCTCAGTTTGATTATGAGCCAAGACGGTCTGCTGTCATCACTCTAGACACCAGCCGCTGCGTCCCATACTGGATATGGTTAGCTCTCCGCAACATTTGATAGCTCAATGGATGGTTGAGAAGCTGGAACCGTTGCGTAAAACCGTCTGCACTTACTGCGTGAAAGATACTTTCGAGTTCATTGAGAAGATAAGGGACGTAAAACTTAACAACAAATGGATGTCATCATTTGATGCGCAGTCGTTGTTTACGAATATTCCGTTGTTGGAAACAGTAGAATATGTCTGCGAACTAGTACGGCAACTGAACGTACCTATAAATATCCCGGAAAACCTCCTGAAGGAATTGTTACTCAGATGCACTTTAAACGTGCAATTCACCTTCAACGGAGAGATGTATCGTCAAATTGATGGAGTTGCCATGGGCTCACCATTGGGACCCTTTCTAGCAGATGTCTTTATGGCAAAATTGGAGCATAACGTATTAAGAACGCACATCAACGAAGTCGAGATGTATATACGTTATGTAGACGATACATTTATACCCTGCAAATCGAAAGCGCAGACTGTGAAACTGTTGGAAGCTTTTAATGATGCGCATCAGAATCTTCATTTCACATGTGAGCACGAATCCAGAAACCGACTATCGTTCCTGGATGTTGATATCATCAGAAACGCCGATGGATCATGCAGCAGAGGGGTGTATAGAAAACCAACTTGGACTGGACAGTACATCAACTTCTATAGTGCGGTACCCATACAGTACAAACGAAACCTAGTCCGCACTCTTGCGTTCCGAGCACATAGAATTTGCACCCCGGACACAATCACCAAAGAATTGCAGAGAATCGGCGACGCGCTAAGAGAGAATGGGTATCCAGATAAATTAATCCTCAAACATTTGAAAGAACGCAAGATAAAACCACCGAGGATGAACGTACCCAAAAAAGAACTAATTGTGCATATTCCTTTCAAAGGCGACAGTGCGGCTGATGCCCTGTCCAAACGCCTGAGAGACGCTGTTGAAAAGACCTACTTCGTGGCTCGCCTACGCATAGTATTTTACAACAAGCCTTTATTCGCAAAACCTTTGAAAGACAGGCTGCCTCTGGTGACTCGATCAATGCTTGTTTATCTTTACTCGTGCTCCTGTGGGGCACGATACGTGGGTCGTACCACAAGACGCCTATCTCATAGGATTCGCGAACACATCCCAAAGTGGTTTCACAAAGGCGAAGCGAGGTCCAGTTACAGTTCCATCTTATATCACTTACTAGGGTGCAGTCACGCAGGAACGGAAAATGATTTTAGAGTCATCTATACTGTTCCTGAACGATTCACGTGCGGATTCCGGATGCATCTTCTGTCTATTGCGGAAGCTATCTGCATCCGCCACCTCAAGCCAGAACTGTGCGTACAAAAGCAGTTTGTACGTCCTTAGCTTCTACCGTGGCCTACATCTTCGGCTATGATTTCCCCTGTACACACTTCCCACTTCCAATGACCCCGTGATTTATTGATTTGTACCCGTGAAATTAAACATTTTGTTCAATACGTAGCCCAATCCGGTACATTTAGCACTTTTTCCTCATCATGTAATGTTTGAGTCTGATGAGAATTACCGAAAATAATTCTTTACTCAGATTCTGCCTCCCTTCACGGGTTTCACGGGTTTGCGCAGAACGAGTAAGCGTAGCTTTTCGGTGGTTCTGCCTCGGGATCTTACGGCAAGGTCCTGATCTCGTCGGTAGGTACCAGATGTTGTGGGTCTCGACGCAGTAGTGGTGTTCAGCACAAGAATTCAGCGAGTTGACTGTGGGAACGTGGATACCTGGAACAAGAGAGTGGTGTAGGTAAATTCGGTAAAGTTGGATAGAAGCGAAATGATAGAAGCGCCGCGTGTTAGCTTGGCAAATGGCCAGATCTTAGCAACGTGGAAGACCAGCGAGGTAAGAGCCAAGCGTCTAGGCGCTGTTTGAAGGCCTCCGTATTGGGCGCTGAGACAACAGCTTCGGGGAGGGCGTTCCAAGCGAAGACAGTACGCACACTGAAACTGTTTCTTCGGCACAGAAGGCGACTGCTACGAGTCATCAGTTTGAGTGAGTGCCCTCGAAGATGATCTGTACGGGCGCGGACCAGCAATCCTGCGTTTGGGTGTCTGTTATTAGTCAGGACGGAATAAGCTAAGATAAGGTCGCCACGAAGCCTGCGATATTTCAACGGGAAGAGGTTAAGGGCCGCCAGACGCTCCTCATACGAGAAGTGGGATAGTCCGTCCACTCTCTTAGTGGCTCTGCGCTGTACAGTTTCCAGCATGGCCTCGTCCTTCTTCAGGTACGGCGGCTGGACAAGTATGTTGTACTCCAGCAGCGGACGTACTAAAGTGCTATAGAGACGGACAAATGTCTCTCTAGGGAAAGACCCTAGTGCACGTCCAAGGAGGGCCAGGCGAACGCTAGCCTTTCGCGCCAGTGTAGCTACATTGGCGCTCGGGCTCAGGTCGGCGGATATTATGGTCCCCAGGTCGCGTTCCTGGGATGTGACTTTAAGATGCACACCGCCGATATTGTACGGATTAGCCACACCTTGCCCAATGTGCATGACTTTGCACTTGTCGATGTTAAACGGGAGCGAATTTTTCGAGGCCCAAGAATAAGCAGCATCGATATCTGTCTGGAGAAGTGCCTGATCACTTGGCCTGCGGATAGGTCGCCATATCTTAGCGTCGTCCGCATAAAGCAGTATGTGGCTGCTGATACAGGATAAGGAGGTCGTTGATGAACAAATTGAACAGCAGGGGCCCGAGGATGGATCCCTGGGGCACCCCGGTCGTTGCAGCCAGAGCGCTGGAGAGTGCGCCGTTTACACGAACTCGGTAGGTGCGGCCAGACAGGTAGGTACTTAGCCAGCAGATTGTTTGCTGGTCGATCCCCAAACTCGGCAGTTTACTCAACAGCAGTGCGTGATTGAGCCGGTCGAATGCTTTTGAGAAATCCACGTAAACCACGTCAGTTGGAGTATGATTGTCTGCCTCTGCAGTCCAGGAATCAAGGGCTGCGAGAAGATTCGTGGTGCACGAGTGAGCCCTGCGGAACCCGTGCTGTTCCGGGGCTATTAAGGACAGACTTTCTAAATGGCAGCGCAAGAAATCGGCTATGATAGTCTCCATTACTTTGGAGGCAGTGGAAAGCAGTGCTATCGGGCGGTAATTAGAGGGATTTGTCCTGTCACCACCCTTGTATACCGGCGTTATGACCCCTTGCTTCCAAGCGTTCGGGTATTCGGCACTGGTGTAGGAGCGGCTGTACAGTAAGGCAAGCGGCTCGGCCAGTACAGTGGCGCACTCAAGTAGAAAAATGGGAGGGATCCCATCCAAATCAGGCGATTTGTCTGTCCTTAATTTTTTTAATTTCTCCAGGACTTTCTCTGATGTAAACTGCACGGGATGTCTGGCAGTGACGGGGGTAAAGTTAGCATCTTCCATTGTACTGCGTGCGAAGGTGCCGAAAACGGACTCGTACTGAGTCTTCAGCAATTCCGCAGCTTCTTTGTCCGACGTTGTGGTATTGCCTACGGGTCCGAGCAGGCTGCCAACGGCAGCGCGCGATTTAGTGAGAGACGCTATACGCTTAAAGAAGACCTTGGGGTTATCGGCGAAGCTTTTAACGAGAGAGAGCTGGTACGCTTTTCTGTCCTGGCGAACAGCTGCTATACAGGAAGTTCGCACTCTGCAGTATTGTGCTCGCGAATCGGAGTCGCCAAAAAGTAAGAATCTGTCCCAGAGGGCCTTCTTCTCCCTGATCAGCCTAAGCGTAGCAGGCTGAAGTTGCCTGTGGCGTTTCGGCGCATAAGCGCGCACTGTGGGGACGTGTGCCCTAATTGCGTCGTGGATGTGAGCGGCGATGTAGTTCCAATGGTCGTCGACTGTGGGGGTTTGTGCTGCCAGGGACCAGTCGACTCGTGAGAGGAAATCTTTGATGGCGTCATAGTCCGCTCGACGAAAGTTAAGCCTGATGGGTAGTGCTTTAGCGTTGAGCGTGACGTTCGCCACCACACGAAAACTAATAACTACATGATCACTTGCACCAACTGGGGCGCTCAAATTAACGTTGTCAATTAGATGTGGCTCGTTGGTGAGCAGCAAGTCGAGTTTCGACGGGTTTTGACCGTCTCGCCACCGAGTGTACTGCTGTACGTGTTCGGTTAGGCCATGTTCTAGAACACTGGCAAGAAACTCAAGGCTGTGCTGACTGCGAGCTTGGCCAGAGGTAAAGTCTATCTCCGGGAAATTAAAGTCACCTGCGACAAGTAGGGGGGCACCCAAATCTGAAGTAGCTGCTCGGAGGGCGGCATTCCAGCACCGCAGCCATTCTGGCGCAGCTGAGGGAGGGCGATAAACCACTCCAAGGGTGAGACTGGTGGAACCAGAGCCGCGGACGCGAATCCAGAGGGATTCGGGAAGAGATAGTAGTTCCGGAGATTTGAGAGGGACGCATGTGAGGCGGTCTGATACATACACAGCTACGCCGCCGCCTTTGCCGCTTTCACGATCGTTTCGAAAGAGCACGTATCCCGGGATAGCTACCTCGGCGTCCACAAGGTCCGGGCAGAACCAGGTTTCGGTTATACATATAACTTTAGCTTGCGTGTCCAGCGCAAGGGAAGAGAGTTCGGACACCTTGTTCCGTAGCGATAAAGCGTTGGTGTACAAGCAGTTCCACGTGCTAACATGAACTGCTGGTGGGCAGTGGCTTGAAGGCATAGATGGTAGGGTAGTTCCAGTGTGGTTTACGCCGACCCCACAGGGGCCGGCGCCTATTCGTTTTTTGTTATATCCACAAGTCGCGTAATAGGTAGTGATGGCGTGGCTCGACTGAATGGCGTGGAATTACGTCCCTGAATTTGCCTGCGCTCCTCCCGCGGTTTGTCTGGATGCATCCTGACTTCGTACGGGAAGTTTCCACGTAGCTCGTACCACCGTTGTAGTACAGTCTGGCGCATCTCAGGAGTGAAAAGAATGACCCTGAGCAGTTTAGGCGCCTGTATCTGCGAGAGGTGAGCTGGTCTCGGCAGCCGGTGAACAGACCATGCCCCACAGTTGTCCACTGATAGGTTAAGCTGCGACCGAATATAGCACCACTGCTGAACATCGTGGCGGGATGATTCAACCGGGTCGGCAGTGTGGAGTTCTGGGACTCCGTGTATAATTATACTGCAAGCTCTATCGTGGTTGGCGCACGTGCTGTTGATACGCGCCTCTCTTCTTGCCTCCCTCACAACCCAGGGAAAGTCTGGCTGGGCGCGGATCTTTGTGTTCAGTTTATTCAAGCAAGCCGATGCCAAGAGCGTTTCCTCGACGTCATCAGCACTTTCCAGAGTGACGCGTAACGGCCTTGGGCGTTTGTCACCTGGTGAGCGGGGTGCGCGTAGACGGCAGAGAGAGGGCAAGGAGGTAGGCGGCAGTCCAAGGAGTTGCCGCAAGGATTGCCATTTGGATAGATCGGCACTGGCTCTGTGGGATAGTGACGGGTGGTCGCTCTCGTCCACATTGAACAGTATCAAAGTCTTGCGGTTGAATTCTGGCAAGCCACTGCTTCATTCTAATAAATGCTGATGAAGCCGGAGATCGCACACTTTTGACCATTCCACACAAGACGAAATGGCTGTCTGGCGATTCCCTCCATTGACTCTCAGCGTTTTGATTTTTATAATCGGTAAATCACTGTAACCACTCTTCCCCTTGGTCCGTGTTTTCTGGAATGGATCCAACTTCACAGAGCACACACGTCTGCTAGCTCCTCCGTTTGTGGTGTTTTCACCTTTCGTTTTGTCTCTTTTTCGGTCTCTTCTACCAACCTTCTCTTTGGGCCAACTTGCCCGAGCGAAGGCTCTTGCGACCCGCTTGATATGGTAAGTTGTGTGCAACACTTGACACATGTAGGTCCCGTAGGATGGTTTTCAGTTACTTTGCACTTCGAGTTTGCCAACACCGTAACTCTCTCCCGTACTCAACTGGATCCTATCCTACTATGGATAATTTCAAAGAATGATTGAATTTTTCTCTTAGCTCCTGGCAATTCATTGGCCAAACGAGGTTTTTATTGGTTATATTACTCATGCTCTTCTACCGGACTAATGAGTCACGATGCACCAATAAGGTGATGCACGGGTGATCGACAATATTTCACTTCTGTCGCGATTTAGATCAACGATCTTTGCACCCCGTTTATTTCTATATGCATACATCGAATTATGTTTTACAGTAACGTTATTTATCCACGCATTTATCTCAGTAAACGCTGGGTAAATGACTTCTATGTCTGATAATTTTGTAGTATGCATCCATCATCCTACGGGGCTGGTCAAGTACCTGCCTTTTAAGCCGTGATTAATTAGTTTCGATTGTTTGCTTTTCATTGTTCAATTAAAGTATATACAGCTTCCCAATTTCCTTCTGTTATCATATATGGCTACCTGTGTGGGGCTCATCAATGCTTCCAGCTGATCAATTAGTGCAGCACAAGCACAGTTCGCGGCTTAACTGTTTATCCTTGAGGTGGTCCGCTGTCCGTTCAAAAATCGACCATGTTAAAATTTACACTGTATACCTATTGTACAAATCTTTGCAAGCACAATTTTTCCTGTGCTTATGGTCTATTTACTCCCTAACCACTATTGTTTGTCCTGTGTGCAAAACGGCGATTGAACGAGCCTGAACTATTCCCGAGTGTCGTCAAGGCCGAAGCCTCGTTTATATTAAGTACATGGTAAACGAATCATCGAAAAAACAATTACTTTCGTTGTCCACAGAAACCCTGTAATTGCAGTTGCCATTTCTTCTGCAACTTACGATTGGATCAAATAAAGAGGCCTGTATTTCACTTTGTTAAGAAGCTGCTGTTTTAGTATTGGTTGTCTTGTGAGTACGTAATAGTTGTAGAAAGTGAAGCCATGATTAAACTGCACAATAATCTGCGTCGACGGGGAATCGAACCCCGGACATACGGAATACTGGTCCGCTGTTCTACTAACTGAGCTACCGCAGACTGACGATCAGGTGCGCAATTTCATATATTACTTCTGCTTGTTTTGCGACGTTTTGCCAATAAGCTCACAGTATCTGTCCTTGTGTTGCAGACTGACTCACCCACTCGCCACTTCCCAATAGACCGAAGTATCTGTCCTTCAGGTGTTCAAAGGCCGATGGTAACTTTATTATTGGTGGCTCTGTGAGTATGAAATGCTTGTAGAAATTAGAAGTCACGATTATCGTCATTATGATAGATAGTATAATCACGCGATGTCCAAGTTTGTCAATGTTGACTACAGATGTAACGCCTCAAATCGGCCTCATTTCGAAACTCACGACGCTTTGGAAATTCTCGGAGTCTTCGCTTTTCCGAAGATATTGATTACTCTTTTATCCATCCATCAACTACTTTGGTTATTTGGCATATTCCAAATTAATTGATAAGTACAACCACAATAAGGCGGCCTAGAATAGACACAATGGGTTCAAAATGCTGATACGGCTTTCTTCCCAGTAGTTCACAAGTTCAAGTGGTTCAAAATTTCCAAGCAATTGTGGGACACAAAATAACTGTCGCAAGTTTTCCTAGTATTTAGATATCTCTGGATAATTACTGTGCACCCTACGCTAGGACCTAATGTCGAGGACAGGCTAGATCATAACAGGCATGCATGCGAAAAATGAAGCTAGCTTTATTCCACGTAAAATGGGTTAACCTGAAAGCGATTTAAACGTGACAACTGTTATGAGCTCCATTGTACTACCAGAGCAGGTTGCAGTCGTATTGCATGCTAATAAAACAATCTGGGGAATTTGCTGTGTATTACGGAAAAACACATACCAAAATCATGAATTCGCCAAATAGTATTAATTCAGCGAATATCAACTTGTTATTTAACTATAACCATAAACATTACGCAAACCTCCGTTTGACCATTTTGTTCAAATGTCCATTCTAATATCTGAGCTCCCTGAAAAAAACGCAAAATATCACTATAAATATGATCACAAAGTAATTTTAATATAATTGGTCTTAGCTTATTTCTAATAAACCATCCGTAAACACCATTTAATTACGATTTGGGTAAAGGTTGTTTTCATTTAAATATCGCTAAACAAAGTTGCTAATCTTGGCTTTGTTTTATGATGGAGTTTGGCTTGATCTGTTTATCTACACACCATCAATAAACGGTTGGTTACGTGGTCATTTTACATGTCAATGCTGCAACTTATTCCTTATGCTTATCTGTTCTATGATGAGGAAGTTATGTTCTTAACACACTTACTCCAATACTATTCACATTAATCGATCATGATATCCGAACGACTTTAAGCAGCTGGCGGTCGAAGAACTAATGGTGTCACTTACGGGAGCGCTGTCAGGGAAAACTGGTATCAAATGTGACCATGTGTTATAACTTCCATTTCCCTTGAATTCACAATGTGAAAGCACTTTGTTGTAGCACCAAGTGTCTGAATCAAAAATAACGTATCTTTTCATAGTACGAAGTTCCACTGCTGTTAAGTAAACGGTGCCAAGACTGCTATTGTAATCTGTTAGAAAAGGCATAATTGAAGTGCCTCATTATCAGCGTGTATACAAGCGACATTTAGGTCAGCAATAATGAAGCACAGCTTGCTCACTTGGATCAATATCTACCCATATTTTGGAAAAGTGTCCTCTATATAGCTTGCACGGTGAGTCCCCGCAATTTGCAACCTGGATTTTCGAAACCACGTTGTTAGAAGTATCTGGGGGGACTAAAACGGCAACATAATTATGCTTCTTATAAACATAACAAGTATAATATATGAAGGAATGCCGACTGCAAATAACGTTGGCTTACTACAGTAAAAGAAGGGGACCTCGAATTGTCCTACAACAAATCGAAGAAGAACAACAACTGTTAAAATTATCAATGACATGTTACGCGGATTTTAGTTGGTTTTAGCGTATCATATTAGTACCACTTATATAGTTGCCCTATACAAGAAAATCAATGGAAATGGAAATGAAGTGAAAATATCTCGATATTGAGGACTTACAGTCATGTACACCGTATATTTTAACGAACTCTCGTTCCCGCTATCTAACTTCACAAATTGAAGTATAATCAGCCGAATGTTAATTGATTCCGCCGCAGCCAACTGGCATTGCTTTAATAATAAGACTCGCCGCTAAATTCTTTCATGGCGCGATAAATTTGGCTGAATTTTTGCTTGATTACAAGTCGATCACCTAATGTTCAAGTTGGTCGTCCAGGAATTATTTAGCTTCGATGCGAAATTAATAACTAATGATCGTTTTACTCGCAACTTAAGATTTCTATGTCGGGTCAATAATTAAACTGCGTTAATCTTATTTGCATTTTAATTGCCATCAATCATGTGTGACCATGAAGGACAGTGTGAAAGTATACTGAACCAACAATATGGTAAAATAACTATTTGCTTGATAAAGGGTGTAAAGCCAAAGAGAATTGTGCATTTTTGGCCCAACAGGATTAGCTAGTTAAGGAATGAACAATCTCGATCCCCACACTTACTTACAGAATGCTACACAATTACAAGTAAATTGCAATTATATGTTACACTTGTATAATTTACATAATTACGTTATAAAAAGCTTGACGTTGTCACTTCACCCAAAGGACTTATCCTTGACACTTCAAGATCACATATTTCACCATTGGAAGACTACTGATAAGCAAACTGATCCACTGTGCCGTTTCCGCAAACCGCCGCACGTCTTGCATTATCCAACTTTCCTCATTAGGTTTACAAACCTAGACCGTGTGTTTAGTAAGGGTTACTGGTGCACAGTTCCCCTATGCTGCCTCGTGCGATTACATAGTCTAGGCTACGTATAGTCTTTACAACTGTGTTGGAACTAATTTTCCAGTCACTTCAAAGCAATCACTTACGTAAAGGCAGACTACAAAGTCTAATAAGAAAACCCAGATATACGCAGTATGAATCGGTCGGCAGCTGGCCACCTGCTGTTCATGAAGCACCTATCACTCTCTTGTTATAATTTTGTTCGTTTCCAATTAGACTTAAATATTTAGTTAAATGATACTTTTAATTTAAAGTCACGCTCGGTATACACTTATTACCCTAGGTTCCTGCTGGTCCCACTGCTCATTTTGTATACTTGTAAATTGCTTACAAATAACTAGTCATCCACAAAACCATTTGATCGAAAGAGTTCGTCTGAGGTTTAGTTTATGGTTTGCAATTAAACTGATGAACACATTCTTGAGCCGTCCTTGGTTTCGGAACACTTTCGCCATTGATTACGTTAAAACAGGTTCGGACACTTTTTAATATGTAGCCTTGTTGGCTGGGCACGATATTCACTGTTTTGAGTTTCACTTTAAACCACAGGCGCAATCCATGCATAATATTCTCGTGCATTCCTTTTTAATGTGTAGTTACCGGCATAAATTTAGCGGCCTGCTAACCTGAGACAAATCGCGACTGCGAATTTCTTTGTCTTCTAAATAGCCTTTTTGTGACTTCAATTACCATGGAAAGAAAACTGGGAGACAACGTTTACTGGATTGCTGGTATACAAAACAAGTGTATTTCGCCGAGAATTCGATTTTGATTGTGTTATTTCCGACTTTATGAAGGGCAAGGAATTTTTCGCCTATGCTGTTGATAATAAAATGCTCGCTGTGAGTGTATGAACGCGTCGCAGTTGTTTCGACTCTTAGTGGGAACTGACGAAGGTTCTTCAAGTCAATACCCTATACGCTTAGAGTTGCCAAGCGAATCTGAACTATTGTAGACTAACGGCACCTATGCACCAGACGTACACGTGAGTTGAGACTAGAGACGTCAAGATGTGACCTAGCATTACTGCACTGCAACCGAACGAGGAAGCAAAACTGGCTATCAACATGCTTTCTTTTATTGCTTCAACCAAGGCGAAGCAAGTCTCCTACATCTTCGTTTGGGTAACTCAGTAAAATAGCTTACCCTGGAGGGCGAGTTGAATATTGGTAAGGCACATGTGTTGCCACGCCGTGATAGTGCGCTGAAGGAAACAGTGTTAGAGTGGGTTTCTGCGGGAACTTATGCAGCAACTGAGGAGCTCAGGTGGTTTGCTACGGTGTGAGGTGATAGTTGCATCAGTATCTTGAGCAGAGTTCAGTTGGTTCACTGTGGTTTGGCAGCGATGTCCAGCGCAGTCTGAATCCTCGCAAGTTGCTTGTATGTTTGCACTGAGCCCAAAGAAATTTGCGCAAATTTGGCGGAAGTAGTAGAAAACTGTTTTATGCGTCAAGTGGTTCTGCTATTTTGTTGTAATGTTAAAACGTCTTATTTGTGTTTCTGTCCACCTTACAAAACGTATGTGAAAGCACGCATAGAAATAGGACCTAAGCAATGAAAACCACAACCGCATCTTCGAATAGCATTTGACATATGCTGCAGCAAATCTCTACTCAAACCGCGATTAGAACAATGGGATTGTGCCTACTAAAATTTTGGACGTTCGCTATCTCGTCATTAAGCTACTTAACTTATGTACGTGATACAAATTTCCTGCTGTTGTCCTCATTCGTTCAAAGTGTCTGGCTAGTTCATACTTGGAACAGGTATAAGCCTAACTGTCTGCCATTGAAGTGTTATCTTGTCTGCTCTCGCGCTTTCTCTGTGTTTAAACTTACTATTAAATATAAATATTATAGGTTTATCACACCTCTATATGTGTACAGTTTCCTTTCCTTCGTATGCAATCTACCTTCTCGCTTTTGCAACCTTGCACAAGCGAACCTAAATGACGCCCAATTGTTGTCCATTATGAAGCCTTGTGCCAAAATGACAGTCATGACCCACAACGGAGTGGATGGGGACGTTAGTAATTCCGTGCAAGGAAGACACTTCGGAGGCAATTTGGAGGTACTAAACTAGGAAAATATAAAGGCGATCTTACCGCGAGGTCAAACGCAACGTTTAGCGCTGGTGTACATAAAGTGCCCTACTCCCAATGATTGGACAACTAACTGTGCTTATCAAATTAAATGTAAGGGTTGTACACATGTGTACATAGGCAAGACCGGGAGGGTGTTACGCATATAATGTGCAAAATATCGGAGGCGCATTTCAAGACCACCGACAAACGAGTTTAAATGCCAGGCAGTATTAAGAGACTCGGTGTTGACTGTGCACGCATTCGACACTGATCATCAGATCGAGCAGGATAACGCAGAGATCATTAGGAGGAGTATACGATCAACACCCCAGCGGTTGATGGCCGAGACGTTGGAAATTTCAAAATCGGATAGTTGTGTGAAGAGAATGAAGGGAGTAGAACTTTCTATTGCGTGGCGAGCGTTCTTAGGTCGGTCAGACAGACAAATGTCGGTGGGCAGACGAGATTGGAAAGTGAAACTCGACTCCAATTGTCACCACCATGGGCTTATCCGTCAATGCGAAGAAGCAAAATGGAAAACCTGGATTATTCCCACTGTGATTGAACCACCTGAGGTGACACTAGGAACTCTTACTGTAGTTACACCTTGGCTAAAGTCTCGGGGAATGCGGTTACCGTCCCTGTTGATTATAAAATGCCGCTCCGATTACACACTGATTCATCTGGTCTGAGAAAGCTAATGCGTCAAAACGGAAACCTTCCCACACAACTATACCAACCGATTGTTTCCAAACCTCCGTGATCACATTATTTGTGGTATCAAGTTTGAGCAGCCTACCTGGTTACGATGTTGCATGTTAAGAAGGAACAGCTTTGAAACTGCAAGGACCTCACTGCTGCATGAACCACAACGTGTGTACCGCTCTTTACTACAACAGCAGAAATACAAAACTGAGAGGTTGCACTATGAAACTCGCAGAAGGGTATAGAGGTTTTGAGTACCACAGAAATTTCTTTCCCATCCGTGTATGTCACCTGTGACATGTTCTCCTTGCATTGAACGTTTCTGCACAGATACCAACAATATTTAGAAGGCGGCTAGATGATGCACTCATCAACTTACACTTTGTTACATAAAATTACGTTACCATCCTAAGACTGGAATATACCTAGATTTTTGTGCTGTTACTTGTGAATGCTATGAAACTATGCAGAATGCAGCACCACAGCGGAACTTACGGTAAGTTTGCTCCATACATGTAGCTTTGAATTACTTTCCATTGTGCCAAACGTTGCTCGCGGATCTTAGTAGCATAGGGTTCAAGGTGACAGCCGTGAACTACTAAGGTCTGTGTTCCACCCCAACTCAGGCTATCTCCACCTAACGAGTCCGAACCAGGACAAAACCGCGGTCATGGTGTGCCAGTGTTGGAAAGAGCAATACCCTTGAGATCGGAATGAAGGAGGTTGACCTAAAAGTAAACCGAGGTCTCAATAGAGGGTGCGAATCGCAACCCAACCATACAGCGTGCTCCATAATTTCAGCTTTGAAACGGTAAGTTAATTTCATACGTAATGTACCAATTGTTTGCTTATTGCGTTTTCGTTTACTTCACCAAACTACCCGGCAGGACTTGTAAGGCAGTGCTTCTTAATTTCCGTATAGATTAATTGTACGTTGCCCAAAGTGTGTCGTTAGATGCAAATCGGATGCTTTCTTGCCATAAGCACTTCACTGACCAATGATCACTTCAGGGTGACTCGCGGTGTACTTTGAGATTGTGCGTCGAAATCTTTTCACGCAACGAATACTACTAAATGATTATCGAATGCGTGTCTTTAGCTTTGGCAACGTGGGATACCCACAAATTATGTGGTGTGCGTGAACTCTGAAGGAAGTACGCACATGAGAATTCCTCGGAAACTATTGTTTCGATGATGGAAACGATAAATATGAGTTCGGAATTACGAGAAAAATCTAAGTGATGAATGCACCGGGAATCAGGGTTTAGACGCGCATCAGCCGTAAGTGTAAGACTTGTGACCTGTCAAGGATACTAAACATCTTCCTTTTAGGAAGTGGAAGGAGTAGCCAGCAGTCAAATACAAAGTGATGAGTTTGTAACGCAGCATACTGTGTTTGGACTGAGAAAAATACAGTTTCTGAAGAAAGTGTAAGCTTCACTGTTGTTTGGTTACCAAGAAGTGTTCACAGCGGCCTGAGAAGAATCAAGTTATATCCAAACCAATATTCACAAGAGATGTTAAACATTAAAGTCAGCTTTCCAGCTCGTTTACTATTTGGTGGAAACTTTAACTTCGAGTGTAACACAGTATACACAGATCTAACTTTAACTAAATCGGCCAATCGTAATGCTTGACCATAGTATAGCTTTGATATGAACTAATCCAATTACTTGGTTATAATGCCAAAGTGTGGATATGACCGATATTATTGGCACACAAAGCCAACTTCCACGAAACGGACAAAGACGCCGGACTCACCGGCGATACCTTCTGATTGTATATGGTCAAACATTGACATAGAGGAACAGATGCACGATTTGGGTCAAACTTTGCTTACGACAAAAGAGAACTAGTGAACCTTTTTAACAGAACCAAGCGACTCAAAACCAAATTGCTTACTCTTTCTTAAGTGGACCGATGCTTAATTTTTTGTGTCGGTTGTGCGAAATATAGCCGTATGTCCATCACATCGCCAACTAAACCAAAATGCATGTGTGACGGCTGCTGATTGGTATAACGGTTGAAAATTTGATCTCAGAGATGCAAGCGAAATCGGAATCTAGCCTGCGGTATCTCCGGTACATAAAAATATGAAAGTTCCAGGAAACCTTACAGAAGACGAAAACTATTAAAGTAATTAGTGCCGATTATATCGAGCTTAGTTATAAAATCAGAATGCTAGACACTAATATAAGTGGTAACGTTTACAACTAAGAATCAAATAAACGAGTGTGAAAGGCTTGTCTCATGTGCCGGTCGTTCCAACTGTGGTGTGTTACGTCTTGATATGAGGTGATGTATATGAATTTTGATTGGGTGTGTGGGTGCTTCCTCAATGGCTTATGGTTGTCCCGTTTTCGACGCGCCGACTTGCTGATGGATAGCGTACACAATGCTCTTTTGTTGTCAGCGGATATACCACATCGTGTAGACCACTTGGTGTATTAGGCTTTAACGTGAGTTGTGGTGAGTGAAAGTACAACACCAAAACATAAACGTGGGAGAAAGATGTATTTAGAAGTAACAATACTCGCCTACTATAAGTGAGCGCATATTTTGAGGAGGATAGACAAGTAAATGTTATGTCACTGGTTTTGCTGGGCGACAAAGCGATCAGGTTAACCCACACCTCGTCCGGATCGAGTAATGCGTATGGTTTCCTTGGTATGAATCTCGGCTGGAGTACTTGCTGTCGGAGACGTCGATGGCCTATTGTCCTTGCAGGTTCGGGTATCATCTGCTGTCATGGATTACAAAAATTCAGGAGTTGGGCCGATCTCCCGAGGCTATGGATAAATGCTTCCGAAAAAAATGCAGCACACTCATGCCGTATGAGTTTTCACATACTCACTGGCACATATTACAAGTGCTTGATTCGAATCAGCCAAATGCTGGCTGTGCGATGGGGAGAGCTTGAAATGAAACACAGGCCTTCACAGTACAGTGCTGGAATTGAATCAGCTAAAAGAAAGCTGTATGATGGGGAGAGCTTTTCATGGAACACAGGCCCTCACAACACAGTACTGAAAACAAATCAGATAAAAGATGGCTATACGATGGGGAGGGCTTAATATATATCACAGGCCCCCACATAACTGTATACATATAACGCCACAATAGCACATGGCCAGATGAGATGTGGAAGAGAAGTGTGGAAGCAGGTCTCCGGGAGACGGTTTCATGATGGGTCGTATTACTCCAATTAAACTGACAGTTTATATCTACTTTTATTCTTACTCTCAACTTCTACTACTCTTACTCCTTTACTATTTTTAATTGATTTAGCACTGAATCATTCCTATGTGAACACAATAGATCACTGAATATCCCTCTTTACTACCAGACTTTGTTGTACCACATGATCAGGCTCGTAGTCTGCCTGTGTCTCGCATGTCGAGAAATATTTCATTTATTTATTTATTTATTGAAGCGGTCAATGCTAACAGTTTCCGTCCTATCGTGTGTCTCATGCAAGGAAATATTAGACCTTCATACAGTGGTTTTAAAGAGAGTTTAACGTTAAGTTATTACGATTAAAACATGAGTGCACGAAAAGAGATGACGGTGAACGTCTGGTAATTTCACTGAAATGGTGGGAGCGTGCCTCATGTGATTCCTCAGTTTAATAACGTAAGTGAAGTGGTCAGGGTTACTGTTGGCAACTGGGGTGAAAACTTGACCAGGTACAGATAATACGGATCCGAAATTCAGTTCTCCTGTTGCGTCTTGAAGGTTTGATCGAAACCTTGTACGCAAATAAAGCAAAACCATCGGAAGTACTTCTATCCATTAAGTTGGATCAGAATTTGCTTTGTTTGCGGTTTTTGTTGTTGATGTAAACCTTCGGCTAAGCCGTTTGTTTGGGGAGGATAAACGGTGGTGTGAGTCCGTTTTGGGCCCAATAATTCTGTCAACTGTTGGAAGAGCTAGGATTTGGCTAGTAAACCGCGGTCAGTAACGATGTATGAAGGAACACCAAAAATGGCTAACCACCTGGTGACAAATGCACGGGCGATGCTTTCTGCAAGCATGTCTGCAATCGCAACAGCTTCAGTCCATGAAGTGAAACGATTGATGCATGTTAGTATGTAAGAATTACCACTGCAATATGGTAATGATCCGAGGATATCAATGTGGACATAGTCGGATTCGCTGTCTTGCTGTGAAAAAGGTCCGATTTATGAATAGGTATCCCGAATGATTTCGAACGTTGACATGTTTAGCATGCCGATGCCCATGTGCGGATGTCTTTGTGTATGTTCGGCCATACAAAACATTCTGAGACCAATTTGACAGTTGCGCGTATACCAGGATGCGATATCTAATGAGAAGTCTCGAAAAAGCTTCTTCGCATGGATACGGGAAACAATGGTCTTAGAAGGGCCGTCAGAAAGTCAGATTGGTCGTAACTGATTGGATGCACAGTAAAATCTCTTTGTACTTTACCCGCGGCTAAGATGGTTCATGATTTTTCAGTTGAGCTGTGCGTTCTAGTTCCATGGTAGCTCTGTTCACTAAATCAAATTTCCGGCGTGAAAGGGTATCAGCGACAATGTTATATAGTCCAGGAAAATGGCGGATATCACGGCAGTACAGTGAAGTCTAGCTGACGTACCAAATCGACTATTATCGGGTTTAGCCTGCAGAATAAATATCCATGATTTGTGTTTAGTATACCTAGGGAACTATCTCCCTTCCAGAAGATGATCAAAGTGTCGGGTGCTAGAGTATATGTCGAGTAATGCACGACCAAACGTACCGTATCGAGTTTCGACTGGGATAAGTTTGTAAGGAGGGATTTGAATTGGTTGTTTGAATTTATCGACGATGTAATGGAAACTTAACTTATTCAAAATATTTAGAGGTTTCCCCTAACGAGTAACCCCAAAGTGACCAATCACTACCCATCGACTGCTTACTGGACTTTACATGATAAAACCTCAGGTAGTTTGTTTTTCTTTCACATTTAACTTTGATTCACCACAATAGTTTACCCGTTTTGCATCGCACAATGGTTAAGCTTGCTGCTCCCGCCCGCGTTTCATATGCACCGCTCTTTGACTGATTGATTGACGATGGATCACATCGCTTTAAAACACGCTGACATTAGTACCGCTTCGCTTAATCGTACTTATCTCTTGACCATTGCTGTTGACGACACGTTGCATTCGAGAGCCGAATTATTGTAGGCTTTTGGTCTGTTAATTTTTTGCGGTTTGTTATTAAATTGTTGTCTAACCATTTGTAAATAGCATCCTAGCTCTTCCGGCTTTGGCTTTTGCGTTGACCCAAGATTCCAAGATAGATTTGTTGGTATCAGACGGTTTGTTGCAAAGCGGCTCCGATGACAGCCGCGTCAACGTTTGAAGACAGCGGAGCATCGGGTTGCATCAAATTATTAGCCAGAGCAGATTTGACTTTTTCGAGAGCTCTTTCCGTGATGTGCGTGAAATGGAACTACTTCGGATCACTAAGCAACAAGCTCGTGAGTGGGGAAAACACTTATGCGGCGATTGTAGTGCGAAGGTCGTAAGAGTTAAGCATACGTAAGTAACTATTCTACTGTTTCACAAAATTGGGTGTGGGAAAGATTCTTTTGACATCAATTTATTCTGCGTTTGGCGAAATGCCATTTCTATCAACGGCGTGACAAAAATAGTTCAAACAAGATAAAACAAAGACACACTTGTTGCTATTGAAAACCATTCACTACTTGGTGAGAAGTGACAGTCAGATATCTCATTGTTCCTAGTGTTTACTTAATTTATCACGTGCAATCAAAATATCATCAAGGTAGACAACGACAAAGAAAATGGCTGAAACTCCCTGAACAACAAAGCGTTGAAAGTTTTGTGCATCGCTACATAAGCCAAATGACATGCTTCATAATCCGTGCAAGCCGAATGGGGTTGTGATTGCTGTCATAGAAATATCATCAGGATGAATAGGCAGGGGGTGGTGAGGGCGTATGAAGTTCATGAAGCAAATCATGAAAGTGTAGACTGCAGGTACTAATCAGGAATGGTCACCACTGAGTCCCTAATCGGATGCTGTTTTCTTTGCCACCGCAGGCTATTTTGATGTCTACAAGTTTTGAGGTGATCTAATTAGTCCGAACTGGAGCATGTGTTGAAACTCAACCGCAATTAGCTCCAGTCTTTCCGGAAGTAAACCTCGCGAACGATATGAAACCGGTGTACTGCTGGGAGTGAGAAGATGACACCGAATGTGAAGTATTCGGGTGGTGAAAATTTGGATTTAGTAAAACTTGAAACCGATATAGCAGTTTTAGCATACAGAAGAGTTCTTTGGCAATAGGTTTATGGGGCAGATGAATGGTATACGCACTGTGTTACCATGAACGGAACCTTGCATGTTGACATCTAGCAAAAGCTGCTTTCGTAAATTTACTAACAAGTTGAAATGTGTCAGTAGAATACACTCCTAATATTGGTTGATGTACATCTGCGATTCTGAATATCTAACTGGATTGTTGCTATGGACCCAAATGTGTAGTATGATTCGTTGAACGTACCTTTTTATACGACTTCCATTAGCCGCTGAGAAGTACATCGGGGACATATTGCGGTTAACTAAAGAGCCGACTTGATGTTGAATGTTGATGTCAGCACCAGAATAAAAGAGAAAACGGAAACCGGTGTTCTGACCTAGAACCATCAGTCCATGAGAGTTGGATTGCTGTTGTCCAAGTTTAGTGTTTGGTTCTATCGTCTAGTTTGTTCGTTTCACGACATCTGGGACTCTGGCAACAGCGCTGGACGGAAGAAGCAGGTTTGAGTGCAGTTATGAGCTGAATGCCGACAATGACTATGATACTATTAAATAGTTGGAGTACGGAATGTAGAATTGCTTCTGATTATGGTCAATGAATGGGTATCGGATGCACGGCGCTTTGTCAGTCAATTGAACCAAAATTCGTCTATCTGTTTAGCCAAGTCGTCCAGACGGTTGCTACTATTGTTTGGTATACTGTGCATTTCAATGGCGTAAATGAAGGTTGTCTTAGGCTTGCTTGTTAACATTTGGTCAACGATACTCGCGAGTTAGTACAAGGGAACAGTTTCAACGTTGCCGGCTAGAATAGTCTGTAATTGTGTTGCTAAACGCTTCAAAAGTAACTGCATGAATAATGCGATTTCAATTTTGGGATCCCCTAATACTACTGAATACGTCGGGGGAAATAAGGATGTATGCCGGTCAAGGAATTCACTGCTAACCAATTGTACTAGACAATTCTACCCATAGTTGTTGGTTCGTAGGGTGATTGCATGTTGTGGTTGAGGCATAACACCAATTATTGGCGACAAAATATCTCGTAAGTCAGAAAAGATATATGATGGCAACACGGCTAGGACCTGGTAAAACACGGTTTGTTCGTATGAGATAATGCGAAGAGTAAATTGTGAATGAACCTGAATATACCATGTATGTAGGTCATGATTGTGAAAATTATGAGGTTCACATAAACTAAGCAATGTGAGGGTGTGTGTGGTGTGCGAAATCAACTTGGTGTGCTGGAACAGCCATTGTGTTAGGCAAACATAGAAAGCATTTGAAAGATGGGAGAGTACAAAGTGTCATGTCGGGGTCACCAGTTATTAGCGCCGCTTTAATCGAGCTTGGTAAGAAAATCATACGGCTAGACACTAATATAAATGATAATATCATGCACCTTGTAATGATACACTGGAACACGTTTTATTGAATACAACGTTTACAGCCAACACCGGATGTTGCCCAATTTCGAAAAATACTACTTTTTTCGTATAAGTATCCTAAACATACACCGCCTAAATACCCATTGCCGGGGTCGTCCCACAAATAAATTCCCTAGCTGCGTAGGCTGGGTTCTTGCTGCTTTGTCATTTTGACGCTAGCTTCAACTAAATTTGATTACGATTGCCCCAAAGATAGCTAGTGCGACCGAGTCAACCACTACAAATATTACAGAAGAGTAGTAGGGGGAGTTGAATGGTATAGGTAGAAATTCGTCACATCTAGACTCATTCAGACAACCGCCACACGCCCGGAAAAGCACTGTACGCGCGTTTCAGCCTTTCGGGAATCATCAGCAGTGCGCATTCCATCGGACCCTTCGTAAGGCTCAAACCTGCAACTCGACTGTTGCCAGTCCGTGGTTGAGACCACTGAGCTACGGGGGACGGCAACGACCATCGTGAATAAGTTACTAGATGTGATATAGCGCCGCTCACTGTCCACTATAATCATTTTTCACCGGGCAATTACAGGGGTCTTTATGTATTTCTGCCGAATAACGCAATGGATGAAAAGGCCGTCGTATAACTTTCCTCTGCCGCGCGAATGTCGGACACGGAGAAAATAAAACTGGTGTTGGTTGAAGAGAAGTACGAAATCACCATGTTTTAATGGCGCGAAAGTGGACAGACTTCCCGCAACTTAAAGAGTTAAAAATTGCGTGTTTGACGAAAGAACTTCTCACCGATTGGGTCTTCGAATGGGACAAGAAGCTAGGTCAAATTGGCCGAAAAGTTATGTTGCTCTTTGTATATTTACACAGCGTACCCGCAAGTAGAAGACTTGAAAAACATGCACATGGAATTTTTGACGGCAAACATGACCAGCATTCTTGGATGCAGGAACCAAGGTTTGATTACGAATCGGAAAATCCGTTACAAATCCGATTGTGGACCGAATTATTTGTCACACTTTAAAACAACGTGTTATCTGGCTTATTGTTGGTGGTGGATGTCAGCGCCAAACTTACTGTGCTCGATGTAATTCATTTTGTTTCAAAAATTGTAGAGAGATTACCGGCACTAAAATGAAAGCTTGCTTTCGGCATTCTGACTTCAGTCGATTGGCATCCGATGCACTTCCCGATGATGCTTTCATCGCTGTGGACAAGCTCATTGCTTGGCCAATCTAATCCTCAATGCAGTAGAGTTCTCCACCATTGACAACGATGTGGAATTTACCTTAGTAATGACAACTTGCAAATGAAAACATCAGTAAATTTTGTAGAATTGTCTAGAACAGAACGCAGGCAGCAACTCAGGTTGACTTGCCGGATGCCTCCTTGAGTAAGAGCAATCAGCGCGTGTTACATTCAATAGCAAACTACGGTAGGAATGATCTGTATAGCCACTGACTTCTACATGTGCTACTCAACGATTTCTTGTGCAACTTGCACTTCGTCAGTGCAAAACAGACTCGAGCACCAGCTCAGCATAATTTACTAGTGAAGTAGGCTTGTTTTCTCAGCAAAAATGTAGAGTAGCACTAGTTTCTATAGCTATCCATGTAAGCTGTTTATGTTTTGTTTAAATTATAGGAGGGCGTGCTCTTCGGAATTAACGACTCTTCTATGCTCTGTCTGCAATTATATCTTTTATCCTCATTAGCACGCTATACTTCAAGTGACGAACGCAAAAATAACCTTAGTTTTTGTTTCGCTTTTGGAAAAATAGCAAGATCAGTTAATTGCCCACCCCGCCTTATTGCCCAGTTTTGAAATACCCCAATGTTGGGGAATAAAAGCATTCCAATCCATATACAAGAGAGAGATCACGTGAGCTTGTATGAAACTATGCCCAACTCAGCTTGCGTTGCGGTTGCGACGATTGCCGAGTCGATCCATGAGCACGTGTATGAAAGGCGTTTTCCGGATGTCAAGTGAACGTCCGTGGTGCGTTCTGGTCAAATATATACCGCATAATACTACTACTACAACCACTAATAAAACCAATAATAATTTCGTGCAACGTGCCCATTTGGTGGTCAAATTTGAGCAGACACGTTAGTATAACGCTAAGAAATAGGATTACAGTATGCATATTTTCCGAACGAGCAGGTGAAAGACTAATATGATTCAGTTGAATTTAATTATCGAAATTGCAAACCCTAGAGTAAACAAGAAATAAGTGTTGCAACCATTATAATCGTTTAAACCTTTCGGAGTGTTGTGATGTTTAGGAAATCACGGGCCGCAGTCGTTTGCCTTATTTTCTCTCGTTTAAACCTAGAGACTGTTGAACACATCTTGGTATGTGAGACATGCTAGCCGATACATGTATTTTCCAATCACAAATATCATGAGCATCGGCAACATTTGTAGTTGATACAACAATAAGGCTAATTGTAGCCAAAGCATGTTCCAACGAAGCATAATCCTTATGAAATTAAGAATAGTCAATCTACAAACTCACACATGAGAACATTTATGAGTCATGTTTCTTTTTGACGACGCACCACATGGTTCGGAGACTGCTGTCGATAGATCTATGCGTTTACGCCGTCAAAGCCACTGAATAATTGCCCCATGTTGCACCCTATTATTGTCCTTTCAGTTCTGGCGGGCTGGAAGTGGTTCGATAGTTCATAATTTGCCGAGCAGTGCCTCCATAATTCAGCTTGGAGTCAGTCCTAAATGCTCCAGTGCCGGCCTATTAATTTTATACATTGAGTTCTTATCGAATCAGGATCGCAACGGTCACCGACAGCGACCCAGTTTTGGTTCGTGCCATCAGGACCGTGTTGCTCTGTCTGTTCACAATGGCTGCACATGTCCCAGCTACTATTCGCTCCCGTTCTCTTAGAGTTCCCATCCTCCGAGTCCTCCTTGCGTTCCACCTCATGCACAGAGATAATATTATCATTCTGAGTAGAAAATCAACATGATAATTATAGCCGAACAACTACAACTAACAGACTGAGTACAACAAGCTTGAGAAGGAGCAATGCAGCAAACCGTCTCCTTGACCATGGTCAACTAGCGAGAAGGAGGCTCTAAAAGATCCCATGAACGCAGCTAACACGCACCTTTTTATCCTATTTGTATTTTGCTCCTGTCCCCATCAGGCCATTTTAAATCGTTCTTTGCATTGCCAAAGTCGTTCTTTTCCTTACATATTTGTGGAATTCACCCACATTAGTGATTTTGGATTACTTCACCAAAAATAGCAGTACTGGTTTATTGTATTTTCTGTAAATCTGATTTTCTGTAGTTCTGATGTAATCGTATCCATTCGTACCTAATATTGAGATGATAAGACAGACGCTTTGTGGTACTTGCTCCTACTCCGTTGGACATCTCACAAATGTGATTACATGCAGTTTATGCAGCCTAAAGTTCAAATTTTTGTATTGGTCTGTCTGTGGACCAATTCCGCGTAATTCAAGGGATCCAGCACGAAAATTTTTTGAAGACCATTTGTAAGCGATGTCAGTCTAAGCTTGAACAGAATGAAGCCGAAAAGGCTGACAAGCAGCATAGTAGAGCAAATTACCCTGGAAGGCGCAGCTGGATTTGTCCTGCACCACAATCAGGGAAACAGCCAACACCTAGCACTGCAGCGAACCTACCCCTGGAGAAAAGTGCTAGCGCCGCGGCAAGCTCGGCTTCAACGTCTACGATTTCTTCAGTTGACACAAAAACTCGTTGTAATAAGCAAATTGATGATAAATAATGGAAAATGCAAATACCAAAGTAAACAAGAGCAATGTCCTGCGACAAAATACGACGCAGCCTCGTGGTATTTCACGCACTTGAAACATGTGATTCGAATTCTCAGGTGCGCCATGAAGACAACATCAAGTTTTGCAAACACTGCTTGATAGAATGCTCAACGTGGATGAGGGCGGGTTGGACGTGAAACAGATCGCTCGTCTCGGAAAGAGAACCAAGGGCAAAAGTCGACCTATGGGGATTATTTTTATTGGAGGCAAGTCCTAACTTAATACTGTCCCGCCTTAGTAAGCTGAAAGATTTATAGTTCCACGTGCGCGCTGACTTAATCTCAGCAGACAGAGAAAAAGTCTGCAATGGCATTATTAAAACGACGCACAGACGATGGAGAAACATACCCCCGTACTGTACATTTTTGGATAGTCACCTGGATTCCTCCTCGAATCCGGATCAACAGGTTTCTGGTTTTCCAGGCAAGCTCAGTGGTTACTACTGCGTCCTGCGCGTAGCCTTTGCTAACATCTGCAATCTTATGAACAAGCGCAATTAGCTGTGCTACTTCGTAACCTCTCAGCGACCAGATGTATTAGGCCTTGCTGAGAAATGGTTAAAATCCGACCTAAACGCCCAAGAAGTGGAAATCAGCAGCTAGCCGTAATTCCGCTCTTACAGACCACCAAATGATCCGAGTGACGTTATGCTTTACATAAGGTCTTCCATGTGTGTTATACTAGTGAGCACCTACTGAAGCGCTGTTGGTCTATGTGAGCACTTAATCTGTTTGATTCACCCCAGGCAATGCGAGATGCTCTTGAGCGTGATTTATCACAGTCCACTGAGCTGCTGCTTGGATTGGTTGCCGCATGCCTACATGAATCGTCCGCTGCTCCTACTCCTAGGCGATTTCAAGTTTCTTCGATTACAGTGGCCTGAGGCTTGAACTCTTTTCTGCCATTGTGAAGTCCAGCGGTAGTTTGCGGAGTTGATATATGCAAATGGGGCCACACAGCACATCAACCAACCTAGGCGCATAACTGCGCGCGAGACTCCATCTTGCTTAGACCTGCCTTTGACCAGCTGTGAACAGCATGTCCAAGACATTCATCTCTTGATGCCCATGGGAGCGAGTGACTACTGAAGGATCGTAGCCAGTTTGCAACTGCCGCTGCCTTATTCTCCCCCTCTGGAGCCAGCCTTTAACAGTTGAAAGGCGAACTTTAATGGCCTCACTCGAGCAGCAAGCCAGATGGACTGGTCGTTAAGAGAGGATTCGTTTATTGAAACCTGTCGGGCTATCATTAAAGTGGGAGTGAAATGGTTGTGCGCCCGATTAGTACCCCTCAAATATCGGAAAGTTGGTCCAGTCATGCCACATTGGTTCGACAAGGAGTACAGGAAACTGGCCCAACGACGACGCAGAATACGGAACTAATTCGTGTTATCTAGTTTTGACGCGGATTACAAGATGTAGAAAGTACAGCGAAACCTCTGCAACAACGAGAAAACAAAAAGAGCAGAAGATTTGAAGAGTAAATTGCCACCTCCACAAACATTTCTCTCAAGAGGATCTTCGCCTAAGTGAAGCGGTGCCTGAGGCCTGCAGGCACTGTGCCAATGTCGGAAGTCTCAGATGGACAGCCAACATCCGCTGATACAGATCGTATGTCGGCATTCGTGGCGCACTTCGCTTCCGTATTTGCGAGCGATCAGGTGTTCGTACCGAGTTCCACGTGTACCGCCACAGCTGAACTAGACAGCTTGGATTGCAGCATTATAGATGAACGCAAGCTTCTGGCAAGTCCTGACGGGAAGAAGCTTGCCGGGCCTGATGGAATTCACCCACTGATCATCTAGTCCCAATTGACCGTCACGTCGTTTTCCGTAACTGAGCTGTTCAACAGGTCACTATCCAAGAAGCTATTACAGGGCGACTGGAAATGCTCAGTGGGAATGCCAATACGGTAAGGTGGCAACCCAAGGAACGTGGATAACTACCGCCGGATATGCCGGACCGCTGTTTTGGCAAAGACTTTCAAGAAGGTCGTGAAGAAGAGTCTGCCGCAGCTTCTCGAGTGGAAAGCCTGTTAACCCCCGCACAGCATGGTTTCGTGAAAGGTTGCTCGTGCATCATCAACCTACTGTTCCCGAGGCAGGAATGGTTTCAAGCGCTGAACCAAGGCATGCGGGTCAACATCATATACATTGACTTTACTAAGGATTTTAACAAGGTGAATCATGCAATGCTGTTCGACAGGCTGAGGATATGCGGTGTTGGCGGCTCGCTGAATTGATGGAGCAATACTTTCCTTGTTGATCAAAAGTGGAGGGTCCAGGCCGACAACCATTTGACCACTGGTATCCATCGAGCAGTGGCCCACCACAAGGCATTGTACTGGGCTGATTTTCTCTCTGATCCATGTAAACGATGTGTCTCAGCTATTCCATTCAACTTGTGCTTTGTTCGCAGATGACTTGAAGGGCTGGAGAGTAATCCGCACCCCCAGTGACTGTGAGCTGTTTCAGCAGGACATCAGCAACCTCTCCACATGTTTTGCAGAAGTTAACCTCCCAAGCAACCCGGTCCAGTCGCAATGCATGAAGTTGGGTAGGTGTGAGCACAGTCGAACATAAACGGTGGCAGATCAACGGTTGCATCCAGCGCCTTTCATGCCGGGCCTCAGTGTATTCTCATGCTACGACCTAAAGTCCATGGACAATAATAATAGGCTTTAGAAAAACGGCTTTCGTACGCTTTGGAATCTCAAACGCATCTTTAGCATTTGGTCCGAAGAGATTTCCAACCGCCTCTTCTTCTTAATAATACGACCAATGCTAGAAGATGGCTCTCTCGCGTATTGTCCCATCACCCGGGGAGAGGTAGAAAAGATTGAGCGAGTGCAGGATGTAGCCACCAGCCTACGAGGTGTGCAGTACGAAGATCGTTGTAAGAAAATAGGGCTGTACACCATAGTTTACCGTCAAATGCGGGTTGACCTCATCATGGCGCACCGGAATTTACATTTGGGAGATTACCCCATGCTGAGACGGCCGCTTTATTTGCGCACACCAAGCTGCACACTAGGGCATCGGTATAAGCTTGTTGTAGTGGATTTGAAGCGGGTCGCTCACCAACTCTGTTTCCAACGGATAGTGGTGAATGTATGGAACGGCTTGCCGCAGCAAGTAGTTGAGGCATAGTCGGTGTCAGAATATAATAAATTCCTGAACAAAGACTGCTGATATAAAACAAGTCCAACTCACTCCAACAAAGCGGGTCCTTGTCCCTGAGGGAAATTAGATGCTGCTACACAAAGATATCTCTTCTTGCTTCTTTCAACCAGTAACGTAATCATCCGTTTCTTGTGTGTCCACAAACTTTGAAATGTTTGCCAGCAATACCTCTCGGAAATACACCTAACAAGTTAAAGTCTCACAGACAAAACATGCTGAGGAGGCAATCTGGTTAAATTATGTCTGCATTCTGATCAACTTACGCAGTCTGCTGCCAAACTAAAACCATGAAGTTCCAAATTAATCACCCAATGCCGCCATCGTTTATGAAGTAAGGTGTAGATTCTCTGTTAGTACACCATAGATGAAGCTCTGCATTGAATTGTTGCAAAGTTTTGCGCACATCTTCGGCCTAGTGATGGCCCAGGTGGTCCATGGAGAGCTATATCTTACAAAAGGTTCAAATGTTTAAAGGTCGGATGAACGCCACAACTTGGCTCTTCAGAATGACTCTAAGCTTGGGGTACCAATTATTTCCGTATAGCTGGACCGCTGCCACGTTCACGATACTGTTTTCAAGGCTTTGTATCAGCTCTGTGGCACAAGCGTAGGAGCAATGGTATCATAAGGGGAAATAAACTGGAACACTGAACGGGTATACATTTCCTTACAATACGTAAGGTATAAAACTTTGAATGGTGAACATTTCACGTTTCTCCGGGCTTTCCGAAGGTAAAATCGAACTACCGGACTGGCCAATCAATTGGATGGTGAGTATATCGGGTTGTGATGCGAGGTGCGGAGTAAGGCTTTGGTAGCTCTATCTCAATCAGAGTATCTTTTTCACGGCTTTATACATGCTTCAGCGGTATTCCAGAAGTGGAATAGAAATACTTGAGTTTGGAAATTTTAGGTGCTTATCCAGTTGCATAGTTAACTGCATTTCTTAACGATGATGGGTTGTTAACAAGGAACTGAGAATGAAATGATTTCTGACACTAATGAAAGACAGTTTTAAGTGATGAGTGTGGAAAGCCTACACCGGGGACATTTCACAGCCATTGATAATATGTCCAGTGTTGCTGGGTGAATTTTTAAGCCGTTACCGTTAGCCATAATCTAAGTTCAGAAGTCTCTCATCTGGTTGCATTTCCAAGTCGTGTCAATTTTATTTAATATTTTTGAATTTGTCATTCGTGAAGTCGCAAAGTAAGGTTGCCAGCAAACATTGTTTTCTCACCTGGCTAGAGATATGGAATGACTACTACACTTAGCTATACTATTGCACCCTGCCCGAGCCAAGCGTACAATGTGCCTGCATAAAATACACGCATTACTCCTGTACACTTTCCATAACCTACCAATCTAATGCAGCACATTAATTAACCCAAATAAGAGGTTCGGTGAGACTGACAAACACGACTGCGGTAGGAAGTTATTAAAAACGGTAGTACTTCAAAAGTTGGCTTCAAGATAAAGACATGATCAATGCTCCTCGAACTTGTTTAACTCAGGTTAACGATTCCCTTATGCTGCTTTCTAGACCCCGGTCATTGGGCGAAGAACGATGGCGGCAAGTCGATTAGAACTGGTGGATGGCAGACTGGATGCGCTTTAAATTGCACCTTCAGAAAAAGTAACTCTAAAATGTTGGAACGAAAGTAGAACTGCTTTAGTTAGTTTGAATGTTTGCCTACTGCTACGGTGTCGCTAATAAGCAATTAAACATATCATGTTCTCCGATTTTTAAGAGGACTGGTGGAAGGTGATATGGACTTCAGGCTTATTTCATATTCAGCATTACAATCTAATTTTCACCTTTTGAGAGAGAAAGAATATCCAAGCGAAAACCTATTGAAGACGAAGGTCATCTTCTGAAGCTGAAGCTAAGCAAATTGCTTTCCTAGATTCTTAGTCCAAGGAATTCGGTATTGAAACGAGTTATCAATAGGCTACACCTTCTCAAAGGATATAGTTTAGCCAACGCCAACTATTCTGCTGGTCCTTTTCCGCAACAGACGAAATAATTTAAGGCGTTTACCAAGAGAAGTCACTCTTTCTATTTCCGATACACCAAGAGACCACCAGCTTTCAAGGTATCTTTACAAGTAAGAACATAACAATTTTCTCAGGTTTCTGTGCAAGTTGTTATTTTGGTTCAGTTAAATTGTGTTAACAGGCGTCTAGCATTTTCCGAGACCGCGCAGAGACGCAATACCTATGTTAGCAACCAAAATTGCCTAAAATCGGATGCACTTTCTGCTTACTCAACTCGGATGCCACCATGAGTTGGTACACACTCACTAGGTGATGCTTACAACGTCATCGCATGCGTCTACCGAAATGCACCGGAAGAGCGGCGCATGCAAGTGCATGGTCAGAGTCCACACTTGTTCCGCTACGTAAGCGACCATTTTACACGAAGATTATAAAGCAGGAACCTGACTTTGATATGGTTAATTTACATCTATAACCGGTATAAGGTAGTTGCATCCAAGTAGAAATATTGCAGGTATTAGGTCAGCTGCTTTTGCGCTCGGGTAAGAGATTATCACGTTCTCACCAATGTAACAACTGCTCAGCCTTACCCTTGCAAGAGCCTACACCTTTACAGCCATCCAGATATGGTTGACGGGTTGATATTTTTGCAACCTGAGCATTGCTATGACCAACCAGCAGTAGATTTTCCGTACTGCTGTGACGAAAGAACCCGTTTAGTTAACAACAAAGCCGTCTTTTTTCGTGATGTGGTGTAGGTAGCGATGACAAACCGGCAACAATTAGCCTAGCGTGACTTTGAAGCTTTAAGCTATTTAGCTCACTTTCTATGCTAATTTAGCGAAGAGGTACGTCTTCTTAGAGGTATGCTTTAAGAGATTTAATTTATTTCAATATGTTCTTTCAACTGATTGGTTGTTGCTTGACATCTTCGGTGTGACTGAACTTGATGGGCATGTTGACAAGATGCTTAACTGTCTAGTACCCACTACCTCATCCATACTAGGTTCAGAAGACTGTTGTTTGTTGCTGGAGAAGACGGGATGCGCGGTCCTTGTGGCCGTGTTAGGCTCAAATATTGGTTCCCTTGCACTCACTTTAGAGCTGACCACGGTCCAGCCGCCGCCTTGTGTGCGCTTGACTCCCCAACTACAGCGTGCTTGTGGTTGCCTGTGAGGCAGAGTGGGGCGACTCCGTTGATGGAACGTGCCTTCCATCCACATGCCACCCGGTCTTATTCCTTCACTTGATATGGAGTGTGTGCTTGGAGCTGTCTGCACGACATCTCGGGGGAAGATGGCTACCGCTGTTTATCGAAAGCACACATTCCTTACTACCATACGGTTACTCTATTGCTGATTGTTCATCTCATTACTCATGTTTGGAAATTGTTCACAGCTATGTAAAGGGGGGTGCTAATTAGCAATTCGGCGTCGGCTGATTCCAAATGCAGTGGCTACTAAATCATAGCCGGTACTTAATCCGCAGTTACGTTGTACGCTAGCTATTATCCTTTATACCGAGAGTTAAAAGCGAACTTACGACGTACGAAGAACTCAGACAGATAATGATGGATCCATTTGTGCTTTAAGTAATACGATATCTGATCGGTTACACCAAGATGCATGGTGCTGAGTTAGTAGCAATGAGCGTCCTTTGTAGCTTCACGAGTGCAGTAATTAGTTTATTATCGGTAACGGAAAATACATATATGAATTCGTAGCAATATCCATGTATGTCAATATAAATTAGCTCACATTACTGGTATACACTCTTTAATACAAGCGCATGTAATCTAGCGAATTGGCTCACCTTTATGTTTCACACAAAATGGGACGCTTTTTAGTGCGTCGTTCTCAATTCCGCATCAATTTACCTTGTTAAAAGCAAAATGAGAACCATGCAATTGTCACAAATCGGCTTTGATGCTACATACCTATATTTCTATGAGAAGCCGACTATGGTCTGACGGAATATGCGCGTTTCGGTGAAGCAAATATACGTGAAATCTGTCTAATGTACATTTGATTCATCAGTTGACGCAGGCGCTATAACGCATACGAGTGAGCTATTCACGCCAATGGTGAAAAAACTAGTCAATGTTCTAATGTGCCAAATGCGGTAAGACCTGTTTGTTTACACAACTCAAATAAACCCCATTGTGTTTTTCTCCTAAGCTGTGCTCGTTAACTTATGATGGCACTTGACAACAAGGCGCAGGTATCAACTTCGTATCGCTGCCAACAGACATGTATAAACAAAAGATAAAAAGGGAAAAACTAGCGGCCCAAAATTTTAAACTTCAACGGAACCATGAAATTCATATGGCGAATCAGCTTTGTCCCAAATGTACAAATAAGTAAATGGGAACTCACCTGTTGTAATATCCCTTGACAATTATGGTGGGGAGTAGCACAATGATTGCCACATTAGCATGCTGGACACAATTTTGCGTATGCGAATAAAGTTATTGCTGTGGATCATGAAAAAGAACTATGATTTGACACCGATTTAATTGGATGATAAAGATGAAAATTATAAAAATAAGTGACAGGCGTGTCCTCAGTTAAGCGCCTACCAATCTAAATACACCGACGCTTGATGATAATGAAAAGAAGCGGTAAACCTGAGCAAAATGTGCTAGAAGAAGCAGTTAGGTTTGGTTTTTTGAATAAAAAAAATACAAATATATTAGACTGAAGGCCACTTCCAGTGTCAAGTATTGTGCAACGACGCGTGGCGAACTAAGAGCGATTTCTATTTGTTTTTGAACAAATCTCTGCTTGTTGCTTTCTTAATACTAGTGATGTGTTCAACAAGCAAACATTGTCTCATTAACATGAAAAAGTAGAGACAGATGGATTCATTCCAGCTACGGAGTGTGAATGCATGACGTTGGCATTATTGTTGAAATGTTTTTGAAAACCTTTAAAGTATCGGTGGGGTAACAAAGTTTCAGTGTTAATGGACTCAAAGCATTCTCTTTAACTTACTGCGGGCAAACAATCTCTGACGAAATGCATACAGAATGTTTCCTATCAGGTTAGGTTTTTATAAACTCTTTATTAATGCACTAGCAATTATTGAAACCGCTCTTCAAGTTGTGAAGACACAATTCTCCCAAATCATAGTCTTTACGTTTGTGTTCGCTTCAGTCGAGCAGTTCACAGTTTCCTAACCTACACGCGCTTACTCACGTCTTCGTTGACGATCTGATCTGCCTTGGGCAATGTATTCGAAAATTACGGATTACTCTAAGCGTATACGGCAGATCGTCTGACGAATTTTACATGTTTGTTCAAACCCCCATCTGTACTGAATTGAATCGTGGATTCCCGTATGGCATTTTTAGAGACGTAGCATTAGGGTGGGCGGTCCGCCTTAGGTGGCATGTGACAGGGAGCGGCAGTTTTAGTACGGATGATAACAATAACAAGAGTAAGTTCATCAAAATTACCTGCACAACTGAAGTGGCAAAAATAAGGATGTGATAATCATGTTGACTGAAGAGAAAATTCGTACTGCAGACGTTGATATCCGAGCAACAGGAAGCGACATTGAGAGCATAGATGCAGCGGGCTATTTTTGTAGTGCTGATTCAGTAGATGCGCCCGAAATTGAAGAATTGGATATGCAACCACAATTTGGCATAATAACACACACGTTAACCGATTTTATGGATGTCTGTAAGTTGCCTGTTAGGATTGGCCATGAAAATATCGCTGGTGTACTGCGGCTCGGATCCACTAATTTTTTTAACACGTCGAACATGAAATAAAGAAGTGGTTCTACTTGGAACAAATAAGAGAGTTGAGGCTAAGAATCTAAAGACCAATTGTGTTTTCGGGATTTGCAAAAAGGCGAGTAACAATTGCCAACACGGACGGTGCATTATCCTTCCAATTAGGTCTTATTTCGTTTCGGCTGCAGGATGTTGTCAACAAGATGGTTTATTTTTGCAACTGATGAGGTTCCCAAAACTCGTGTAAACTAAATCAAAAATTTTGCTAAACCACTCATCGTTCTCAATTATTTAGCGATCCGGCTAGTTAAAGGAGGTAATTGATAAAAAAAGGTAACTAGCACTTGTAGAATAGGGGTGGCGTGAAATTCCAGCTACGATGCCTAATACCGTCAGGTTTCATGACACTGTGTAGCTATCGAAAAAACATTTATGACAACAAAGAGAGCCAGGAAGAGGGAATTTTCAAAATTTATAAATGTGTTAGCTAAGTTTGAATCTGTTTTTCGCAACCCATAGTTGACAGTTCAGCCGGGAAGGAAAATCGGCACTTTTATTTGTCGCCACATGGTCAAAGTTAATTTGCGAGCATTTTGGTAAAGCAGCTGAGGAAGAACATCTTAGATCAGATCAAGGAAAGCAATTAGGTCAGCTTATTTTTTCATAGCACACCGGTTGATTTCAACAAAAATTAGATGAGTGAAAATGAGCTGACGGCAAATTGTAGATTCTCAGCTATATTGGCAGCCGAGAAAATTGTCGAATAAATACTGAAAGACCCGGAGTAAGCTTGATTTAATTTGACGACTGCCGTGGCGAGGCATTTGGCAATGCTGCTATAATGACAACCTAACCATAAGGTATGCAGCGACACCTGCGAAATCAACCCATAGCTACCTTTATGTCATGCACAAACTATTTCCTGAATCTGGCTTGTGTTCTTGCGACTTATGCGACGATCCATTGTAGTACATATTTTGTATGATTGACCGGATATTCCCAATATTTTGTATCTATCTATTACTTTAATATCTTCATTCCAGTCAATGGTTTAGGTATCAATCTACTGTAAATTCTTGATAAAATAGTCGAATAAGCGAGGTAGATGGTGTGGTGAAGCAAAAAATCTGAACTCATAACCTCTGAAACGTCTTGTAGAGTATGGAGATAATATGGTCAAAAAATCATATGCATGTTTAATTCTCACCTAGGTCTTGTCGCTAATGTTTATTTTGTTTTTGAACGTTTGGAGATTCCTTCTCACAGAAATCAAGAATGCACAGATGTGTTTAAACATAAGGACTGGATCTGCAACCAGACCCTGTCAATGTTTCAGTGGTAAGATTTTACATTCTTCAGAATAGAGCGAAAGTTGTGGACATTTTAGTAGATGAATAAAAATCACTAAGCTGAGTTGGTGATAAACATGAACCATCGAATCCGCCAAAAAGAACTAATGGACGGGAAGACTCATTTGATATGGCGATGTGATTTGATGCTCAGTTGATATGGGAAATGCTGTCGGTCGCAAACAGTTTACCTGATGCAAGGTCATAGCTTTTAACAAATTCATTGTCTCACAAACAGATTTCCGTTTTTACGCCGTTACATCTGATTGGTTATAACTATATTTGTCTGCCTAATGTAGACCAGAAATACACAGAACATAGGAATTCCTTGACCAAAGAAGAACAATTCAGAATTTGGTGAAGGATTTGGGCCACGACAAAATTAAGCGACCCTCTAAATTTTTGAGGTTTATTCAGCTGTGAGAGCACGTTCTTAAAACGCAAACTTATAATGAATTACCTGCAATCAACAGTGAACCCAATAGGGCTCACGAATAGGCACTTCTTTCCCTACGTTCCAATGGAATGTGATTTGTTAGAATTTTTAATATTATTGCCTCAATTAATGCACAAAAGTGAACCTGTAAATTTGGCACACGGGCTAAAATTAGCCGACATATTTCAAAATTTCGCTGACTTTAATACGCGGCTGATGACTCAGGTCTGCTGATAGTAATATATATAATGTGCAACTTAGCATTGTCTCACAAAATTTTAACATTTCTATTAACAGAATGTATAATATGTTGGCATGAATCCTCAAATAAGTTGGTTGCATCTGAAATAATTGTTCTCTAATGGAAAATATGCTTGGCTTCCTCATTCTATGGAAATGAAGACCTTCAAGTTTTGTTCGCGTCTGGCTAAGGAGCGCCGAGTTTCCACATCGATTATGTGAACCATCTGAGGTGAATAGAGCTATCATGTCGATTGCAGACATATATATTAAAGTTCACTTGAGCTGATTTGTGAAGATTTAATGAGGCTAACTTTTATTTTAAATGGGTACGCGATAAATATTATGATTGGCGACATAAGGTTTCCGATTTGCCTGTCACTGTGGCCAGCTACAGGAAGCCTCCTTTTAAAGGAAGACCATGAGTGTTTTGCGATGCACCACCCACAGATCCAACCACATACGGCATGTCCATTTTAAACCCGAGGGGATGAAACCGGGAGACATGTGGATGGGAGCCATGTTGCATCAACGGAGCCGGCCCAAACTCCTTCGCAGGCAATTTGGGGAATTAAGCACACACATAGTCGTGGCTGAACAGTAGCCCACTCTAAATTGAGTGCATGGTAGCACTCTTCAAGCTTAGCGCGGTCAAGAGGGTCGCGCACGCCGTCCCCTCCAGCGACGACTAAGTGACTTCTGAAGCCTGGATGGACGATTTAATGGGTAATAAACAGGTAGGCACCTTGTCAACGTACACATCAAACGCAGCCACACAGGGGATGTTAAGCAACAACCGATCACTTGAAATGACAAGTGGAAATAAAATATATCGAATAATGCATGCAGTTACGATGACGTCACTCTGCACTAAATGTGCATATGAAATAAAATGGTTGTTGAAAATACCGCTGTATAATTTTAGGATGTAAGAAAATATATTTTAAGAAAGTGCCACAAATACGAGACGGCTAGGTACTTTAACAAAAGTAGTTTACGGGAGGTGTGCAACCTTATAGTAAATAGTCCAGGTAGAGATTTATAGGAGATAAATAATTATTTTGACAAAATATAAAACCCACCACCCGAAATAAAGTCTCATCTTGCAAGCACATGTTTAGTCAATCGAAAGCATCGTAAATACAAAAGCTGCGCCGGTTCTGCCTACTGTGTGCGTGACTCGTCGTCGTGTTGGCCCCAAGTGGCCTCGCTCATGGCTTAATATGCCTGATTTACCCAGGCATTTGCGACCACCATGCGATCGATTTTGATGGAGTACAATCCATCGGCGTCTGCCGCTTCCGCACTTGCTGTTTCTTATCCGTATGTTGGAGGGCTTTCTGCTGCACCATGGCAACGGTCAACTTGGTCAAGTTTGACTATGCTGCGGATTAAACACCTTCGCTTCCATGACTTGCAATTAAGAGTAGAAAGTGATAGGCTCACTTTAATGATACCTTGGTAACGAAGCTTCGATTTCCTCACATGCAGCTTTCCAGCACTCAGCTGACCCGAGCTGCTTCGATATCCGCTTCGAATGCATACGTCACACATAACCAAGCCTCGTCAGATGTCTCAGTAAAGGTGTGCAATTCACTGAATACATTCCACTTCAGTGCAACACTTCCGTGTCAGTGACTCCGTCGTACCAACCAATGCACACAAACTGCATTATAAGCACAAGACATCATTGCATGAAGATAAATATGAAACAGAGCAGGAGTCAAGATCAGCATTGCTTCAAGCCACAGACAACTGCAATGTCATCCGAGGTCTCTAATAATTTGCACATTCGCCCGCATCTCACGGTGCGTACATTTAATTAAACATACCAACTTACGCGGACAACCAACCTTACCTAACACCAGCCACAGTGCTTCACACTTCACCGTATCAAATGCCTTGGTGAAATCAACAAGCATCGAGTACAACGGCTAATGTAGTTCTCTTCACTTATTCTGCAAATGACTAACCGCAAACACCATGTCCATAGCGTTACGACTCGTAGGGAATACATATTGCTCTTCCGCCATGTTCGGTTCCACAACCTGACTGACAAGGCGCTTGAGTAGGATTCGGGTAATCACCTTGACTACATAACTCAGCAAGGTTATGTCAATATAATTCCTTCAACATTGATTGCTCCGATTGCTCTTGTACATTGGTAGAACAAAAACGTTCTTAATACCAAGAGGCACATCCTCCTTAATCCACAAGCGTTGCACCAAGTGGTGCAACGCATTCACCGACGCAGGTCCGCCCTGTTTCAATACTTCGAACGGGATACTGTCGGCACCTGTCATTTGCCGTTTGGCAGCTGAGCAAGTGCCCTCTGCTTCTCATCCAGTGTCAGCGTATCCGCTAGACTCATCTGTACATAGTGCTGCTTCAGGCCATTCAAAGTGGGTCAGTCGATCTCTGGACAGTTGCTCAAGAGACGGTCATAGTGTATTTGCCACGTCTGATTTATGCCTGCAGTTTATGTGGTGGTTGCGCATGAACTACCATTGATTAGCGTCCTTAGCGGCTCCACCCGCGGTGCAAAGACTTCCTTTAAGTTGTCAACGAATTTTCCGTTTTGACGATGTTCAGCGTGGCATTTCATCTGCTTCGCCTTCTCCGTACAACATGCATATTTTATGCTACGAAACTCTCGGGTCAGTCACCATCGCAGTTTACGAAACTGACTAATCTTTCCAAAGTCACTGGGGTCTACCACATGTGCAGCCAATGTTGCACTCTTTTCCCACACCAATGCGCCGATCGTCGCCTTGTTCTCATCAAACCAATCAGGCCACTTACAGTTTGCGCGCCCGATGGTCTCCTCGACAGCAGCTGTCACGTGGTCACGAATGAGTTGCCACAGGTCGCCCACTTTGGCTATGCCGTGCACATCACACAGGCTTGCAGCCATCGTCGTCTCCATCCCAATAGGTTTCTCCACAATACCATTGGAGAGAATATTAAAAAAGCGCTGATTCAAGGTGAGAGTGCAGAAAACAGATTTATGAAAATATATGTATAGTTTGGTCTGCCCCATTTTGTGATCGGTGCCACACTCAGTTCTACGCAATACACGTGGCATACGCATTTTAGTCATACCACGCGAACGTACGATTACATAGTCGAGCAAGTGAGCGTGACCACTCGGTGGGTGCCACCAAGTTGCTATATCACTAGCATTCAGTGCAAACCGAGTGTTCGTGTACGTCAGGCCTTGCGTGGCACATATTGAGTGCATCCTGTAACCGTTCACATTCGCTGAACCAATGCCATTCGGACCGGTAACATCTGTCTTCTCTAATACATCATAATCAACGCGCGTGTTGAAATTTCCCAGGAGAAGAAGTCGGTCGCTCCTCGGCACAGGACGCATCACGCGGATATCTGAGGGAAGAACTGAGCACGAGTGTCAACACGATAACATGTGGTCTGCCCGTGCGTGCAAATAATTGGCAAATTTTACCTCTTCCGGGTAGTAGGCCAACAGTCATATGTCGAGCGCTGATGCTTGTTGGTTCCACCCACCAGCTGGTCATTTAGGCGATCGGATATTGCCAATTCGACCCCATGTTCTCGTGAGGCTGATGTGCGGTTTCCCACGCAGTATAAAGTGTAGCCAGCTTTGGCTTCATGCAACTGTGTTTGTGCATGCATCAGACGCTGGTCAGCAGGTAGACTAGAATAACATAGAAATTATTAGGATGGGTATACGATCATTGCCAAAGCGGTTTGTTACCGAGGCTTAGAAGGTTTTAAAATCGGCCAACTGTGGAAGTAGAATGGAGGACGTAGATTAATTTAGTGCGCAGCCAGCTTCATTAGGCTGGCCAGACTGACAAGCGTCGGGTGCACAGATCAGCTTGGAAACTATAACTCTGCTCTAACTGTCAATACTATGGACTTATCCGTCAGTGCCATGATGCACAATGGAACACCTGGAATATTCTCACTGTGATTGAACCACCTGAGATGACATCATGAACTGTTACTGTAATGACACCTTGGCTCAAGTCTCGGGTAACTCGGTTATCGTCCCAGTTCGCTATAAAATGTTACTCTAATTGCACACTGATTCAGTTCGTCTGACGAAGCTCATGTGTCATGAACTAAACGTTTGCAAATAACCATACCAAACGATTTTTGCCAAACATCTGATCACATTAGTTTTTGTTTCAACTTTGAGCGGCCTATCTACTTATGTCATCGCATGCTATGGAAGACCTTACTGGTGCAGGATCCACATCGTGCTTACCGCTCTTTACTGCAACTCATCAGCAATACACATCTGTGAGATTACTCAATGAAAGTCACAAAACGTATAATATTGTATAGTAAAGCAGAAATTCCTTGTCCATACGTGTATGTCACCTGTGGCATGTTCTCTGTGCATCGAACTTCTCTGCACCGACAATAACAGTATTTAGAAGGCGGGTAGATTATTCACTCATTAACTTACGCTTTGTTAGTTAAAACTTTGTCATCATATTATGCGTGGAATAACATTTAGCTTTTCGTGCCGTTTCTCTTGGCAGAATGCAGAACCACAGCGGAAAAAGTGATAAGTCACTCTAATACTTAATGTACCAACTGCTTTCTTATTGAATTTTTGGTTTACATCACTAAACTAGCCAGCAGGTCTTGTAATAACAGTGCTTCATAATGCTTATTGCTTTATTGTATTTTGTTCCAATGTGGGTCGTTAGATGAGTATCGCCTGCTTTTCTCCCAAATACACTACGCTGACCAAGGGTCACTTCAGGGTGAATCGCGGTCTACATTGAGATGGCGCGTCGCAATATATTCACACAACGATTACCTTAAAATGACTAGCCAATGCGTGTCATTAGCTCTGGCAACCTTGGCTTCCTACAGAGTACGTAGTGTGCACGAACGTTAAAGGAAGTGCGCGGGCGAGATTTTGTCAGAAACTATTGTTTCGTCTCCATGTATATGTATATATATACAAAACAATTAACGGGATTATATTCTGCCAGAACACCATGATGTCATCTGCACTCGCTCGTCCAAGTATTTTGTTATATCGCCATGGTGCGTAAGGTTATATTAAATGGCATAGCGAATGCATGGAAACTATGGACCGATAAGCCTGCTGAGCCTAAATCCAACGTAGTCGCTCATTTTCATTGCGTTCGAGGTCAGATGTAACAAAAACAAAGATGACTACTTACGCTTCTATAGTTAGCAACAAAGTTGTCCTGTGCTCTTCTAGTTTAAGAACTCTGTGACTGCGACGGAATTTATAAAAGTATCCAAATAATTCGGAATAAAATGGGAACCGTTTGTTGAATGGATCGGCTTAACAATGTCAAACAAAAAACGTAGATTAAGTGCTTGGGGGATCTAGAAATTTCTGGGGCAGTGATGGTGTGTCGATGGACATTGTTGATCCGGCATTTGAGAGAGTGGTTGTCCCATTGCCAGACATCCGCGCGCATATTAGGCCAGATGTATCAGTGATTAACTACACAGTGGAATAAATGCTCGGATGTGGTAATCCGTGAAAACCATCAAACAAGATTATCTAAAAGGACTGGTGCACAAACGATCTGGTCGTTTTAGTAGAGGCATTGCAGTAAATTCTTTCATCTGATTATCACAAAGGTAATAACAATGATTTAAACCAGTTGTTCGCATGTATCTTCGCATGCTGGGATCATTCGTCTATGCAAAGTATCTCTCCTTTAGCGGATAAACATACACACGAAAGTGAACATCACGGTCTATATTGTTTGGACCGTTGCTTTTCTGAATGTCGGTACCGAAATAAAAGAGGGACTTTAAACGATGTGTTTTGTTGGGGAGCAAAGGTCAAAGCTACACGAAAACCGTAAACAAGAAACCTCTGTACCTTAAACATTATAAAACCTTGTTCTCCAAGGACATGAGGAACCCCTTTGACGTCCATGCAGATTGCTAAGAGTTCGAGACCAAAGATGCTATATCTTGTCTTTGCTAGATATAATATCCGAGGTCAAACGCCAATGATTTAATCCCTGCCGTTCAGTTGTTGTAAGCAATCAAGCTTTGGAATGCGAGTGGCCGTCTTAGCCGTTTTCAAGCAGCTCACGAATTCACCTTACTTCGCTTATGGTTAATGGATCAAACACTGCTTTATCTTCGGGTTATCTGTAAGAATCTCAGTCAGTGGTGGAATAACCTGTTTAAGTGCGCGTAACTGAAGTGAGCTTCACGTAATAATTGTCCCAGCAGAAGAAAAGGCTGTGATTGTTAATGGATTATGGTTTCCTGTCTGCCACCATCTTCGCAGATAGAACACAATTCTTCACCATCGATTCTGTAGCGATGCAAATCAATGCACAATAGACAGAATATATATAATCATGATTAGTGTTTACCCAAAAATACTCATTTCACGTATATGGTAGCTGGAATTCATCTATCATGTAATGAGCTTGATGTATAATGGCCATGCATCTGTGAACGGTTTCATCGATATGCACAAAGTATCCGATAGTGCCACATCTCCACCCGCTATGGAACATCTCACAATTTGGACTCATAGAATCCTTGCCTGCTTGGTTTAGTTCAAATTTTATGCATTGCACACAACAATTGCAAATAAATATCCATAATTCTTCATCGCTGCTTGTTAATATTGGTGTAATCCAACGGAGCTTCCTGGCTCCACCGCTTTCCTTGATGTACATTAATGGCATAACAAAAATATTAAGTATGGTATTATGTAACTTTTTGCAGATGAGATTAATGTACTTTAGACGTTGAATGCTAGGGATGTTGAAAACGCTTTCGACAATATACGGGTTGATTTGTTAGCACTCGAAATATGGTATAGCAACTGACAAACCTCATTCGCGGAGGATAAATGCGGGATACTAGCATATCGATAAAATTATATATGGAAAGCTAAACCCATTCCGCAACACAATAAAAGACTTGGGTATTCATTGTTCTAGCACCTTCAAATTCTGGAAGCAGACTGATTTCTTGGCAGCCAAAGTCTGCCAATCAGCTCAGTCAATCTTCAAATCACTTATATTGCGTGCGTGCAAGCTGCATATGTTTAAGATCTGAATGCGCCCTCTTTTGGAATACTATTCGTAAATATTTACTAGCTTTAGGAAACGGGATCGTTTATGCTTGGAGGATGGGCAGCATCGATTGAACAATAACATATTTACAACATCCTTAACACCGAACTATTCAGGGCGCTGTATTCTGCTTAAATTAAAGTCATTGTGTTTACGAACGTTGAAAATGAGCCCGAAGTGTCTATTCGAGATAGTGCACAAATGAGTATTTGTCCCGCACACTAGTATACCCCTCGTTCAGAGTGGAAGTCTTAATATTTGGAATAGGCGAAATTCGATTTCCACAGGTGGAACCAACACAAGAATAAGCCGGAAGTTTTATTTTCAAATACTCAGAGAGCTGGAAGATACTACCAACTGAATTGCAACTGTGTGAGTGTAAATAATCGTTTGGAAAAAAGCTTAATGAAAATCTAACTATGTTGTGACTCACATAATTTACGAAATTGGTCTGTAGGATAGATTCAGTTATGAAGTAGGAATCAAAGTATAGGGGTAACGATGTGCGTGATAATAGTTGAAATTTTTCTGGATAATGTCTTTATCGTTTTGTTAAATCAATAAAATTATTTCCATTTCTACATCATCCTATTTCGCTTTTTGTCATGGAAAACTAATGGTTATTTCCCTCTTTACATTTGATGCACACCGCTAATTGTTATCACTTCTTATCCGAAGAAAACAATTCAAATATAGCTGTGGCAGTTATTGATGTTCTGGGAAGTAAAATTTCCTCACAAATTACTCTACAACTCCATTGTCTAGATACAATGGATCTATCTCAAAATCCTTCATAGACCACTGTGCATTACGTAGACTTTCTATGTATTCCCTAGTGCAACCTGAAACAAAAATTGCCGGCCATATACCACTCATGTTTCATTATCCGCGTTTCGCCACCTTCATTTTTCCACAGTTGCCTACGACTAGGTCGAACTCCAGAGGTGATGGAATGAAGCTTCCGCAATATTTAATCCACTCACGTATGACGAATTTTCACAATGCCAATACTGAGAAAAAATAAGCCTGACCAGCATAAATTGACGCACAATAATCGAATGAAATTGATATTAGACTTGAAAGAATCAGAAGCCGAAATGGGCTGAATAGCGTAAAAGAATATAAAAGATGGAACAATTGTGCGCTTAGTTGTCTTTGAGAGCCTAACATTATATATAAGAATGACCGTGTTAGTTGGTGATGGCTGGCTTGCTGTTATGTCACAGTTACAAGAACCCAAAAGGGACCTGGAAGTGCAGATGAAAGTTTTCGAGGTAATACCCCGTATGGAAGCAGATGCCTAGGAGTCAGTTCCACGGACAGCCGCATGAATACTTTAGTGCTTTTTTAACGGGCACTGTCACTCTGCTTATAAAGTTTTACTCTGTTTACCATTTATACAAAATGTACTCCACATATACCTAATTTAAACGCTTTCGGAAAATCTGAAAAAACATGCGTACCTGAGATCATGTTTACCAAATGCTCAGTCTCAGTTTTGGAATGCACCTCGCACAGTCGATAAATATACATAAATACAACGCTTTTGTAGGTCATTCAAGTGCTTATTTGAGGTCAATGTGGACAAAGGCGACATCTAGGCCACAGAAGACCTGGTCCATAAAACACGACAAAGATTGTTTTTTTACGGAGGTTGAAAGGTATGCACGTATGATCATGTGTAAACGGAAATGCATTATAACGGTCGTTTCTTTAATTCTTCAATTGCCTTTGGGATTTGATGCTCACTTCGAAAGAGGTCAGTCATAAAAAAATCGGACTTATCGGCTGATCCCCGTAATAAAACATACTTATATGTTATATGTTATCTGTCAGACACAGTAAACTATTGAGGACCCGATAATTCACGCATGGGTTCTAACCACCGTTGTTTTGGGTACCAGGTGGAAGGGAAATCCAACAGCTGTTGGAAGTGCGGTGATACCGGGCATTGATATGTGCCACAATTCTCCTTTAGCAGCTTGTAGGTTATCAGGTAGAAAGTGTCTCCGTTAAGCTGATACAGGTGGACCCATTTTGACATTATGCTGACGCACATAGATTTTGGTCTAAGTCATTTCGGTGTTCGTTCGGAGCAAGAAGGAAAATACTGTGGCAAAGAGCAATACAGCGTGAGGCCTGGCAACATTGGCGAAGTTTGGTGAAATTGCCTGGGGCAGTTGGCATGTGACATTTGGCGAATTGCTGTCATCCGGTAAATTTCTGCAACGCAAGTCAAATTTGTACAGGAAATCGATACATTTAAAGGTTCATGGATGTCCGCCATGGGGAAGACAAACGGAAATCTACACCGTTTTTGAAGGCTTATATTAAGGAGCCTCACGCCACTAGTCGCCATTTTAGTCTGGTTACCTAAATGTAGGATAGGTCTGGATGGTTGCAGAGAACGGTTCTTGAATATCGGAGTATAACGCTACATTTTGCCTCTGTATCAACCAAAAATGATGCTTAGTCGTTGGGCTGAGCACCTACCCTGGGCGATATAAGACATGGTCTGGGACAGTCGTCACTGTTACTAGCTTTCTTTGGCGAGATTGTGAAATTGGTAAAGATCTCTAACATTTGCAACTGGGCGACAATTGCGCATTGCTTTGCCAAGATGACGATAAAACTAGCAGTGTTGTAGTGAAGCGGGAGGTAAAGATCATGTTCAGTAGAGAACAAACCATTGCACTCGACACTTGCATACCGAATGATCGTGACTTGAAACATCCAACAGCACCTCACGAAATATTGGAAGCACCCGCCAGAAGCGAAACCACATCTCTACAGTCACGGAATAAGCTGAGTTAAGACGCCCAGTATGCAACTTAAACGTGGAGACTTTACAGTATAAGAAAACATATCAATGTACGTAACAACAATCTACCAGTACTTAGGGCACCTTGTGCAAGCAGGTTCAAGGGACATTGGAATGAAGCGTTAACGCTGAGTGCTCAAAAAGTCTCAAACTTAATGTTGACAATGGGACAAAGAAATGCTGGGTGAGCGCGGCTCTGCTGTGGCCATGGTGGGCGGGGGAAAGGCACTTCCGAGCATTGGAGTATGGGGCGGGCCCCGAAAGTATCGAGCAAATGAAAAACTGGGAAGCCACAAGAGCAAGTGAGGACAAGAACAGACACAGACGTCATGGAAGAGATCAGAAGTCGCAAAGCAAGACCCACAGAAACAGCGGAGAGCAAATTATGAGCGACAAACTTCAGTAAGCCTAAACAAAGGATAAGGAAAATAGGATGTTTCAAAAGGCTAATAAAGCAGACAGAAAGGTCTTTGCCAGTGCATCCAGGAGTAACTAAATAACGAGGAACGCAATTAAGATAATGTAAATCAAGAGGCATTGAACAAATACAGACTGATCAGATGGCGAGCAATGGAAGCAAGAAGACGGGGTCAGACTGGCAGTCATGTCCCCAAATTTTGTCCACACGACCCATAATTGTGACATGTTATGGTTCCCCATTTATGCTGCGTTGTAGGACGGGAACATAGTTGGTATATGCGCGTGTGCGTGCAGTTTGTTGGAACGTGGTAGCGTGCAATAATGAGTTTGATTTTTAGCAGCTTCGTTCTTGTTACCATATAAGAGAGGGCTGATTTTGTTGTTATCTTGCGATTTCAATTTTGGATCTGTATTTGTGCAGCCTTATCCATAGCAAATCCCGATCCTTGGACAAACCTGCAGCGTGTGTTTCAGCTGTGTTTTTAAGTTTCATCGCCAAAACCTATTTTTCATAGTCCAAAAAAATAAAATCTTTTATGTGCGTTCCGAGAGGACTTGTCATGCAACATCTTTTATACCCGTGGCAGGAAACTGTTCAATATTTTTGGCATGATAAAGAGCGGAATGAAACTTCCGGGAAACATTATCCATATATTGCAACTACTAGTTGAATTGACGGTGTTTGAGAACGGCTAGTACTACCCGTAGTCTGGTGGACGAAGCAGAATGCGCAAACGTAATGTGGAATGGTATATTGAAAGCTTCCTAGGTTTCAAGGGTTAGAAATGCCGCAACGAAGAACCAATGAAATAAGGAAGATCTGTAACAACCAACTATAAGAGCAGGTGTGTTCACCATCAATATTCTGGTACATAAGTGACATTACTCTCTTCGTGCTATATACTGCGGACTACGAGTTGATAGGGGTGCATTTCGAATGTTATGACTAAGATTGATCCGTATCCGCCTGCGTCTTTATTTTGTGAATCTGATTCCCCATCCTTTAGGTCCTCAGCGGAAGTGGACCATTCAAAATGGGTATGTGCTTAATTACTTCTAAAGGACATAAATGTAGCGGGTTGCCTGTTTTCTTCGCGTCACCGTCTAATGCATCCTGCATCAAAAGCATTTTGATACATTTCTTCTGGTATCTCGTCATCCACCGCATCGTTTCCTATTTTGCCTCGATGCTTATTCGTAAGTTCAGAAAACGCAGATGCAAGCTCCTTCGTAATGGCTGACCAAACACCAAATCCGCCTGTGGCTTCCTTGTAGACTTAGTCGGTAACAGAACGGGTGATGATGCAATTTAGTTTGTAGAGTTCCATATGTCTGCGCTGCCATTCCACTTGACGCGGGATGATGCGTTGTACACTTGGTGTACTGTATTTCATTATTACTCGATAGTCGTTATAACCTCTCAATGCAAATAGTGCCTCATTGTCGGTAAATGCCGTTTCTGAAATACCGAAGATGAGGAATTTAGAACCCAATTTGCATCTGCCGTCGCAAAGTCGTATGTGGAGCACGATGTACTTCAATCCATTTAGAGTGGGCAGCAATCGAAACCTGCCACTGATCTGGCCTAAATGGCTCATGTGTGCCCGCTTCCAACGCCTCTGCGGCAACAGCAATGAGTGTGTCGGACCGTGAAGTTTATGCTTTTGGTATTTCCCTTATAATTCGCAAGTGTTTAGCAGCCGGTCTGCATCCTAGTCAATGTCAGCGCCTTCATCCAGTTAACACCAGGGCGTGAATCATATAGCTCTCGCAGAAACTGCGGTCATATTTCTTCCGGTAGAACCATGCAAAGCCTCCAAAAGCTCGGCCGTGATAAAGACATAACTCATTATTCCGACATGCGAATGATTGCAGTTCATCTGGCGTGCCTGTGTGCCATCTGGTTATCGTGAACTGCTTCACCATTAACCACATACAATCCCAGTTCGTCAGGCGCCGCAATATCATACTGCGCTTTGGTGTCTTTGCAAGATGTTGCATCAGACTGAAAAACTCTATGGGTTAACTGTACGTTGTTGTGCCATAATGCTGCGGGTAGCGACTCAGCGCAAAGTCAATAGGGCTACAATGTTCTTATTACTAATTAATTATGTAGTTATGGGCCCTCAAATGTAGTGGAAGCTTGCAACGGAAGTCGTTGCTGCGGGGGCCAGCCTAGTCATCTGCATACTCATAACATGCAAGACATTGGAGAATGCGCCGCGCTATATCGCAGTTTGATATCAGTCATGGCAGTCCGCTGTCGTCGCCCGTGGCTCAGTGACGTAAGTCGCTGACTCGCAATAGTAGTCGCGGGTTCGAATCCGCGGAGTGTCGGCGGGTGCGCGCTACTGAGGAGTACCAATATGAAAAAAGACGTTATAGGGCTTTCCTGGATTTGTGTTGTCTGTCTGTGTTTAACTGCGACGAATCTATACAAAGCTCAATAGTAGTGCCTACGTTTGTATTCGTGGCAAAAACAGATGCTGGATTCATTTCTTCTCAGCTAGCAGCGGAATTTGCGTTTAGTGGTCGCAGTTGATATCAAACTATCATATCTAGACAAATTGTTATAATTCTTGCTTCCGAAAAAACGTTAATTCGTGTCTACTCAGTTGGGACTAATTGCATTCATCATCCTGTATATTTCGGGAAGTAAATGCGATTGGACGAAGTGAAGGTCGTCCGCCCGCTCAAAATATACCTCGTGTATTCCGCGTGAAGACAAAAAACACTACAACCGCCTCTAAACGCCATCAGTGCGGTCGCTTCAAATGGACGTACTTGCCATTTTGTGAACCACTCCGCACCAAGTTCGTGCGCATAAGTAAGCTTACATCCATTCCACTGAACATTATTAGCTCTATAATTTACATAAATATTTTTCTGATTATTCCTAGCATTTACATGTCTGCTGCACGTCAAGGATTGTGGCAGATTTTGTTGAAGAAAATCAAAAGCAATAAATGTAGATAAACAGAAAATTGCGCTGTTAACCGTTTTAGGTGGCCGATCTTGGTTTTCCAAAAGGAATGCAGCAGAGCATTGTAGGTAGGTGAATAATAAATAAATAAATGGTTTATTTAGGAATGCAACGAGGCCCATCAAACCAGGCATGATCAAAACTTACAGGCAGTTATGTTTCGCGACAGTCAGGTTGCTATGTATGTAATCGGTATTCTCCGAAAGATGTACAAGCTACGGTGATTGAGGTAGTAAACATAAGAAATAAAATCATAAATGGATTACGACAATCTGGGTTCAAGTGAACATAGTGCAAACAGTCAAGGCACTCTAAGTGCGTGGGATAACGGTATATATATACGAAGAGTGCCTCATTCTTTTATGTTTTAATGAAAGATTGAAGTATGACTGTAGTGGACTTGCCAGTATGTAGTTTTTGTCAGTGAATATATTCGGTGGTGAGTCACCTCCACCACGTCGTAATGTTGTTAAACGTATATTCGTGTATTTTTATAGGGAAAACGCTTGCTAGTCGAAAGCGCACAACCTCCTGGGACACTGCTGTTAATTCTGTTGAACATTAGTGTAAACTGACAAAGCAGCTTGTCGACTGATTTCACACTCGGTTATTCACAGTCAAATTTCCTCTGTTTGTTGATCAGGTAGCTAGATCAGGGCCGCCATACGCGCTAAGGCTGGTCGAGAATGAAGGTCACCAAGAGTCGCCATGCTGAGGGTCGAGGTGAGCAAAAATTTCATTTTCCGTTGTCTGGATTTTTCAGGTTATGTACACATTCTGGAAGTATGAAGGCATCGCGTCCAACTATCCATACTGGAAAATGATCGCAGCTTTGAATGCAGTTGAATCCCTTTGATTTACAGCGATGTTCCATTCAGGTACTTGTCGTTTCTTCCGCCCTTCTCGGGAACAACGCTATTCCACAGTCCAATCCCTTATCCCAAAGAAGTTCCGGACCTCAAAGAAAAAGGAATGTGAGGAGCGACCGAGAAAAAACCGCAAAGAGCAAGCATGAAATTAAACATATTTATGATCGTGTGTTACATACTTTAGATTTGAGACCAAATGATGTACAAGATGTCATAATGATTATGCTGAAAGTGTCTTTTGAACGTGCTACAAGATGCAACGGCCGTACAGATAGATTGCTACCATAAACATTGAGAATAGTGCGTTGTACCAGTAAGTAATCCACGAATTATCAGTACAGTATGGTGCCACAATTGCGTTGGAAGAGAGAAAAGAGATTTATAAGAATAGCGGCGATGGAATACTGAAGGAAGAACAGGTAGATAACTTAATTCGCTAGGAAGCGCAGAATAAGTACGTAAAAACATAAATAACACGAAACGTGAGATTTATTATTCCGTGAGTGTTAAAGCAGCAGACATATAGGACTGAAGTGCGGAGTAAAACTGTTCTGAATATCTAAATATAAAGACCACATGAGGGTGCTAATAGAATAATGCCACAGCAGACTGAGAGAGCTGGATTCTAATATGAGTGAAAGTCGAAAATTTTGCAGAACTGCGGAAGCAGAACACCTAAATGGGGTGGTTGAGAAGCGACTGTGTGCTGGCTAGATAATAAAAGATTAATAAATAGAAGAGCGCCAAAATTAGATCATTTGAACGAAAGCAAACTTGCGGGACGCAAGTACACATTAATACTGCTGAGAACGTCATGACATATGAGACATAAGTGCAGCGTCGCGCAGAGATTCAAGTCGATCTAGAGTCTTACCGGAATGGCACTATGATAGACTGAGCCGGAAAAACCCAGTGGGAGAGCTGGTCTCTTATATGAACCAGTGTGATAGACGCTGCAGCGAGTAATGTATAACAGCATAAAGAAATCAGGGGCAAAGAAGCGTCTGTGCGCTGACCAGATGGGAAAAAATTGATGGCTATAACAGAGCTAAGAAAGGTTAGTTGAAGAAAGCGCAGCGAACAGCCGAAATGTACACACAATACTTGCTGGAGACGTCCCAGCATATGAGGCGAAAGCGCAGCGGCGCGCAGATTATCAGGTCATGCTTGGTCATGCTTAATATTACAATTGGGATAGAACCGGGGAAAGCTAGTCCGAGAGTTAAAGGCTTGCAGATATAAAATTCGGAGGCACTACTAGAAAGAGATAAGTGAAAAACAAGAAAGGAAAGGCTGAATAGCGCGTTGCGTTACTTGCTTGAGTTATGCTTCATCAACAGAATTGGGGGCTATGAAAGGATTCATGATGATAGGACAGCGAACTGGAGGAGCTCAAGCCTACAGTAAGGTTACTAAGTGAATCAGAGAAAGAGGCTGAAGTGCAGTGGCGTGCAGGTATTCAAATCATGCTAGGATGCAAAGGTAGACTGATAAATGGATGGCGAGTGAAAGAGCTGGTCTCCTACTTGAGCTAGTGTCAAAGAATTTGCAGGGAGTAAGGGAATATTGGACATCAGGAAATGAGCGGTTTGCGCGGACCTGAGATATTAAGGAAGGTCGTCAAATGAAAGCTTAAACAGGTTAAATGAAGAAAGGATTTCAAAAGGGAAAATGCTAGTATACTTTAAGGTTACTGAGGTCACATCATGCAAGACAGAAGCGCAGCGTCTCGTAGGTACTCAACTCGTGCTGGGATAACAGTACCGTGGATAGAGCCTGGGAACCAAGTTCTAGAGATAGACGCTAGCACGTGGAAAAGTCGACGACTTTCATTGTGTATGAGATCAACGAACGTCTAGTATAGTGAGGTTAAGGAACGGATGTACGCTGATCTGATGCAATAAGAATGACTGAGAGACTGAAGTTGAAAAAGGGTAAATGAAAGAATGAGAGCAAACAGGCGAAATGCAAGCATACATTAAGGTAACTAAGGACATCGTGAAGTATGAGGAATAAGCACGTCGGCGCGCAAAGACATGCCATTATATGGCTTAGGAAACGGTACTGTGGTATGCTGAGCCAGGGAGAGAGCAAGACTAATACTTGAGCATGTGTCACAGACGGGGTAGCGCGTAGGGGATAATTACACACCTACAAAAGCGAGGCGAATGGGCGGTAGTGTGCTGACCAGATAAGTTCCGTGGCTAGAAGAGTGCTAAGGAAAGATTCATGAAGAAAAGACGGTAAATGGGCGGAACGCAAGCATAGATTTAAGCTGTTTAATACCTCGTAGCAAAAGAGGCTAATGCGCGGCTGCGCACAAATACTCAGGGCACACTAAGGTGCTAAAGGAATAGTGTTAAAGTACACTGAGCCGGAAATAGTCAGTGAGAGTACTGGACTTCTACATGAGGAAGTGTCAGGGACATTGCAGCGAGTAATTGATTAATGAACGTCTGGAAAGGAGAGGTCAAGGAGCGGCTGTGCGCAGACAACTTGGGTTATGTATGCACGACAGAAGGGAGCTAAGAAAGGTTTAATGATGCAATGACAGCGAACTGGAGGAGCAAAATCGTTCATTAAGTGTGGTAGGTACGTCAGAGAAATAGAAACTGAAGCGCAGCGGTGCCGAGATACCCAAATCATGCTAGGGTGCTAAGGTAGATTGAGCCAGGAAAAGCTAGTAATAGAGCTGAACGCATACATGAGCATGTGTCGAAGATGTTGCAGGGTGTAAAGGAAGCTTGAACATCAAGAAAGCTGAGGCTAAGGAGCGGCTGTTTGCTGACTTGAAGAGATAAGAATGGTCGTCTGAAAGGAGCTGAAAAAGGTTAAACGAAGGAAGAACAACAAACAGGAAAAATGTAAGTATACAGTAAGGTTGCTGCGGATATCACATGATATGTGAGAGAAACGCCGCGGCTCGTAGATACTCAACTCGTGCTGAGATAATGGTAAGGTGGATAGTGCCGGGGAAGCAAGTCCGAGAGCTTAACGCCAGCAGGTGGACTATTCGTAGACTTTACAACGAGTATGAGATAGATGAACGTCTAGAATAGAGAAGCTAAGTAGCGGCTGTGCTCTGCTCTAATCAAGTAAGTATGGATGTCAAATGGAAGCTGAGACATGTTAAACGAATGGAGGACAGCAAACAGGCAGAATACGTGCAATATTAAGGTAAATGAGGACGACTCATTATGAGGCAGAGGAGCGCAAATACTGTAGTCATTTTAGTGTGCGAAGGGAATAGTGCTAACGTAAACTGAATCGGAAGAAACCATTGAGGGTACTGGACTCTTACGTGAACACGTGTCACAGACACCGCGATGAGTAATGGATAAATAAAAGTCTAGAAAGTAGAGGCTGAAGAGCGGCTGTGCGCAAACCAATTAAGTATGCTCAACTGAAGGGAGCTAAGATAGGTTTCATGATGAATGGACAGTGTTTGGGGGGAGCGAAGGCATACATTTTGTTAAACAGGTCAGCGCATACGATGCTAGAGTGCAGCGACGCGCAGATTCTCAAATCATACTACTGTGTTAAGGTATAGTGTCCTGGGAATAGTGAGTGATTGAGATGGACTCGTAGGTGTGCAGGTGTCACAATTCTTGCAGCGAGTAAGGAATAACTGAGCGTCTTGCAAGGAGCAGCTGTGCACTGAAATGGTAAGAAAGATTGCCCAAAGAAAGCTAGAAAATGCGTAATTGAAGGAAGGACAGCAAACAGGAAGAATGCTTGCATACATTAAGCTTACTGAGGAGGTCCAAGGATATGAGGCGGAAGCGCAGAGGAGCGCAGACACTTAGGTCATGTTAGGGTGCTAACAGTGCTAATTTAACCCCGAGGCTAGCATATTTAGTATGGTCGGTTGCATGATGGACGAAAAAGAAGGCATGACTCTGTGTAGAAACGTTTAGTGGAAGCGCCTACGTCGCAGCAGTGAGAAAAGCAGAAACGTAGGACCAATGAAATGAAGAAGCTAAGACAGCGTCACTAGGACCTATCTTGTTAGCAAGTTTGTTCCTGTAAATATGCAAGTGCATGCGGGGCAAGAGCATGAACTCAGATATAGTTCACCGATTCTGTGGCCAAATTCAAGGCATAGACCGTTTTTAAACTTTTGCTCACAACGTTTGCTCATGAATTATGCGTTAAATTATGCTGAAGATGAATCTGGGAGCGATTCTTCTATTTATTTTTGTAATATGACAGCGACATTATTACGTTCACTAATCATTCGCAGCACCCTTGTTAGCTAATCACACACGTATACGCAAATCTAAATCACTGTCACGCGGAACCTGCTCGATTTTCTGAAATCAAACCTGGCTTGTTGTAGTGGCATCCATGGGGATCAGATTAAAGAACCCATCATAAACATTGAATTCACTTTACGACCTGTTGAACATTACGAAATTGATATTCCAGTGATATAAACGGTCTCATCGATCGGAGGAGAAAAATTTCCAAATCTTGATGTTGTGGTCTTCCACTGTAATTTCGACTAACTTGACATTTCATCAACCGGTTCAGCACTAGCGTCCTTGTTAAATGAAATATCTCTAAATGTTTGTAATTGCACTAGGCACACCAGTTCAGCTACTTTTGCAAAACAGTTATAAGAAATCTCCTTCTCTGTAAGGTTTACCACTCATGGCGATCATTCGGCTGTTCGTAGCTTGTAGTAAAGAAAGTCACTTTTCCTTTCTCAGCTTTTGATTACTAGGGCTGCTGCTGTCTTGCTGTAGTGATTGTTCTTGTACGATATGGTACTTGTTTTAATGTACCTTATTAGCTCGCTCAATATTGAATTCCTTACTAAGACTTCTACGTAACAGGTAACTGTAGCTCGTCCGAGCGTGACCTTGCGGTTAACCCTAAAGTATGAAGATTCTTGCACCTTCGTTAGACGGCCATCCATCCTTCCTCTTCCCTTTGCCATCACGTTTCCTTTAGTTTGGTGGCGTTTAATTTCCATTGCAGTTCCTCAGGTCTATAACGACCCCTACGCACATAGGACACAGAAGCCCTCAGAACCCTCCACCACAATTATACAACATGTTTGTCGACCCTGCCAGTTCACGATATAAGTCACTGAATCTAGATCGTTGCTCTTGAGACGTTCATTTACTTTCTTCTGACCACACTAATTGTCCCTGAATCTCGCGAACCAAGCACACTGCGCTTCTTAGTTGTCTTTTACACCAACTGGTCGTCCATGAGGCGTATATTGAAATCTTCCGTCATCCTACTTGCTCCCCACAGTAGTCCCTGAAGCTGGATTGTTACTCTCGAGGCTATCACTTAATATCCTGTGACCACACTGCTTGTCACGATGTCTCTAAATTGTACTTATCAGTTGTTCTTCACATCAGCAGGTAGATAGCGACTAGGGATTCTGTAGGCGATGCGGATAAATCTTGTCAACCTTGGGGAGAATGTGGAAGATTCGGTAGTGAACTTGCGGTTAACCCTAAAGTAAGAAGATTGTTGCACCTTTGTTAGACGACCAGTGACCCTTCCACATGGCTTTACGTTTGCTTTACTTTGGTCTCTTACTAAGTGGTTGTGTTATGGGCACCCAGCCACCAATGAGGTGTTTGCTTACAACTGTATCTCCTCAGGTTTAAAATAACCTCCGACAATTCGGACAAGGAAGCTCTCGAAATCATCGACCATACATATTCTACAGTAACTAAAGGACTGGCGGAAAGAGTTTGCAGTATACGTTCTCAGAATCAACTGAATTTGCAAGGATGGATAGATAGCAGGAACGGAAGTATTGTTAAAATAATAGCAAACTGTATTTAAACTAAGGGAAACACATTACTGTAAAGATTTGAGCTGAAATAATGCTACAAAACATTTGTGCTACACTGAAGGAACATTTTAATTTAAAATCTATAGGCAAATACACAATTTTAGACGCAAGCATTTATCACTTGTTATATAAATGGAAAAAATATAGGTACGCTACTGATAAAAAATAGGGCTTAAATAAAGGAACCGCATTACTGAATTGATAAGAGCTAAAAAGTACTATAACTAAATTAAATTTAACTTTGACAAAGTCCCACACCATTGAATACGTTGGAAGCTTACGGTAATCGGTGTCAGTGGCATTCATCACTCGGGTATTGCCGACTTCTTGTAAGATAAGACCATGCAACTGGGAGTGAACGAGACACATTCCAAGGCAGTGTTCATGAGAGATGGGGTTTCAAGGGATCCGTGCTTGCACCTAAACTGTACAAACTTTACACCATTAATCATCCGGAAACACACAAAACCGAATGCTTGCTCTAGACCGATGACGTTAAGCTCTGATCTGAATAGCCTGAACTTGATTCTGCGGATCGACTACAGGCGACTCCTGTTCTGTTGCATAACTGGTACATGAACGGGGCCCTAACAATATGCTACAAAAAAGCTACGTTCTACCGATAGGAGCTTCTGAGCTACTTGGAACTAATCACCTTGGTGGGCTCTTTCTCACGAATGACAATCGAGAGAAAGATCTGGGCGAAACAATATAATCGGATCTAAAAACCAAACAAGATACGCTGAAATAGCTTACCGCTACAAACAGTATGTGCTGTCGTCGTCATTATCACCATCTACTGTAGTACAACAGACCTTTGAACTGACGCTTAGCTGCCATGCAAACATGATGACATATGAAATATAGAATATGAAGCGGGGAGAAGAGGGACTTACTTGAAAACCTTAACGCCCTAAGCAAAAATTCAGGGTAAAGTCGCCTATACATTGTGTAGACAATATACCGTCACAAAAAGCTGGCTATCGTGCAAAGATAAGGCGGCATCGGCGAGACAGCTTCCTTGAGGCTTTCACTGCCACGCGTCATAATCAGCCATCTCCCCACAGAAAACTCAGCACCAAACACACTTTCAACAAGCAATCCTATTAGGAGACGGCAGCAGACGCGCCACTGTTGTCGGTTGCGAGCCATGTCCTGCAAAATCTCGAGCCAAGCACAAGGCGCGTCAAGTGGACTACAGCCCGGAAGGCGAGACGGACTAATGGCACCCAATTTGGTCGTCCGTGACTTCATTTCCCGCGGCCAGGTCAACTTCTGTTTACCTCGAGCCATGCGCAACCCTACACCTGGTAGAGAGAACAAGGCTCTCCTACGTAAGCGGTGACTAATCATATGTAGCAAATGCACGAGCCAAAGCAACTTATTCAGTGGTATCAGTTTTCTAAGCAACTAGCATCATTATCACTAACTAGTACTCGCCTACTCACGTCATGTTCGCGGACACACTGGTGCCATCCGACACAAGTGGTGCTTCGCAGACAACGATGATCAAACATTTGGAGGCGCCACAGACCTTCAGACGGAAGGAGCCAATTCTCACTACCAAACAGCAGAATGACCCTCCCTTTGGCCTTGTACATACGGCCTTTCAGATGAAGGAAAAGGCCCTTCTGTTCGCTTAATAGGCCGTATGTTCAAAATAGTAGCTCTGGCCTATGCAGTGCGTGAGCTGACGTCAGTTTCTATGCGCCCATCGATACTGATGCAGATGTCAAGATAAGTGAATTGATCAGCCACCTGGAGTTCCTCGTTAGCAAGCGTCAAGTGGTCATCAAGTGGCTGGTGATCCTGCAGTAACACTTGCACTTTAATGGTGCGAATTGCATACCAAATAATGGGACCACTATGGACAGGCTATTCAGGGTTGCTTTTGACGTCCCACCATCGTCGAACAGCACGAAGATATCGTCCGCATATTCACGAGCAACTACGCTTTTATCAGGGCGCAAATCAACGCATATATCGTGAAATTCCGCAAGGGAACACTCCAAGATAGAATTCACGACGAAAATTAACATAAATAAGGAAGTCGGGCAACCATTACGAACGTCACTTGTGGTCGGAAAGCTATCATGTAGGACACCGTAGACCCTGACGCGGCCCGTAGTGTTCAAGTATAGAGCACGAGGAATGTTCACATATTTCTTGGGAACACATTTTCGCGCAAGTATTTCGAGCAGAATCGAACGATCGACTAAATCGAACACAGCTGTTGTCGGTCTGCGGTATGCGTGGCGCTGCACTAGCACCTTTAGAGTAAAAAAATGGTCTATACAGCCACGTTCTGGGCGTAAACCGGCCTGCTCTTCCCTAATCCGAGATTCGTGTTCCGCAGTGAGGTGACGAACGAGAATCGAAGTTAGTAATTTTGTCAGAACTGACGTTAGGCTAATACCCCTGTTGTTAGAACAGTCTGTGCGACTGCGCTTATTTTGTGTTGCCACCGTAATCGATTCGTTCCAAATAGATAGGACACTCTTTTACTTCCAGATACTTTCGAATAAAGCGGTCAGCGCTTTGCAGAGGGCCTCACCGCCATCCTTACATAGTGCAGATAGGAGCGAATCCGGGCCAGCCGCACGAAAACGATTGACGGCTATGATCAGGTTTCGGACCTCGGCCTCCGACAGAGGCTCTAACCGTCTATGGCTCATCCTGCATCACCTGAATAGGAAGAGGTCCCGGGAGCAGTAAGTCAGCTGAACTGATCTTGAAAGTATTCCGCTAAACGAGCCATACGACGCTTCTTATTGTGTATCAGCGAACCCGCGCGATCTCTGATTGTCTCACTGACGCCTGGTTTGTTGGGACCAGTGGTGCGGCTTAGCTGGAAGAGGTTGCGGTAATTACCTACTGATCCTACCTCCTCCATTTCTTGAGCTCAGTTGGTCTACTAGGCTTTCTTGTCAGCACGTATGCTCCGCTTCAGTTCACGTCTAATAACCCGTCTGGCCACATTATGTTCAAAGCCATCCGTGAGGTGTCTTCTAGATCGCAAAACGTTTACTGACCACTCAGATACCCACTGACCAGCGCGGTGGCGATGGAAAGTGCCACAAGCAGATGCCTCTGTCGTGCATGGCGGCCGCGCTCCTATTCAACTGAAGCTCAGAGTCATTAAGAGAAGACAGCGAGATTTCGGTACGCAGTGCATCTTGATAGGCTTGTCTGACCGAGAGCTGAGACAAATTCTCGGTTGCCAATTGGAAGGGACACTTGGTGCGTCTCCCGTTAAAGTTAATAGAGAAACGACAGCGTACCAAGGCGTGCTCAGAGTCGACACATGTATTTTAGTACGAGCGGCAATCCAACGGGGAACCACGCTATCTATATCTTATGTCTATGTGGACAGTTTGGGTCTATATATGGCCAGCTATGGGAGGACTCCAAGTGACACTTCGGCGTCCACTGTGTCTAAAAGCAGTGCTACCAAGAAACAACGGGTGCTCCGTACACAGTTGCAGCAGGCGCTCACCGTTGTCAGTCCGTTCGGAGATAATCCCTTAATTACCACTCAGCCCAGCTTCAGAAGTGCTCAGACGCCCTACTTGTGCGTTCATATCCACTGCAAATAGTATAATATCTGAACTAGTAGCAATGCGTAGTAGCACGTTGAGTTCGTGATAGAATGTGTCCTTGACAGCATTAGAACTGCAGTCGGTGGGAGCATAAGCGGAAATCACAAACAAACAGCGTTGTGTAATACTTCGTGAATCCACCTGAGCTTATTTCGCCAAACAGGCTGCACATAAACGTCTGTTCACCGGAATCCAAGCAACCAACAATGGCTCAGCCTTGCAGCTTAGAATGATACCTACACCAGCTTGACCCATGAGTGCTGCATCGGCATCCCCGGATGCGTGCAACCAATACCGAGAGGATAAGCCAGGTGCAGTTATTTCAATAACCCCGTTAAGATTATTGATCCCAGTATCGGACACACAACACACATCAATACCCAGTGTGTCCAAGTTGCATGCGAGTGCAGCCTGTTGGCGTAATTGTCAGGGTGCGAAATTTGGCTGTCGCGATGAAAATGGGTAGCGTGGCCTTATAAGGAAGTTTGCCAATAGGCGTCCGATAGATGCTGCGGGATGGTGGCTACTGATGGTTCTACTCCAGTGGCACTTGGGTTGCTGTCAATTAAGCTGTAAATTATAGAAGGGAGATTAGTAATGGGGTTAGGAATGGGAGTAAGAGAAAAAGGTGGAAATGAACGAAGGGAGGCGCCAGCAGTAGCATGCTTTCTTTTATCTGCCCTGTCGTATGCAGCAGATAAAGAGATCCTTGATAATTTGAGCGGCAGGCGATCCTGGATGAAGTTTATGTTTGAAGAAAATGTCATGGTTGTATGTGGGATGAGATACTGCCAAGGCGCCCAGGCCTAAACAGGAGGACGATTAACGTCCTCATCCCAAGCCTTTGGCTTAAAGCCTGTCCGCAAGGCAACGGGGTGCTGGCAATGTTTTAGTTTTGCAGAAATGCACGCCTACCCATTTCAAACCCCCAACCTGGAGGACCAGGAGACTGAGTTTGTCTGACCTCTCATCATTAACCAACATGGTAGAAGAAGCTCTCAAGTTGCCCGAAAGCATCAACCAGTATAGCTCAATGTGTCAATGAGGAAGGCGAACCGTCGCACCACGTTAAGGTCCAGTCTCGTTGCGACGGAATATGTATGTGTGTATGTATGTTTGTGCTGCGCCATAAGAAGATACCTCTCGCGAATGACACCCAAGATCTTCAGGATCCTGTTCACTTTCTTTGTACGTCCGATTCTAGTGTAGGGATTGCTACCTACATTTCCTCTCTCTAATTATGAATGTGCCTTAATCCATAAGGTCCAGGGGCGTGGCTCGAAGTCTGTTTTCACACTTTGTGATCTATCATACTTTCCCCGGCTTTAGGAAATGAATCTGTTCTCTATGGAATACCTTGGCTGTCGTAGAGCCCTCAACTTTACGTGGCGCATAGTCAGAGGGTTACTTGGGAACGAGCTACAGTAGGTTTCTTGACCCAACATAGTTGGCTGTACACGAAGTCACAACTGAAAACTATTCAAACCGTAAGGCGTAAAGTCGGCACCACTGCCGCCTACTCAACTCGGTTAGTCAATGACTAGAATCGTCTTCCGGAAACTGTTGTTGGCGCGACGACTGAGAAAAGTTTCAAACGACTCTTAAATTTACAGCTACGCATGACACCAAGGCCGCACTGTCCTAGTGCGACTGCTTCGGTTCTCTGAGTGCCACCCGGTTGCACTGGCATATATGGTCTCGTGCTGTACCGGAGATGATGGGGCAAACCTGAGTCCTCCTTACTGCCCTTTACAAGTCAATGCACTTGATTAAAGAACGTTCTATTAACATCTAAGAACATATACATAAGCAAATTTAGCTGCAAGTATTTGTCACTAATTATTTATTTTACTTCACCCCATGGCTCTGACAATAGCTGCTGTACCAAACCTTACGGCATATTTCCGCATTATTCCGAGTCCGTTAGTTATGTACTTCGGGATTTCCACGTGCTCTTGATGCGCAAACCAGATCGATTTCTATTCCAGCTTAAAATGCCACAATTTGTATGGGGGCAAATATTTTACCACGGATTTATGCAAGGTATTTGATGCACATAATTATTCCAGCTATCGCGATATCGAGGAGTGCATGAACCGTTTTAGACCTAGTGCATCAAAAGAACGCATTTAAAGGACACGAGGAAATCTGTCCATTTCCTCACTACTATTGGATTAGAAGCATACAGCCTGGTGACGAATGTGGCCTTTCCTGACCCACCGATTTCCTTACAAAATGGTGCGCTGAAATCGTGCATGCTGAAATCGAACATATCTGGACAGTAAATTCTGATGCGGCTGCAAAAGCAAGATTTCACAGGCTTATGCGCAATTGTGAGAAAGATATCCGCGCTTTTATCCTCCAAGTACAAGCGCAGCTGTTTTGGTGACAGGTTGCAAACCCATCTTCGTGACCGTTCAATTGCTAGATTTAACTTGACGAAGTTGCAGCGAAAGCTACTTCTTCTGCTTGAGCCTACTTTTCAGTCAGTTAAAGCCAATTTGCGAACAGTTTCAAGATGTGAAAGACGCAGCTAGGGCACAAGCTCCAATTGTATATAGCACCAATAGAAACTGAAGACAAGCTACAAAAACCAGCGAAATTTTAAACCATCAAGCACAAACAAGGATAGCAATAACATACGTTATGTTTCTGGTAGAAGACATTGGAACAACTGTAAGCTATGTGTTAATAAACATTCGCAATTGACGTGCAAGTTGTGTACCAACAGGTGTGTCATTCCATCAGTAGACTAGGTCTCTTCTTCAGACCGCATGTCGTAGTTTGAAAGCTCGTTTGGTTCACGTATCAACAGTTGCACCAAAGCTATCAAGTGAATTTCCTTCACCAATACTTGCTCTGGATTTTTATGACATTTCTTTCATGCCACATTGATTTGTTGTCAAAGATAAACCTCAGCATTCATTTAATATTGACACCGTCAGTATTAAGTCTGTCATTCGGATTTCGTATTTTGGAAGGTTACCTGAGAAATTTATTTGTGACCTACATCCCTTTATGCTAAAGCAAATATGGGTCACACGTCTAATCTCTGCTAATGTTCTTTATCTCTGTTAGTGGGCACTTCAAGTCACGTCAAGTGGACATTATTTGTTATGTACTCAGACACTTCGTTTATTGGCCTTAAATGTATGAAAGTTTTGAACATTTCGTTATCACTATTTGCTGATTCTCTACATTACATGCTCCGCTCTCTTGTTGTAAACTCTTCTTAAGCCACTGGTGTGTACAACGAAACTGCTACTGGGTGCGACGAGAACCAGTAGGAACCAATACGGGTGCCAATTATTCAGAATTGAGCACGTAGCCAGGCTAAAAGCGTAATGTAAAGAGTTGCAATTAATTAGAAGCAAATTGCCAGAACACAGAGGAAGATAGCGCGTGAATCACAGGGGGTTTGAACATGAATCAAACGAACCAGTAAAACAAACGGACGATTAGAAAATACGAACAAGGTTAAACTATAATGTCACAAAATACTGAAAACATAAATGTATCATCTCCACTACACTGGTCTCCCCCTAGAGCTCTGAATGAGCGAAGCCTTTGCTGCAAATGTCAGGTAGGGGAAACAAATGAGTATGGGAAAGTAAATTATTAGTTGCATTAGGCGCCTGCAGACAGTGATCGCACGTGTGAAGTTCCTTGTGTCCCGGCTTCTTTGTCAGTTGCTATTTATTAGTTAAACGCGGACTGGAGTACAACACCGATAGGCGGTCTGGGCAGGCTGATTGAATAGCAAAACAAAAGCTGAATAGTCCAGAAGAAAAGCCGACGGGACATTTCCTCCGCTTCGGCCCGCCGGTGCTCTTGGGTAACGTCACACCCCTACCGCACACGGAGTCTACTGCGTAACGATCCTCGTCACTTCCCGGACGTCGTCTTTGAGGGCCAGACCGGTCCTTGTCGCACCGGTAGTGAGGAGTCGCGGTCGCTTGGAATCAGGATAATGGCGCTGGAAATTTCGGGTAAGTCGGCTATAGGATTCCATGTTTTCTCAGCGGAATTGTGTTTTGGAATGTACAACTGGGAGAGAGTGCGAGGTAGTCGAGATAGGCGGCGTGATACCGCATGAATAACGAGGCAAGCATACGAAAGAAAAATTTGTTAATATTTTTGTTTGTTGTGTAAACTAGGTTTTAGCTTTTTTATCGCTTGGCAAAGCATTTGTGAATGAACCACACGTTTTCCAATGAATGTGGAAAATACGCATGTCAAGCAATGTAACATATATTAACAAACTCTTTAAAGCGGAGAGGACGATTGACATGTCTACCGAGTCGGTCAGTTGCTTGGGATTGGGGATGGGTTAGCAGAGGGTCATAGATAACAGTTGGGGTTTAGGTTGCCTGATGCGGAAGAAGCAGCTACGGATGAGTTCTTTTGCGGTTGTACCAGATACATAAGAGGACGGAGCATCGAAAAACGTCACCTTAAGTTGATCAATAGACGTTGTTCATTGACCATTCTCGTTCAAGGTGAAATGCATATACTCATCAGATAAAGATAGCAGATTTGGGAGTGGAACTCGTTGCATAGTGCTTGGCTGCACTCGTCATTTTCAATAGGACAATAGGCGCCGTGAGCCGCATTGGCCACAGCGGCTATAAGTAGATTTTCGAAGTTTGGAGCACCCGTCGTGTGCCTTGGATTACGACAAGCAATCTCAATCATGGAGTCGGTTGACTTTGAAGCAAGCCTATGCGAATAAGATCATTGAGAACTTCATTTATTTGATGGTTTCGGTGTCACTGGCTCCCATCCTTGCCATTCCCGACCGGCTGTTTCATCTTTGTTTATAATCATTTGGTCAGTATAGCTGAGCGGGAGTTAGGGCTTAGCGCATACTGCTTGAAGGCCTTCGCCACGATAACTGGGTCAATATGCGCCGCGAAAAGTGTTTAACACAGCGGTTAGAAGTACATTTGTGGCATTTGGAACACCTGCCGTGTGTGTTGGATTGCGAATCGCAATCTCAATCACGGAATCAGTTAATATGAAGTCAACCTCTGTCAACCTCTCTGAAGTCAACCTTCTGTAAGATGTGGTCGTCACAATTGTACACGCTCACCGGTTTGTGACATAGGTGGATCATCTTGCACATAACAGAGTTCAGCTGGAGTATGTTCCTCATTGACCATTCATAAATGCCTGATGGAGTAGATCGTTATGTTGCTTGGTAATATTTGCTCGCCAAATCTTTAACCCACCGGCGAAATACTGGAAGATGGAGAAGTTAATTCTTGACAGGTCGTTGATAAACACCAGGACAAAGTGCGGTCCTAATGAGGGGCCGTTTAGAACACGACATTCTACCTCAATCAGGTTGGAGAGTTGTCCCCTAACACGCACTTGAATCTTACGTTGGTGAACAAAGCTGTCAATCCTACCAAGTATAGGATCGCCGACTCCCTAACTCTATAGCCTGTGAAGTAGCATGCAGTTAACCTGACCGTCAAAAGATTTGAAGAAGTTCGATAGATGACATAAACTCCGACCCCTATATCAGCCAATTGCATCCAAATGCTTCGGCCAAAGAACAGGTTGGCGGTGCATGACCGGGGTTGACGGAAACCGCGCTGCTCCGGTGCCAAAATATTGCATTTTTCCACGTTGTCCAGTAGAACCTCAGCGACGACCGCTTCCATCAACCTAGAGAGCACAGGAAGGAGAGTCACTAAACGATACCTTGCAGAAATCAAAACGCTAACGTCTTTAAAAATTGAGGAGAAAATTGTATGCTTCCACATTGTAGTCACTTGTCGTTCATCGATGGATCTTTGGAGGAATTGTGACGGCGGTTCGGCTAGCTTGGCGATCGTATCCTTCGGTGCTTTCGAGCGGATGTTGTCGGTTCACGGAAAGCCATGTTTGAGCAATGAGAGAAATGTCCTTAGCTAAGTTCCTGGGTTGATAAATACATGTGTACACATTGGAGTCGGTAAAGTTGATGTGGGTATGTGACAGGTACAGGGTGCTAGTACGAAAATCGTGATGAATTCGAATGTGCAGATGTGCAGTCGAGTAACCGATGGTGTCCGCCGTTGTGTCTAATGCTCAGGTAAAAACGAATCCAAATATTGAAGCTGTTACAAACAGCGTTTTTATCTCTACTCAGAATAATGCTGAGTTAGGGTTACTGAACTTCATACAATGAGATGCAGAAATACTGGAAAATTGTGAGTACACTGCCAAGACATGAGAAAAATGCATTGCCGACAAAGTAATAAGCTAGTGGATACCGTCATCCCGTGCTAAATGAGCTATCGTTGGTGTAGAAGCAACAACACCATGTGCTATTTCCTGTCATCCGGTAGAGCTGCTCACCGGCAGATACTGATGAGGCGCAATTTGATGGTATATTTGATTCTGCTCAAAACTACATTGCTCACGTGTACATTCCCTCGTTGGACTGATGACAATGAGGAACAAATTTACTTGCAAGCAATCTGGTAGACTTGACGGCTTAATAGATGATAAGAAAAAACAATCCGAGGAAACAAAGTACGCTTCAGTTGCTTTAGCGTTGTCTGAAGAGATGCACGCATTCTAATAACTGGCGGTAAATTTGACAACTGTTAGTGTGGTTTAAGATATGAGTGGGGTAAATTCAACTGTTTTCTCGATTCTTTCATGGTTATCAGAGTTATCTTTCGTAACTTATTGGAATTCGCTGCCGTTCTACCAATCAAACACATACTGGATGACATAGAATTGTGTAAAATTGTGCGCAACAAAAGTCCGTCATCTGGATATTCCGGCGTTACTTTCAGGATGGGTAGCAGTATGGTAATGTTATTGGTGGCACGTTACATGCTTATCCGCGGCTACTGCCAGTGCTCCTCTCTAACTGAAGACACGTATAGTGCTCCCGCGGATTATACTTAAACTCAAGATCAGTTGCTTCGATTATTCATATGTTCATTGATCATATCAAGATATGGAGAATGATCAGAGGAACCAAAGACCACCAACGGCTCCAGCGCGACCTTATCACGGTGTTGAACTGGTCAGTTCAAAACGCCCTACCATTCAACGTAGACAAACGCCGCGTTGTAAAATTGCGCCACAGACATAATTACACATATTTGCTTGGGACAAACGGATTACAGACAAGCTCCCAGGAACGTGACCACGGTGTGAACGTATAGAGCGACGTCAACTTTTCAAAACTGGCTAAAGTAGCTGCAAAAGGATGCAACCAGCGCGTAGGCATGCTGCGAAGTGAATTCGGGAGATTTGACCCCTCAATCTTTCCAATGATGCACAAATCCTACGTGCGCCCGCATGTTGAATACGCAATCCAAGCTTGGCAAACTTGGTTGAAGCGGGACCTAGATGCGTTAGAGACACCACAACGAAGAGCAACAAAGAACGTGATGGGCCAATGCTATCACCTTACCACCGAATGCTAAATTGCTGGGAACTTTCAACGGGAGCTATAGAATGCTGCGCGATGATCTCATATTAGCGTATCAGATATTGAGTGACCCCAACCGCGTATGCCGCCATTTGCTTAAACTTAGCCACAACACGCAGCTCAGTGTAACTGCTTATAATTGAAGGAACAATATACCCTTCCAGAGTGTCGAAGGAATTACTTTTCCCTTCGGGTTTATCAACCACGGAAAGCACTCCCAGACTCAGTTGTATCCTATCCTACATTGGATGTATTCAAAAAACGGTTAGATGTTGATATTAGCTCCCAGCATTTTGTTACCTAAACTCCTCTATTTTGGATAACGCCAAGCATGCTACTCAAAAGAATATATGTATCAAAGGGATCAAAGCAAGCGAACATTTTTACTCTTCTCACGCCTTCCATCAACGAGCACTGTATCCCAGTGTCTTTCTGAACGTTTACGCTCGATTTTTTTTCCATTTCACACCAATGTAATTTATCAAATCTAGGCAGACGTTCTTTAGATGACCCATATATATTTTGATTTCATCATCTTCACCCGAAACATCCTACGGGACGTGACAACCACTTGCTTTTATCCCGTGATAAATCATTTTTCATTGTATAAGATTAGCAGTGTTAGCGTACACCCTGAACTTCCACTTAGCGTAAGTCTAAATTAGTGGAGAATATCTGGAGTCTCAGGAGCAGCCGAGCGGAGAGTGAACAATGTCTCCAGTTAGTGGGTTTTCATGTGACCTCCCAGCCATCTATCTCTGTCTTGTTGGAGCCCATTTTATTAATGCACGGTCCGGCAACGAGTGCTTAATAAAATCACTGAATTATCGTTGAGTCATATGCAAACATATGGCGTGGAAGTTAGAAAAAAATGCGAGGCAAGACCTTAGATTTTCGATGATTGATCTCGGTAAGCGACATGTTTCATGTGGCATGTGATAAATTAATTTCCACTTCGGTGGTCTGGGATAAATATAACCTTAGCCCGTAGACCTTTCTACTCGTTAAAACCAGCAACGTGAGGATGGCGATATGAGCACTACCACTGGGTTCGTTAGTGGGTAATTTGAATGCACTGAAACTACTCAGTATTGCACAACAACAGCGTTCACCCAAAGCGGCTGCAAAATCTGAACTGTGATAGGATTGGAACAGAAAATCTGTTCTCGTGTCGAGTTATGTTTATGGTCTTCAGCGTCTACTTGGCTGCCTTGCTGGCAACACGAATATCCACACCATAGCAATCTCTATACTTTGACATTATTTTCTGTACCTTCCATCACTCATTGTTACTATCATTCATGTGGATGACTTTCTTCCTTATTTGCCATGAATGAAATTATCTACTTGGTGATGCAACAGTCCCAGTTTTACCGGAGCTTGCTAAGTGATGATTGGTTAATTAGGCGCCTCGGGGTTGACTGGATGCCCCACAGTATGTCCGGCTCCTAGGCTCTCAACCTGTCCTATTTTGATTGGTCAGCTTTACCCTAAATTGGTGTGAACTCCCAGGTTCCCGACTCAGTGTTACTTTGTTCAATGGGTGCCGTGGATCATTTTATTTGGGTTGCTCCTGGAGAGGTATTTTACTTTGAAGGTGGGTTTAGACTATTCTTATGCTTATTTCTGGTTCAAATTTTATGACATAGACACATGGTTAGTAAAAGTTTTAATATGCTATGCCGATTTGCAGGAGAATGTGAACAGGCGTATATAGATGACCCGAAGCTTCACTCAAACGATAAGGGTGCCTATCATACGTATCACCTTCGTCAAATTTTTGTAGATATTGATATTGTCGGGGTCATTTGGACTTACAGTTCTGTTCTGATTTCTATCATATAAACATGCAATAATTGATCGTTTCAAAGAACACAAGCATAACTTAGAGGATATAGGAAAATAAGAAACTCATATTTCTGCTTGAACAAAGTGAATAATAATTTTAAGATCTATCCTCTCTAATGCATAGTTGACACTATTGTTTGTCGTTGCACAAGTCTTTCGGTTTTTTGATGATTCACATTCAAGGTGCCACCATGGTTTTTAATGAAATGGTTGCAACACAGGTTTCATGTCCAGAGTACAAAAGTTCATCGGTAGTCATACATTTCGAGTGCTCGGTACGTATAGATTATGGGACTTACATTCAAGGGCTTTATGATGCGTATTCAATCATACATGGATATGCCCGTAAGTAAAAACGGGGAGTGGACAATGAGCATGTGTGCAAAGTAGCTATTAAAGGGACCGAATTAAGGAACACATGCAAACGAGCAGATCATCTTCGTTGCCATGAAATACAGAATAACAGTATTTTTATTAGATCTTGGTATTTGATTCGAAGGCACACTGCTGTCTGATAAGTGAGTATATGGAACTGACTTTCCGCTCGCAAGTTAAACTGACTTCCTCTCATCAGTGCTTTGACTCTCTAGATCTATTTGGAAAACTTAATTTTTTTGACTAATGGATGCTCCATAGATTTGTTTGCATTCATTAATCCGATGCGGTCCCTTGAGAAGGACGTAATCAATATGTTCCAGTGACATAGTTTCAGCAAGCATCCGGAGGTTTGCAGTCTACATTATATTGCACATAGGGATTGACCGCTGTGCTTTCACCGTTTTGACTCGAATGGGCTTGTGTACTTTGGTTCGATGCCTAATCATGATCTACCAATAATAATTAATGCAAGTATTCTACGGACTGCATGCTGTTGACATTAGATGACGCAAAATCATGTTTATCAAATGTGGGACAAGGTTACCCGTCAATGCTTCCGAATATTCGACCTTGCCGGATTTCGTTTCCAGATTTGATAAAATCTCACGCAAACACAATTTCATTGGAGCAGTTGAATTTTATTGCTGGCAAGTAAACTAGCTGACTTTCAGCCGGATAACTCTTTTTCCGTTATTTTATTGTGACTAAGATACTTTGCAAACTTGACTGCATCTATTGTTAAGCCCACATATTCAGGTTAGGATTTGATCATATAAGAAAGATACTGTGTGTTGTATGTTAAGCAAGGGTTGACAAATGCGATAGGGTTGGGAATATGTCCAAATGGCGTTCATAACAATCAATTGGACGATGTAGAAGCAGCCGTTTGCAATGAACCAAGGAGCCGCCTAACTTGTTTGGCATTGCTCTGTAAAGGATAAAACCAAGCGGCCATCTCCTAGAAGTGACTGTCTACAAATCACTACAAAGGTGGGTTTTTCGACGGAGGATCCAGCATGTCAATCGCATTATCCATATTCACAGTTTCACTAGATTCGTGCGAAATTCGTTAAAATAATTCAAAGGTTTCCTCAACAATCGCATAGAGTGTATATACACTAAGGATTCGAGACTTTCTGGCTCATTAATTGTACCACGCAACCTCCATTGTAATAAACGGAGTACGATTAGAGTGCATTGCACCGGCTTCAACTTTCCAGTGGTGCACATTCTGGATGGATTCCAACTTTAGATAGTGCGAGCTGCATTCGAAGAGACAATTTGGTGCGAAATATACGCAATGTTGCTATGGGTAGTGTTGCTTGCTCTATAGTAAGTGTTATTTTCGCAGCGCTTAAGACCATAGAAAGACCAAATTCTATTATGCAAGTGGCATTGCTTACAATTCGTAAGTAGGACAAACACCAACTTAGTGTGAATAAGTTACGATGTCCCTTACACAAACTTCCAATTTGTGGTTGCCGTAGATTCGATCGATGGATCTTTCACTTTTGGATCCTTCCTTGTGAATCTTCGGAGCACGACAGCATGCATCAAAATTACCTCCCCACGGACAACGCGAGGCTATGTCCTGAGTGGTTCGGACGCACAGTTGCCGAATGGAAATGTGTATGTCGCAGGTAACAATCTGTACCAGCTAACACTGAGATTAGTTTCGGTAGAACCATTTTCTCCAACCTATCAGTTGGAAGAATTAAAGCGGAAAATGTTACTACAAAAGAGAACATTTTGTAATGAATTACGTCCAAAGATAAACCAAATCGTAGGTTCTTTGCTATGCGCATCACTTCCTCTTGTCCTGAAACAGATGCACAAACCAGATGCTGCAGCACCAGATAGCGTGGAGCTAATTTGCAGTCTGTATACGACCGGACACATTGTTGTAAACCGACGTCGGGAAATACTCTCCGGCGAAGATGCAAGTATGGATCTTTGAATATTTGGTTACAATTGACTTAGCAATTAATTTCTCCGTAGCCACTGTGACAAACGATCGAATGAAGTTTGTCATTCATCCACTAGCAGAATTCAGTAAGGCAATACGAGAAACAAATATTTCTGTTACATGTGAGTCACTCGTTTCCACACCATTTCCATTTGCCTAGTCAAATGTGGTATGATAGATGTTGGCGGCACACGTGAGTTGCGAGAACAATTCAGGAAGAAAATTGCCATACCGAAAGTATCTGAAAGAGAGGTACAAAAGGAAAAGGTATTATACCGTGTTCGATGTAACCTATCGTTTTAGGATTCGCACTGTCAAGTACATGCGTGTTGCTGTAATACCTCCAACAAGACAACACGGACTGCTTTGGTAGGTTTCGCAGTTCAGCCAGCGTTGGCCCAGTGTTTGGGCTTATCGAGTCTCTACGCACTATGTATATAATCTCTCGTTTTGTTATAAGCAGAAGTGCCATCAGGTTACATCAAGGGATCAAATGAATGCCTTATTCGCTGAAAAAGGAAGAACGGATCAGCTATCTTTAGAGCCAGTGGAGAAACAAGTAGAAGCTGTATGGAATGAGAACAAGGTTAGTAACGTGAGATATAATGGAATTTAATTCTCATCTCCTTCACCAGCTAGCGGAAACAATACCAATCTAGTGCTTTTATGGCTTATGTCATAATGTTATTTAATTTGCTGCTTCAAAGTCGTTTCAGATAAGCTTGTTGGGTCTAGTGGCGCATTTTATTCTGTAAGCCTTCTTACGAGGTAACTTAACAACTGTTTAATGGGCATACAAATACCATTGGCACCCAATTTCTGAGGACTTTCATTAGATTTCATTGCACGTTAAATCCTGTAGTTGCAAAGGTTCATAGAACATATTTCGCTTATCATTCTCATTAGGGTGCCTACTTTGTATTCTCATGTTATGTAGAATAATAGAGGTCCGAATAATTAAGATAACAAGGATATCGTGACATTCAGACATGAACCTATGGTCAGTATTTGGTGCGCAGTTCTCAGAAATCACCTGGCTTCGTCGTGTCCCAGTTAGGTTTCCGTTTGTAACAGGTGATCTAGCAAAAGAATACGGGTGCCATCATTAGTGAACATTCTCCATATTGATAACGCAGATGGGTCGACTCCATACAAAAGAAGTCTCTCTGTGTGTGTGGCATTAAGCATAGAGTAAAAATTTGATTTGGTTTTGCCAAACTGCTAGTTTGACTTCACAATTTCCTCGATTGCTACCTAGATTGGATTACCAATTGTCGGCACAGGTGACGGAACAAAACTTTACACATTCTAGAACATTTTCTTACCTCGTAAACTGTTCGCCATTTCAGCCAGCAATTGATGCGTTCTTGAAAACACTGGCCCAGTGCATCAAGGACTTACATTTATTAGAAAGCATGGTGAGTTCTGCTGTGGATAGCTCTGTTCCAGTTGCAAGCCGTTGCATTTGGGTCTACAAAGTAATATTTAGTCCGGTTATCTTGTTGATCATCATCCATTTCTAATATTTCAGACTGCGCATTCTTCAAAGCTTTTGAAACGGATGCAGTTTAATTAATTTGAGAAGCAGATAAAAGCATTTTGGAGTAAAAGCCATATAAGAGTTGAACCTCCGCGGATGCGTGCTCTACCATAGGCACAAATATGATATTGTAATGGGATGCCTGTTTGCCACTCAACGTCTTGGTTTTGGTTATACTCTGTATAGCACTGGGGTGCCAAAATATGTTTATCAAAGAACAGATTTATAACAGTAACCACTCATCCGTCTGCCATTTACATGAGCTGAGCTTTCTGCTGTGCTTTCAATAAGGTTTCTGGTGCAAAAGAGCAATGAATAAATTTGGTTGTTAAATCTAGCAATTGATTGCATTAAAAGCTACCGAAACTTTAACATCCACTCCATATTGTTTTCCTAGCCGATTCCCTTTGTTTCCTGTACAAATGTTGATGGCCTTTATTCGGCGTATCTTTGGAAGTTTAAATATCGAAGCACAGCATTCGTACGTATTAGGCCGTGGGCCGCCGTTTGCAAACATCCTTATGTGAGATAATGTATGAACAATACCGACTGCGAAAATGTTACCACAACAGCAGATTTACTGTGGAACAACACGAGGGGAGGAAATTCCTCCATAACTACTCGGACAGTTACGAAGACCAATGTTTTCTGCAGTATATGTGTCCTGACTCCGCGGTCATGTAGATTGGTAATATGGCGGACAAGATTTGGTGTCCAATATCATTGACCCCATGGTCCATCTTGATTAAAGAGAACACATAAGCAGCTTTATTTCACAAAGTCCATATCTGAGATGCAGGTGTTTCGAGGACGCTCCTGCATTTCGGATGCGATGCTTATAATCAGATTGACCACTGTTTGCTTCTAAGTGCACAAAAATCTCAATGGATTTTGCATGTCGCAATCCAACCACAGGATTAGTAATCCAAATTCGACCCTGTAATATGTTTCTTTTCAACAGTTAGCCCCGTTACCTTTTCCTTGGGAGTGTTTAGCAGTAGAATAAAAATAATCGTACTATCCGTAATCTAGTATTACGTGTTATCATTTTAGTAAATCACTTGGAGAGCTTGCATGTTGTGCATACAACAGCTTGCTGCATTAATTTACACAGTGCCGAAGAGTATATTACTAATTCTGGGTATGCCGTATACGTTCCCTTAATCTGCTCGCCGTGTGAAATTCGATAAGCGTTATCAACTACTACCCTTTACAGCCAGCTTTCTGTCATGCACTGTGCAACCTAGTTCAGTGTGTATTCAATACACCGGAACCGTGGACCGAGGTAAGCAATGTGAAGATGGAATTGAACGCTTTTTTTATTTTAGTGGCATTTGTAGCATTGGTTCATCGTGATTGCGATTCTGAAATCTGTGTACTTATTTTCAGGCTTCAGACTCGCGGACTATTGGACGTCAAACTGGACACCATACACTTGCAGAAATATAAAAACGCTTGTTACGTGAACGGTAAGCCAGATTTCAATGTGACAATGTTGGGTTTTACGGGGGGCTAATTCTAAATTGTCAAAGTTATATGACAGTTGAACAGCTTTGGAATGTGTTATGAAAGAAATATCTCGAAATGTTTTCAATAAGTTATGACTAGCCACTGTGTCAAGGTTACCCGCCGTGACAAGGTGGCAGCATGTTTCGGGATTTTGATAACAACAAGACGTTTAGCGTTCGAATGCTAGTCTTGCTGTCTATACCCGTTGAGTGCAAATAGATATAGATGTAGTACATAGATAGATGGATAGATAAATATAGATAAAGCTATAGATACAGATATATTTTAGTGCCATGCTGCGGAGGCGCAACATGTAACATTCGTCTGTTTCATAGGTGGTTATGCGATCCATTGTATGGAATCCACTTTACGCGATTCATGCACGCCGCCATCCACTCAGAAGACGATGACTCATCTATCGAATAATTCATATTTGCACTTGGAATCGCTGATCGAATCATATGACAAATGTTCAGGCAATCTAGCCGTATTATTATTACCTGGCTAAACAATTTGCGACTGGTCCCATTTGCAGTTGCCTGATATAGAGAAGCATCCCTTTTCTGATGTCAGCAATATTTTTCGGACATTTATTCTTTGATTGCAGTGAAACCTCTGTAAGTTGACCAGTCATTGGACGAAAAGTGGTCAACATATTTTCACAATTTACGGAGGTTCAAGGCCAAGCGTAGCATTCATCTACTTTGCCGTTGTAAGTAGAGTCATATGAAAATGCTTTTCAAACAAACCGCCTTCAATCACATTAGATGAGCACTCACGTAACGGCATACATAGTCCAACCAAACTGTGTTATGACAACCCCAAAGCATTGAGATTTTGAAGTTCAATCTTTTATTAAACAAAAGCCGACCTCTTACTGTTTATTTTACCGCTAACTGAAAAAGCGTTTCCAGCATAAACCTCATGGCGCAACATGCCATCCTGTATTGCTGAAGCAAATAATTTCAGTTACGATAAAACATGTCTGAATTCATTTTCCTTTTTATATTTATGTGATTTCAAATTCATCGTAAATCTCTCTTTTTGTTTATTATCAACTTCATCTGGCTTGTTTCTTGTTTCCATAGGGGTGTACGGCTTTCCGCGTCACTTGGAAAATCACATCTGAGTCGGGATCAACGCATGTTACCAAATAATCCTTCTTTTCAATAAACTATGTAAATCTGTTCCGTCGAATTCTGCCCAAACAGATGGAATGTCCAATAAGGCGACGCACCCCACTTGAGCTTCTTAAGAATTCTAGCTTTGCTGAAACACGTTTTATTTCTGCTTGAAATGTAAACCAAGCGGAACATACCCGAAACACAGCATGCAAGGCATTAACTAAAGCAATCGATGAAGTTCCCTTCGCATGAGTACATTTAGTATGCAAGTTAGTCATAGCACATCGCATAAGCTTGGCACGGAAGTGCATTTTGAATATTTCCATGATCAGTCGGTCCAGATTGTGTATCCGCGAGGTCATATTTGAGACAGAAACTTAATTGTAAAATTTGTGAGATTTTGACATGTGCTTGACTAGGACAGCTGCCCACAGTTGTTTCCTCATCAGTACTTTCTCAATATTTCTGATCCACTCTTTAACTGTGGCAGCAGTGATCCACGCAGATTGGTTTGGTTTTTAGGTGACTGGAAGTTTTTCAGAATTTAGGTTTAGAAGGCACGTGTTCTTGCTGATTTACGGATGGCCAGGTGCTTTAGATTATCTTCAATGTGGAACTTTCAGTAAGACACGTTTACGCATATATTTCTTACCCTTTATAATAAACCTTCTGTTAGACATCGTCTGGTAAAATTGACTGCAAAAATAACCGTTAAAATTCTCCTCATAGTTGGAACATTGCTCGAAGATCATTTAAAAATAACCATGCAGGTATTTCATTGGATTTGCTACATAAAAATATCTTTGAAATTTCATGTGAGAATTTCAATTTCTGTGGCACACCATTGGATGCGTGGAATTCTGCGACCTTAATTACTTATGAGAAGGTTTTATTGAATCGTCTGCTCAGAGAATCAAGCGTGAGTTGCTCTCATTTGCTCTCAACTATGCAGCGTAACCGCACTGGCTTCATCGTGTAAAGGTTTCCGCTTCTTTCGATGTAGAACTCGTGCATTTTCATACCGCTCCAAAAATTCATATGTTTGCCTTTGGAAGATGCTAACTGTTGGCTTGCTAACTTTGAAATCTCCTGCCGTCTTTTTTTGGGTACTGCTTTCCAGAAAATTTAGTAAACTAAACTTTTCCTTCAAAGCCAAATCGCAGCGCTTTTATTTGGACCATAAGGGTTAATTAGTTGTAGTGACCGATAATAAATGGTTCGAAGTGCGAAGCGGATCTAAAGTCCTCCGTTCAATTAACGCAACATTATGTACACATAATAACTAATAATAAAGGATTTCCCTCTCAGACCGACACCAAATAGAGCCAAATATATAAGCTGGACATATTGTAATCGTATACGGAATCCTCGCAAAAATGCAAATGCTAATGAAATGATACTTATACCTTGGGTTAATCATTTGACAGTCACTAAAACTCACAACTGCGGCCAGTGCGATGGTTAAAAGAAAGGGTAGACGAAGGCTTGCATGTGCCGGAGGACAGGTGAGGGAAGTTGTAAACAAAATTCTAAGTCATCATGCAAACGATGATCGGTAGAATTCCCCATTGATCCAGGCAATACACGCGCACGTAAAAGATGAAAGTCAGGACCAACAGCACATACAGATGTGGGCCGTAAATATCCCCGCAAAACGCTCCAGAATCTCCGGCATAATGGCTATGGAAAGCGATGTCCAATTCCTCAACACAACGAAGCAGTGTTCAGCCAAACTTAGACATGGCCCAACTGCGCACCTATTGATAGTGCTCTTTGGCTAACTACCACCGCATGGTGGTAGCAATTTTCTCTAACTCAATAACCCATAGCATTGGCTGTGAGTTGCCATTGTTGGTCGTAAAAGAGCCTTCAGATGACCACTCGCCTTTCCTCCTCTTTGCCTTAGCTTCGAGTCGGTCGCTCACGTGGTTTTGTGTGCGTCGTTTGCCGGGCATCGTTCGCGTCTAAGTCACTATTGCGCGTCTACCTTAAACCTCTCTCGTGTGCGTCTGCCCCGAGGTTCAGCGTCTACCCGAATACGTGCGGTTAGGATCGTTCTCACACTCGCTCAATTTCCTTCTCACCAGCGCGTACCACGGGCTAAGCTAACGCCATCAGGTTAGCGCAAATCCGTTCGATTGGTCATCGTTCCAGGCCGTTACCGTAGGTGTGTTCTAACCCTGCCAGTGACAATGTTGTTAGGCGTTACGCAACCACAGCAGCGGCGTCCCTCGATTATAATAGTTGCAACCGAGTTGACGAAACGTGACTGACGAATACGCTGATGTAAAACTGATGCTGCAACTACAACTTACATTGACGTCCGTCTAAAGCGAAAATCTCTCCAGTTCCTCCCTTCATGCAGGTCTTATCGCCAATTCTCATTCAGTGGACCATGTGGTTAGCGGCATCAGGGAATTCCTGTACGACGCCTGGACCAGGTTAACGTTGGCATCTTGGTACAAACAGTACGAGGACCTTTTCACCTTTGACTTGGCTTGCCAGGACGACGCGTGGAAGCTCCGGCTACTTCTTCGCAAACTTGGTACGCTCGAACACTAACGCTATACCACATTCTTCTAACGGAGAAATGCGCGTGAGGTTACCTTTGACGAGACGGTCCGAACGTTGTCCCAGATTTTTGGCGAGCAGTCCTCTCCGTACAATGCTCGATATCATTGTCTGCAGCTGGCCACACGTGATGCTGACAACTTCGCGTGCGTGGTCAGCCGTGAATGCCAACGGTTTCAACTTGACTCACTCACCGAGGACTAATTCAAATGCTTCATTTTCGTCTCTGGCTTTCAGTCTCCACACGATGCAGATATCCGGACTCGCATCCTGTCCAACCTACAACCAGACAGCTCAGTCACACTCCAGAACCTGGCGGAGGAGTGTCAAACTCTTCCCAATCTGCAGCACGATTCAGCCATGATCCAGAACGCCGCCGCACCTGGTATGGTCCATTCAGTCACAGCACCGAGGGCGCAATCGTCCTCGCGCCCCAAACAATCGGAACGAGCGAAGTCACTACCTTACGCGTGCCGATTCTGTGGTGCCTGGCATTTCCACCGCGACTGTAACTTCCGCCAGCATCGTTGTCAACGTTGTAGCAGGATGGGGAACGGAGATGTATACTGCATTCCCACCTCTCCCGACGGGGCCAAAACTGGGCTGGCTCCCACCTGCGATCCAAAGAACAGTTTCCGACCCAGACACACAACCAAACCTACTCCGGTTGGTAGCTCCCTGAGCCTGCTGGCCACGTTCCAAATCAACGCTGCGGATCTTAGAAAATTCATCGACGTCTTGCGCAACGGTCAGTCGGTCTGATTGCAGTTGGACACTGCGTCGTACATCACGCATATCTCAGAGGATCTCTGGCGATCCTTTGGCAAGCCGCCATTCGAACCAACCTCCTAATCTGCCACCGGCGCCTGTGGTAGTCGCGTGCAGCTAACTGGGCAGCTGCACTGCTCCGTCTTCTTCCGAAGCGCCACGTTCAACGCGATCTGCTACATCACGAAGGCGAAGCTCAACATGCTTGGTCTCGACTGGCTCGAAACCCTTGACTTGGCCGATCTTCCACTTCGGGCCATCTGCAATGTGGTCCATTCTCCGGCAGTACCAAACAACAGAACCGAAGACAAGTTCATTCAGTCCGCCCCCATATTCCAGGATTGTCAACAAACCTTAAAGATGCCACCACAGCAATCAACGGTTTCTTGGCATCCGCCAGCAAAACCGTGGTCTCTACTGCACTTCGACTACGCTGGTCCTATCGATGGCAATTCGTACCTGGACGTGGTCGACGCCTATACCAAATGGCCAGAAGTCGTCGCCGTCAACCCACCAACCACATCCGCCACTCTGGGTTGTCTCCAATGAATCTTCAGTCAACCTGGCCTTCCCGAGGTTTTGATGTCCGAAAATGGTACTCAGTTTACCGCTTCCATCTTGGAAGACTTTTGTCGCCGACCTTGCATCGAACACCGCTCACCGCCTTACCATCCCCAGTCCAATGGTCAGACGCAGCGATTTTTCGACACGTTCAAGAGGGCGCTTTTGAAATCTAGCGGGGAGGGGACCGTGGATGAGTGTCTCCAAGCCCTCCTGCTCTCGTACCGGTCACACCGAGTCCAGCTACGCCAGGATGTCAATAACCAACTGAGATATTGACGGGCCGCAAGCTATACACCACTAATAAAGCGCTCATTCTGACTGAGAAGCCACCTAGTCACTCTAGTGCTTGCACCAACACAAATAATGCTTCGTTGGAGCCCCGGACTAGGCTCGCGATTACCGAGCAGGCCATCCACGCTGGATCAAAGCAACCGTGACCGCCAAGCGAGGTGACATGCTACATGATGTCTCCGTGGATGATAACATGTGGGTCCGCCATCGCAATCAGCTTCGGCTGCGCCACGGAGGAAGATCCACGCCAGCTAGCCTTCCTGTGCGCCTGCGGCTGCACCTCCTGATGAATACCTTTGGATCGGCTACACAAATAGAGACCATTGTCGATGTCACTCAATCGCCGCCTTGTCTGCAGAACCCGCCTTGCCGAAGAACAGAAAGAAGCCGTAGGTCTCCGAAATATCTCCAGGTCGATGCTCGTCAGAAGCCGTACGCTTGCTCTTCAAAGGGAAATGTTGAGGGCCGTCAAATATCCCCGCAAAACGCTCCAGAATCTCCGGCATAATGGCTATGGAAAGCGATGTCCAATTCCTCAACACAACGAAGCAGTGTTCAGCCAAACTTAGACATGGCCCAACTGCGCACCTATTGATAGTGCTCTTTGGCTAACTACCACCGCATGGTGGTAGCAATTTTCTCTAACTTAATAACCCATAGCATTGGCTGTGAGTTGCCATTGTTGGTCGTAAAAGAGCCTTCAGATGACCACTCGCCTTTCCTCCTCTTTGCCTTAGCTTCGAGTCGGTCGCTCACGTGGTTTTGTGTGCGTCGTTTGCCGGGCATCGTTCGCGTCTAAGTCACTATTGCGCGTCTACCTTAAACCTCTCTCGTGTGCGTCTGCCCCGAGGTTCAGCGTCTACCCGAATACGTGCGGTTAGGATCGTTCTCACACTCGCTCAATTTCCTTCTCACCAGCGCGTACCCCGGGCTAAGCTAACGCCATCAGGTTAGCGCAAATCCGTTCGATTGGTCATCGTTCCAGGCCGTTACCGTAGGTGTGTTCTAACCCTGCCAGTGACAATGTTGTTAGGCGTTACGCAACCACAGCAGCGGCGTCCCTCGATTATAATAGTTGCAACCGAGTTGACGAAACGTGACTGACGAATACGCTGATGTAAAACTGATGCTGCAACTACAACTTACATTGACGTCCGTCTAAAGCGAAAATCTCTCCAGTTCCTCCCTTCATGCAGGTCTTATCGCCAATTCTCATTCAGTGGACCATGTGGTTAGCGGCATCAGGGAATTCCTGTACGACGCCTGGACCAGGTTAACGTTGGCATCTTGGTACAAACAGTACGAGGACCTTTTCACCTTTGACTTGGCTTGCCAGGACGACGCGTGGAAGCTCCGGCTACTTCTTCGCAAACTTGGTACGCTCGAACACTAACGCTATACCACATTCTTCTAACGGAGAAATGCGCGTGAGGTTACCTTTGACGAGACGGTCCGAACGTTGTCCCAGATTTTTGGCGAGCAGTCCTCTCCGTACAATGCTCGATATCATTGTCTGCAGCTGGCCACACGTGATGCTGACAACTTCGCGTGCGTGGTCAGCCGTGAATGCCAACGGTTTCAACTTGACTCACTCACCGAGGACTAATTCAAATGCTTCATTTTCGTCTCTGGCTTTCAGTCTCCACACGATGCAGATATCCGGACTCGCATCCTGTCCAACCTACAACCAGACAGCTCAGTCACACTCCAGAACCTGGCGGAGGAGTGTCAAACTCTTCCCAATCTGCAGCACGATTCAGCCATGATCCAGAACGCCGCCGCACCTGGTATGGTCCATTCAGTCACAGCACCGAGGGCGCAATCGTCCTCGCGCCCCAAACAATCGGAACGAGCGAAGTCACTACCTTACGCGTGCCGATTCTGTGGTGCCTGGCATTTCCACCGCGACTGTAACTTCCGCCAGCATCGTTGTCAACGTTGTAGCAGGATGGGGAACGGAGATGTATACTGCATTCCCACCTCTCCCGACGGGGCCAAAACTGGGCTGGCTCCCACCTGCGATCCAAAGAACAGTTTCCGACCCAGACACACAACCAAACCTACTCCGGTTGGTAGCTCCCTGAGCCTGCTGGCCACGTTCCAAATCAACGCTGCGGATCTTAGAAAATTCATCGACGTCTTGCGCAACGGTCAGTCGGTCTGATTGCAGTTGGACACTGCGTCGTACATCACGCATATCTCAGAGGATCTCTGGCGATCCTTTGGCAAGCCGCCATTCGAACCAACCTCCTAATCTGCCACCGGCGCCTGTGGTAGTCGCGTGCAGCTAACTGGGCAGCTGCACTGCTCCGTCTTCTTCCGAAGCGCCACGTTCAACGCGATCTGCTACATCACGAAGGCGAAGCTCAACATGCTTGGTCTCGACTGGCTCGAAACCCTTGACTTGGCCGATCTTCCACTTCGGGCCATCTGCAATGTGGTCCATTCTCCGGCAGTACCAAACAACAGAACCGAAGACAAGTTCATTCAGTCCGCCCCCATATTCCAGGATTGTCAACAAACCTTAAAGATGCCACCACAGCAATCAACGGTTTCTTGGCATCCGCCAGCAAAACCGTGGTCTCTACTGCACTTCGACTACGCTGGTCCTATCGATGGCAATTCGTACCTGGACGTGGTCGACGCCTATACCAAATGGCCAGAAGTCGTCGCCGTCAACCCACCAACCACATCCGCCACTCTGGGTTGTCTCCAATGAATCTTCAGTCAACCTGGCCTTCCCGAGGTTTTGATGTCCGAAAATGGTACTCAGTTTACCGCTTCCATCTTGGAAGACTTTTGTCGCCGACCTTGCATCGAACACCGCTCACCGCCTTACCATCCCCAGTCCAATGGTCAGACGCAGCGATTTTTCGACACGTTCAAGAGGGCGCTTTTGAAATCTAGCGGGGAGGGGACCGTGGATGAGTGTCTCCAAGCCCTCCTGCTCTCGTACCGGTCACACCGAGTCCAGCTACGCCAGGATGTCAATAACCAACTGAGATATTGACGGGCCGCAAGCTATACACCACTAATAAAGCGCTCATTCTGACTGAGAAGCCACCTAGTCACTCTAGTGCTTGCACCAACACAAATAATGCTTCGTTGGAGCCCCGGACTAGGCTCGCGATTACCGAGCAGGCCATCCACGCTGGATCAAAGCAACCGTGACCGCCAAGCGAGGTGACATGCTACATGATGTCTCCGTGGATGATAACATGTGGGTCCGCCATCGCAATCAGCTTCGGCTGCGCCACGGAGGAAGATCCACGCCAGCTAGCCTTCCTGTGCGCCTGCGGCTGCACCTCCTGATGAATACCTTTGGATCGGCTACACAAATAGAGACCATTGTCGATGTCACTCAATCGCCGCCTTGTCTGCAGAACCCGCCTTGCCGAAGAACAGAAAGAAGCCGTAGGTCTCCGAAATATCTCCAGGTCGATGCTCGTCAGAAGCCGTACGCTTGCTCTTCAAAGGGAAATGTTGAGGGCCGTCAAATATCCCCGCAAAACGCTCCAGAATCTCCGGCATAATGGCTATGGAAAGCGATGTCCAATTCCTCAACACAACGAAGCAGTGTTCAGCCAAACTTAGACATGGCCCAACTGCGCACCTATTGATAGTGCTCTTTGGCTAACTACCACCGCATGGTGGTAGCAATTTTCTCTAACTTAATAACCCATAGCATTGGCTGTGAGTTGCCATTGTTGGTCGTAAAAGAGCCTTCAGATGACCACTCGCCTTTCCTCCTCTTTGCCTTAGCTTCGAGTCGGTCGCTCACGTGGTTTTGTGTGCGTCGTTTGCCGGGCATCGTTCGCGTCTAAGTCACTATTGCGCGTCTACCTTAAACCTCTCTCGTGTGCGTCTGCCCCGAGGTTCAGCGTCTACCCGAATACGTGCGGTTAGGATCGTTCTCACACTCGCTCAATTTCCTTCTCACCAGCGCGTACCCCGGGCTAAGCTAACGCCATCAGGTTAGCGCAAATCCGTTCGATTGGTCATCGTTCCAGGCCGTTACCGTAGGTGTGTTCTAACCCTGCCAGTGACAATGTTGTTAGGCGTTACGCAACCACAGCAGCGGCGTCCCTCGATTATAATAGTTGCAACCGAGTTGACGAAACGTGACTGACGAATACGCTGATGTAAAACTGATGCTGCAACTACAACTTACATTGACGTCCGTCTAAAGCGAAAATCTCTCCAGTTCCTCCCTTCATGCAGGTCTTATCGCCAATTCTCATTCAGTGGACCATGTGGTTAGCGGCATCAGGGAATTCCTGTACGACGCCTGGACCAGGTTAACGTTGGCATCTTGGTACAAACAGTACGAGGACCTTTTCACCTTTGACTTGGCTTGCCAGGACGACGCGTGGAAGCTCCGGCTACTTCTTCGCAAACTTGGTACGCTCGAACACTAACGCTATACCACATTCTTCTAACGGAGAAATGCGCGTGAGGTTACCTTTGACGAGACGGTCCGAACGTTGTCCCAGATTTTTGGCGAGCAGTCCTCTCCGTACAATGCTCGATATCATTGTCTGCAGCTGGCCACACGTGATGCTGACAACTTCGCGTGCGTGGTCAGCCGTGAATGCCAACGGTTTCAACTTGACTCACTCACCGAGGACTAATTCAAATGCTTCATTTTCGTCTCTGGCTTTCAGTCTCCACACGATGCAGATATCCGGACTCGCATCCTGTCCAACCTACAACCAGACAGCTCAGTCACACTCCAGAACCTGGCGGAGGAGTGTCAAACTCTTCCCAATCTGCAGCACGATTCAGCCATGATCCAGAACGCCGCCGCACCTGGTATGGTCCATTCAGTCACAGCACCGAGGGCGCAATCGTCCTCGCGCCCCAAACAATCGGAACGAGCGAAGTCACTACCTTACGCGTGCCGATTCTGTGGTGCCTGGCATTTCCACCGCGACTGTAACTTCCGCCAGCATCGTTGTCAACGTTGTAGCAGGATGGGGAACGGAGATGTATACTGCATTCCCACCTCTCCCGACGGGGCCAAAACTGGGCTGGCTCCCACCTGCGATCCAAAGAACAGTTTCCGACCCAGACACACAACCAAACCTACTCCGGTTGGTAGCTCCCTGAGCCTGCTGGCCACGTTCCAAATCAACGCTGCGGATCTTAGAAAATTCATCGACGTCTTGCGCAACGGTCAGTCGGTCTGATTGCAGTTGGACACTGCGTCGTACATCACGCATATCTCAGAGGATCTCTGGCGATCCTTTGGCAAGCCGCCATTCGAACCAACCTCCTAATCTGCCACCGGCGCCTGTGGTAGTCGCGTGCAGCTAACTGGGCAGCTGCACTGCTCCGTCTTCTTCCGAAGCGCCACGTTCAACGCGATCTGCTACATCACGAAGGCGAAGCTCAACATGCTTGGTCTCGACTGGCTCGAAACCCTTGGCTTGGCCGATCTTCCTCTTCGGGCCATCTGCAACGCGGTACATTCTCCGGCAGTACCAAACAACAGAACCGAAGACAAGTTCATTCAGTCCGCCCCCATATTCCAGGATTGTCAACAAACCTTAAAGATGCCACCACAGCAATCAACGGTTTCTTGGCATCCGCCAGCAAAACCGTGGTCTCTACTGCACTTCGACTACGCTGGTCCTATCGATGGCAATTCGTACCTGGACGTGGTCGACGCCTATACCAAATGGCCAGAAGTCGTCGCCGTCAACCCACCAACCACATCCGCCACTCTGGGTTGTCTCCAATGAATCTTCAGTCAACCTGGCCTTCCCGAGGTTTTGATGTCCGAAAATGGTACTCAGTTTACCGCTTCCATCTTGGAAGACTTTTGTCGCCGACCTTGCATCGAACACCGCTCACCGCCTTACCATCCCCAGTCCAATGGTCAGACGCAGCGATTTTTCGACACGTTCAAGAGGGCGCTTTTGAAATCTAGCGGGGAGGGGACCGTGGATGAGTGTCTCCAAGCCCTCCTGCTCTCGTACCGGTCACACCGAGTCCAGCTACGCCAGGATGTCAATAACCAACTGAGATATTGACGGGCCGCAAGCTATACACCACTAATAAAGCGCTCATTCTGACTGAGAAGCCACCTAGTCACTCTAGTGCTTGCACCAACACAAATAATGCTTCGTTGGAGCCCCGGACTAGGCTCGCGATTACCGAGCAGGCCATCCACGCTGGATCAAAGCAACCGTGACCGCCAAGCGAGGTGACATGCTACATGATGTCTCCGTGGATGATAACATGTGGGTCCGCCATCGCAATCAGCTTCGGCTGCGCCACGGAGGAAGATCCACGCCAGCTAGCCTTCCTGTGCGCCTGCGGCTGCACCTCCTGATGAATACCTTTGGATCGGCTACACAAATAGAGACCATTGTCGATGTCACTCAATCGCCGCCTTGTCTGCAGAACCCGCCTTGCCGAAGAACAGAAAGAAGCCGTAGGTCTCCGAAATATCTCCAGGTCGATGCTCGTCAGAAGCCGTACGCTTGCTCTTCAAAGGGAAATGTTGAGGGCCGTCAAATATCCCCGCAAAACGCTCCAGAATCTCCGGCATAATGGCTATGGAAAGCGATGTCCAATTCCTCAACACAACGAAGCAGTGTTCAGCCAAACTTAGACATGGCCCAACTGCGCACCTATTGATAGTGCTCTTTGGCTAACTACCACCGCATGGTGGTAGCAATTTTCTCTAACTTAATAACCCATAGCATTGGCTGTGAGTTGCCATTGTTGGTCGTAAAAGAGCCTTCAGATGACCACTCGCCTTTCCTCCTCTTTGCCTTAGCTTCGAGTCGGTCGCTCACGTGGTTTTGTGTGCGTCCTTTGCCGGGCATCGTTCGCGTCTAAGTCACTATTGCGCGTCTACCTTAAACCTCTCTCGTGTGCGTCTGCCCCGAGGTTCAGCGTCTACCCGAATACGTGCGGTTAGGATCGTTCTCACACTCGCTCAATTTCCTTCTCACCAGCGCGTACCCCGGGCTAAGCTAACGCCATCAGGTTAGCGCAAATCCGTTCGATTGGTCATCGTTCCAGGCCGTTACCGTAGGTGTGCTCTAACCCTGCCGGTGACAATCTTATCAGGCGCTCCTCATTTATAACCTTCACACAAAAAGCATGCTGTTCCCTGAAACGTAAATTTTACTGATTTGTATTTCAGCTGTCCACAAATTGCATTCCCGTTACCCATCTTTTTATCGTTAGATACGAGCCATTTTAACCATTGGATGATAAGCTGTAAATGATAAACTGGTGGATGTTGAATTATTCCTTATTACCATAGACCATGTAGTCAATGTACAAAGTTCAGAGGTGGTCAAAATATAGAGGTCTTTTTCCATAGGTCTTGGGAGAATTAAAAGAATCTAATATTGGCTGGCACATCAAAATTATTTACAAATAGAAATTCTTATTTTTGGAGATTTTACCGTACTTTCAACTGGTTTTCAATCAGCATAAGCAGAATTCCAATTGTCCAAATTATGCAGCAATACCTATAAATTTAGTCACTTCCATATTCTACCACCACATCAATTTGTTTGTACGTTTACATTTCCTGAGCGCTTACAAAGTAGAACTCATGGATCCCAACCTCAGAAGTTTGGCTACCTTTTGAGCGTTTTTGTTCAGCCATCACAGTGGTCAACTTCCGGAGGTTATAATGTTTATGAAAGGAAATGCCTGATACGGTTTTAGAACTAGCTATCTTGGAGATTTAGCTAACCGTGGATTGTAATCGCACTCAATAAAGGGGCGGCAATGAATTAAATATTCTTCAATGACGCATTGTTTACTCAGCCTACAGAACTAAACACATGAATAAGTGGCACCATTATTTGGTTACGATGCGATTCGGTCGAATTATCAAGGTTCAAAGAGATACATTTCTAGCAGCAGTGGATCAAATCGAGCCACATTATACCAGTGGATGTATGATGCAAAAGCGTTAGTGCGTTAAATAGGCTCTGCTTATTGCATGCAAATAAGATGGATACACCAGAGTTTCTTTGGACAGAAGTTGGGAAGGAAAGAGGTTTTTTACCTGAGTTTAGCTGTTATCATTCGGAACACGACAATGACAGGATTGAAACTGAAATAAAAACGACTTGTCATGTGAGTGTACTAGTTGAGCAGGACTGTTCAGCATGGGATAACTCCAGTGCTGAAATGGCTAGTAGCAACAGAAAACGTGAAAACAGGAAGCAACATCGAAGTGGAGGAAAGGGTTTCGATGGAAATGTCCGATGTAAAGCATAGCTAGCAATCGACATATAGCACATCAGAGATATTTGGCCCATGTGTAATTGAAAACAGCTTAATAGTATTCGCAGTGGTCGATATGCCACTGGTAATCTTTGAATATCATATGCAGTTTGTGAATACCCATTTACATAATCAGATCCTGGTTATCTCTACACATAAGTCAGTTTTAGGCAAAACGATTTCTTGTTTGACGTCTCAAAATTTTAGTAAGCATCATCCTCCCTTTTACCTTTCAGTTGAATCGGTTTCATTGCGCATGCGCTTATAATTAACGGTCCTTTTGTTGTTCAGGAAGACAGTTCAAGCAGACTGCGTGAACCGACTTTAGTTGCTATGCGCACATCGTTGCTGAGGCAGCTGCCAAGGTAAGTGAATCGATCATCTAGCTCGAGTGCCTCCTTATATAGGGCCACGGGAGCATGAAGGAGATGGTGCTCCTGCAGCAATTCTTTACACTCTTAATGTGTCAGGCGCAAACAAAATAATGGGACCACCCTAGTCAAGCAATTCAGGGTTGATTGTACAGCCGCAACGTCATCGAAAAGCCAGACAATATCGTCCGCAAAATCAAGATCCACTAACATTTCACTAGGCAAGAACTCAACGCATGTATCAAGCGACTCCGCAAGGGACCATTCCATGATGTATTCCACGATGAAACTGAACAAAATGGAGAAATCGTACAACCAGACGAACGCCACTTGTGGACGAAAAGCTATCCGACAGGTCACCGTGGAATCTGACGTCGCCTGTAGTCTTAGAGTATAGAACACGTTCGCTAGCAGATCACAAATCTTAGCACAGATGTAGCATTTACACACAAATACATTTCCAATCTAGGTATCTAGGATGCAAACATTTCGATACCAAGCCAACAGTGGCAGTGAACATGTCTGGAGTAGATACGAGAGAGAATGAGATTCGCCTTGAGGATACTTCAACAGCCTTCTATGGTGCGATGTGCAATAACCTCCGTGATTGGTAACGGCCCTCTCGGAACACAAGTTCCAGAGCAGTGTGGCATGTTGCGTTGCTATATATCAGCAGACATCTTTCAGTAACAGCGGTGCCGTTGGCATCAAGCACTTTCCGCAACCACCACGCACACTGTCCCCTGTTGTAAGTAACGCTTGAGACGGTATATTTCAATAGTCCATCTACAATCATTGCGCCAGAAAGGTGGAAATTTTGTCCAAGAGTGCACGTTACGCTGCACTGCGCATGAGTGTCACGTGCTAAACTCCCCTTGTGCGAGCGCAAAAACAGCTTCAAATATGTCTCAGCAATCCAAACTGGTTGCTAACCTACAGCAAACAAGTTTCTCAGCTGCAAACGTAAGACTACCTTCGTCTACTGAAAAATACTCATTAACTGCAGTATAGCGTGTGGGTTTTCCATCTTAAAGAGGAAACTCTCCAGGCATCGAGCTATGCGCTGACGCTCACCTATACATTGAGTTCCGCTTTCACTCGGAAACGAAGACACTCCAAGGTTATGGTAGACTCCGCTTCTGTCTATTTCCTCAGATTATGCACGTGAATGTCAGTAAAATATTTTAGACGTGCCCCGTCACAACTTTGTTTTGTTTCGTCGAACTCTAACATTATAATTCAACTCCCGCAAGTATCCAGCTTGATATTTGGCACGGATGCAACTTGCTTCCAGTCGTCTCCTTCATCATAGGTGTTCAATCTTCTTGCCCTTACCTCCGACGAATGTAGCATGCGTGCGTCTTCTCTGGAAAGTATGTGTACGGTGAACTAACTGGTCTCGCAGTACCTGTACTCGACCAGAGACCCTTGAGTTGCAGATGCAGTGGACTCGGGTCCGGTTGCTTCAACCTTGTTAATGATAAAAACTGTCAAGTACGGCTGTATATAATCCATCACAAGTTTCGTGTGGTGCTTGAATTTGTGTTCCTGAGTACCGGTTTTCTTTCAGAGATATGACTTGCTTTGCCTGACGTCCTTCCGCAATTAGAGGAGATACTGGCAATGGGAACCTTGCCTACCGTGGTTTGAGCGAAGCAAATTCCACACATTGCTTCTCTTTAAAGTCACTATGTTGTCCTGGTGAACACTTGCATCCAGTGAGTTAACCTTAGCGTTCGTTCATTGTTCAATTTCTTCTGCTAACCGGTCGAACTTTTAGATTAGGAGGTGTATGCATTTGACATGTGGGATAGTCCAACACGCAGTACAATTATGAACGTCGTCTTAGGAGTTGTTTGTATCTCTCACTTGTTGTTGGCCAACAGTTACACACTTTTCATTGTACCATTTAAAACAGTGTGAGCAGGGTGAACCAGCTGTGCATAATCGGTTGCGGTCTGCGGAACCCTATTTACCTTAAACTGTAACCATCGCGGATCGCATCGAATTGCTTTCTGCTACTCGGCATAGTGTTGCTACTTTGCACGGTAAGCTAGTTGTCGTTTCGTACTTTTCCTACACGTCGGTTGCGCACCCTAGTCAGACGGCTGCGTGCGGCTAATTTGATTCTTGGTCACACATCGCGAAGCAGTATTGAGTGGGCGAATTTGTGTCACTGAGCAGGCGAATAACAGACAATTCTAAAATCTGATAGTACTCATGAGTAGCAAGACTTTAATTATAAATCTGATAAGTCGCTTTTCCGGACTGGGCTCTGCTATGTAGCTTTTGAACTATTGGGCTGAAAGCCTTATCAAATTCTAAAATCTGTTTTGATAAACGCTAAGTATATAACGCACCGAACACTCCCCTCTAATAAGTTCCAATGAGAACAGCAAATTGGGTGTTACGCGATTGCAGCAATGTAATTGAATAGTGGTTTTGCACTTTAGCACACAAATGGAAGAGAAGAACTATTATTAGGTAATGCCGGAAACCCTGCGTCGTCGGTTGTAACATCTACCACCGACCGCTTCATGTTCAGGTTATGGGCACATTTCTTACTCCTATCGACGTGGAATGCGGTGTCCTACTGGGATCGATCCTAGGGCCGCGCCTAATCCTCCTCTTGTTTACCGAGCTCGCGCGCAGCATCACGTCGAATTTCCTGAATTTGCCGATAACTTCGACATGTACCAATCGATCAATTGTCATTGTCTCCATGCTATCCACTTTTAGAAAGCGTCTCGACGATTCATTACTCCACCTGCATTTGCTGACTTGATTTATGTTCACTGTGTGACAACCGGAGGTAGACAAATATTGTGCTCCCAGCCATCAAATAATCGGTGTAAATGGATATATATATATGTTTGTAAACCTATATACATTTACGTTAACGAACATAACTTGCATTACCGTGGAGCTACATATTATACTATGAATGCTGCAGTAAGTACAACGGTGGGAAAATAATTTGCTTAAATTATTTATTTTATTTTGCATTTTCAACGTGATCAACCTGCGGGACTATTTTGCACCAGCTATGTTACAAATATTAAACCATTTAATCCTGAACCCGGGGTGGGGGTACAGCAACCGACCACAGTAAAGAGAAAAACATGTTTGATTTTAAATATAACCGTTATGAGTAGATATTTTGTGCTACTGATCCATTAATTGTCAGACTTATACTCAAAACTATAAGTTGGATCTACTTTCAACATATAGACGTTGGATTACTACTATGATTATTCGACCGTAAAGAGACCATGCATGTTATGCAGTACGATAATTTGTAGTTAGAATTAGTGGTACTCAACGATATGGATGTAAATCATGATGCTACATCCGATTATTTACTTCTTTAGTACACTGGGTACTGTGGAATGCTCAGTGCAATACCTAATTTGGCTGTCTTGTTTGACTACTGTTTATATATCAGTAGCATAAACTAAACATGAGTAGAAATGCGCATTCCAGTAGGCGCTTAGTATGCATATACATCGTTGATTATTGTGTCCAGGTACATAGTTCATCCTGGTTTTCAGTACGTATTGTATTTCACCAGATGATCAGTCATCGAGAAACAGTTTACTTCGCATTGCAGTAGTTTCGATACTTACGAGCACTACGCAACTGCTAACATGAGAACCTAGATACCCTTAACTCAGTACACATAGATTGTCAACCGAATTATCCATCTTACACTTCATGGAGCGAAAGCCGATTGCCACCATCCTAGGCAAAATGTGTCCTCTACTATCAACCTGACTTGACAGGCTGACACAACATTCCATAAAGTTTGCTGTTTCACGAGCAGCCCTCTTGATAAAATAGCATGAAATCATCTGAATTTGATTAGCTTCCAGCTGAAAAATGACGCAGAGCATCATGCCGTCTAAAGTGTTACGATCAGACGTATAATGCTACCAACTACAAATTAAGTACATCCGAACCTGTATAATGCGACAATTTAATGGAGCCACAATTGGTCGCGTTGGACAGATGGTCACACTCGACAAGTTCATGCTTAGGGACAAAAATCCTAGGGAAGAATTCGGGGAAGATTATGAATGGTTGCCATGTTCAGGCGGTCGCCATAGCAGGTTGGATCGTATTTCAACATGATGATTTTATCAGTGAGTGGGTTGCATATATCAGTATGTTCTTGCCTTGAAATTAGGCTTTAACTGGAAGAATGGCCTTGTACTGTCACATTGAAATCCTCCATTATTTTCGGCATGTCCAACCTGTTTGAACTCTGTGTCCCTTATTCAACTGCTGCACCCAAGTCAACAGACATGGCCATTATTCCTAGGCAACAAGTGATTCCGGTGTCTACTCTAGCCTTATAGAGAAGCAATTGCTTTTCTTGCGGTCAAAATCGAGACATCTGAATTGGCGTAACGCAACCAGACTTGGTCAAGTGAACCATATTTAGTTACACGTAAACTTATATAACCTTTTACCATCTGTCTTCAACAGATGGTATAAACGACTGCTTTTCTCATTACCTGCAGTCTAAATGGAGTTTGGACTACTCCGGTAGTGGTGCATCGTATATTATTTAGTAAACGCTACTAAAATAGCGTCATGTTGTACGCAATGCGTAACAATTACTCCACTAAAGCTGAGATGCTGTGGCATAAAAGCATAAAGACACAACAATTGCAATAAGCATGTGTTATGGTAAAAGGAAATGTATGACAATGTATTTAGAACGAGAAAATTAAGAAAAGAGGAAGCTTGATAATATGAAGAGTGTTTGGTTGACTTCGCTTAATGGTTGGAATTTCAGAGGTTTCTAATTTAATGTAAATGTAAATATTCTTGGTTCGGCATGTAGAGACGCAAGGTTTCAATCGTAGTAGTCCTCTTGGCTAACATTGGATGACTATAGGATGTACGGCACTAAAACAATAAATGGCCGCCGTTTACCATAAGCGAGTTACGGTAGGTAAATGAACGCGCTCAACTGGCTTCTGCCTGCAGAAGATATATATATATATGTATATGTATATATATATATATAAACCATACATATATATACACTATACTATATAAACATTATGAAAAATAACACCCGTCTAAATATATCTTGTATTCTCAATGCTTCTGTTTATGCCCCCAGTGACTGCAATTCGGAGGGAATGAAGCACCACTTCCAACGTCATCAGCAACTACTGAGACTGGTTGTTGCTGGTTACCTGGATGTCTTAATAGGTCGCCTTTCGGACTCTGAACAACAAATGGAATGTTGTTTCGGGTGCATGCATGCCAGACAGATTGTGTCGGTCGATTCCTAAAATAATGTGCTGAAATCAATGCGCATATTAGCAGCACAGCCTTCATGCACTTATGTTCATATGGTGTCACATGTACTCACCGAAACCATCGATGAGGTGGACGCAGTTTGACCCAGTTGCTGTAGGCCACACATGTTGCACCTCATTCATAACCGTCATTCAATTTGGCGTATGTGTCTGCATTCAATACAGGTTGTACTACATTTCCCGCAAAGTTGAATAAAAGTCTAACGTTTGCAAATGATGCACAAAACTTTGCCACGGAAGTCCAGAAGTTTGCAAAATCAGTCTAAAATTGTTGCAAAACCCTGCGCGATTCGTCAGCAGCTCAGAGCCAATCATCTGGCCTTAATTTTGTTCTCACTGGCGGGATACCAAGGTTCAGTGCGTTAGCCTAGAGATGTGAGCGATCTCCCCGTTGACTGAGTGAGACTTGTGAATGAACCTAGAGATATACACTTCGCCGATGCAACGGGCTTGTATGCGCCCCTCTGACCTCCGAAACAGTGCATTACATTTGGTCTGAGAGTGATGAACAGCTGTAACAAAAGCGCCCGACAGAAACCATGTCCATGATACTAACGCCGTTGGCATGCATTCTCGCGTTCTACAGTGTATCTCATCAGATATTCGTGACCGAGTATTGGGAGCCTTCGTCAACGGTGATGACTGGCCGTTGATGACAACTGTGAACAACGTCAAAAATCAAACAGCCTTGTGCCAGATTCGTCGTTCTTTTGATCAGGCCCGCGGTCGTAAGCGGATTCTGTCAGAGGAAGACGTACATGACATCCTGGACTTGATCGCAATGGACTCAATGCTTACGCTACGGGAAATGTGAGTACGATTGCGAGCAGAAATAGCAAGGACATTTCTACGTCAACGATCACACGGCACCTAGATGATCGCTTTTTAACTATGAAGAACATCCATCAGGCTCCCCTGGGAAGAACAATGTGCGAACCAAAGGGATACATAGGGCATTTGCTTGGCAGTTTCTTCAATTTGATAGCATTGGCAAGTTCTTCACTTGGATGGATGGAGCGAAGTTCAAACTTACTGCAACCTTTAATGCAAACTACTGTAAACTAGTCAACATTAGAGGCCTCAATTTACTTTTTTCGTGCACTCACAATGAAAGAGAAAGCGTCGATTACCACCCAGATTGGTTCATTCACAGGTACCCTATATTTCCAAAGGCTGCGAATCTATGTAGACAACCTGAAACGGGAGATGGAGCTCCGGCAGTTTGTCGCGGTAGGTGATAATGCACCATATCACGCACGACATGAAGAACTGTCGTCAGTAGATGGCTACGAAGGAGTAACCATACTGAGATTGAGCCCATAATCTCCGTTCCTCAATCCGATCGAGAATGTTTGGCAGGTGATGAAGGCCAGAGTGAAGAATGATATGAGAGTGCACTACGAATAACTTCTTGCCGGGGATCCCCAGAAGCTCACGACGCAAATGGGAAGGAGGCTGAATTATCTCGAACGCATTGCCGGTGCAGCCACCAAGGATATCAACGTTGTGCGATGTCGTAGGACTATTAGACATATGCGTGTACCTTTTCCCAATTGTCTTGCAAAATTGACAGGTTTTGACCACGTTGCTGGCCTATATTTTTACCATCTGGTTGCATAGCACTTTACTGTCTGCGCTTAGGGACACGTGAGTATTCACAGTCTTCATCAAATATGTATGCCGATAGTACGTTTGTGTGTTCGTACGTGGGTTGATGCGATATCTGATGTCTAGCGCAAGGGAATGATACGGGACTGGCTTCCAGTGAGCCATGCCCCAGTGATATGCTTAACTTATGCTCCTTTTCGCGCTTGTATTCGCTGCGCGGTAGTCTTTCACGATCCCTCTGAGATAATGTACATACAATTATTTAGATCGGAAAAATAGGATATATGGAAAGCGCTTTGTAGGACCAACTGAGCTTGCCGGAGGAAACAACCGTCAGATATATCACAGTATGGGATAACAGCGTGGATATTTGAATAGTAGGTAAAAGAAAATTACCGCGCACGTCATGTCAACCTTTCCCAATGGTGAGAGTAACTGATAAATGCGCAGATGGTAGTTCGCAAACGCGTCTATTGCTAGACAAGATGTCATCATTGAAGCTGAACGAATGAATCGCGTGACTAATGGAAACGATCTCTTTGCGATGTTTGTCCGCTGTATTTGAGTGCACTGGTGCGTCAATTCGTTACCCAATTGGAAGTTGATCTCCCAAGTTCGGAACCCACATCTGCCGGTTTGGACGATGAAAATTAGATTTAAATGCGACCATTCTTACAGCAAGCCCAATTTAATTTGCATGCCAGGTAGGGACGAATAGATTTCCAGTACGAATCGGGTACTGTTTTATCTTTCGGATGAACCGTCGTTTGACGAAATATTGTTCGTAAACTGATGGATGTGTTGGCGTGGATACCGTGGCGTAGTGATTACTTTTGCCTTCCGTGGCGAACATAAAATAGCTGCCGCTCTCGCAGTTGTAAAGCCTACAACTGAAACAGTCAACCAATATTTCGTTTTGCAAAACGGTGATCACAAATTTAATATTAGTATGCAATCGTTAATGCAGCTATTTGAATCTTTAACTTGCCACAGCTCGAATATCCCGTCCTAAATATCTTTTGTTAGGATAAGTGTTTCTTTTACAATATCACAAAGGAATGACTTCAACTAGGTGAATCTTATAACAATCATTAAGCGAACATTTTACTTTTCAACATAAGACTGGCGCATCGAAATTTTGGTGATGACTTATTCAGTTGCTCATGTAGAAACTTTTACAGTTAATCATTAGCGAATTGGCGAATGTGGCCGAATCAACTGTGTTGTTGTCAGAGTAGCGTACAACTTGTTAAACACATCTGATAATGTAACCAACATTAAATTACCGAATGAAAAGCGAAGCGCCTTTGATGCCACTACCCACATCGTGTCAAGAAATTTAAAGCGGCAAGCGTGTTTAAATCCTAAAAAATGAGTGGACGCAAATGGGGTATATTGCAATGCTTTTTTAAATATTATGTTCCAGACTAGAAGGGATAATGTAATGGTAGAACGAAAAGCTACGAGAAACGAAAGAAGTCAAAATTCTTCAGCGAACTACGTGCTAATTCGCAAGGATTTCCCTTGCCTAGGCTTAAATCGTTTCCACATCAAGATTATCATAAGAACTCAGCTTCTCAAAAATGTACTGAGGGCACCTATCTGTATTATATATGCAGCTGGCGGTCACGAAAGCATTCTGAGCTTGATATTTCAGTTGAAATGCAAATGTTACCAGGATAAGCCGAGTGGTTAGTAAAGACATTTTGGGATGTAGTCCAGACATGTTCACAAACCATGTTACTCAGAGTAGCATTGAAAAGTTTACATCACAAATACTTAGATTGGAAATGCATTTGTGGATTAGTGAAGCATCTGTGCTAACATTAACCATCTGCTAACGAGAGCAACGATCGAATGATAACCAGTCTTTAATATTTGTAGTTGTGTTTGACATGATGCAATTGAGGTTTTGGGCTAGATGAGGTAGAACATAGTCCTGTCTTTTTCTGTTAAAATGAACCAACACCGAGGTTAATCTATTAAAGTGGCAATGAACTGAAAGAGTAGTCTCATATACTGCGCTAACCACATAGGTATTAGCCTACCGCCAGTTGTGATAAAATTACTGGCCTCGATTGTCGTTCGTCGCCTCACTGTGGGACGGGAATATCGGAATAGGGAAGAGCAGGTAGATTTCCCCCCAGGACGTGGGTGTGTAGACCATATATTCTGTATGAGTCAGGGGTTAGCACAGCGCAACGCATACCACAGACCGACAATAGCTGTGTTACTTGATTTCAAGAGTGCGTTCGATTCACACGATCAATGAATTCTGTTCGAAGTACTTGCGCAGAAATGTGTTCCCACGAAATATGTGCACATCCTACGTGCTGTATACTCTAAGACTACAGGCGACGTCAGATTCCACGGTGACCTGTCGGATAGCTTTTCGTCCACAAGTGGCGTTCGTCTGATTGTCCGATTTCCCCGTTTTTGTTCATTTTTGTCTTGCACTCCATCATAGAATGTTCATTTGCGGAATTGCACGACGTACGCGTCCAAGTACTGTCTGGTGATTGATTAGTGGATCGTGATTATGCAGACGATATGTCCTTTCTTTTCGAAGATATTACGGATGTATAATCAACCCTGGGTAGCTAGTCTTAAGTGATCCAATTATTTGGTATGCGCTTCGCACCATCAAATTGCAGCGTATTGCTGCAGGACCACCACCCCCTTGACGACCCATTTGAACCTTGTTAACGCAGAACTCAAGCTGTACGCGTTTGTGGGTTGTCAGTAGCAAATCGCTGTGCCTCGCTCCGCGTCGTTTTCGCCACACTGGTGCCGTGACCTATCTGGATGAAGCTAGCGCATTTCATGCATGGAGACGGGGAGTCGGGACTCGATGAATTTGATGTCATGGCTGCATGCAATGTGATCAAAGGTGAGGCCAGTGTGCTAAGTGCCTTGGGCATGCTGTTGGATGGAAGAGCGAAGGCGGTGTATTGGCTCACTCGGAAGGCCAATTCCGGCTGTTTGTTTGATGAGACAAGGGCGAGCCTATGTGCAGAAATTGGAAAGAAAGCCGACAGACAGCGAGCAATGGATCAATTTCACTCAGCCAGTTTGGGCAAACAGGGGGATTCGATGGTGTTTTTCCAGCAACAAGACAGACGTTTGACGATTGGGCTCTCCGAGTTCGAACGTAACGCAAGAGAACGGTTCCTCAAACAACAATTTGTACGAAGCCTGCCAAGCGCCCTCCATGACATTTAAAGTTGGCATTGATGGCTGAAGAGTACAGGGCGAAGGATCTGGAGACGGTTGCCCAGAGTATTCGGAGCGATTGACAGTGAGGAGAGTCCAGTATTCTGAGTTGGAACACAGAGTAAACAAACTCACCGGAATAGTGAAGAAGCTGTTGTCGAGAGAGACTCCGAGTGCGATTTCACAAAGTAATATGTATGGAAGCCGGAACGGTCGCCGCTGTTTCCGATGCAATGATGTGGATCATGTGGCTAGATCCTGCAATAACTGCAATGTGTACCATGGTTTCTCTCTATCCTGGCCGAGTAGGTGGTGGGTATCGGTCGTCAGGGTGACTATTGAAGGTGTGTCGGTCTGGGCCATATTGGAAACAGAAACCGGACTGTCCATTACGAAATAGTTCGAAGGAGTTCTATTAAACCAGTCCTCGATCTTAATGCAGACCGTCGGTGGACATCGTTTGACGGTGACGTGTAAACAGCGGTTGGAAATCAAGACAGGAGATACGCTCATCAGCCATTCTATTTTCATCGCAGAGGAGATCACCGAAACAATCATCTGCAACGGCATCTTCACACGTATCGATGCTAAATTGTTCTGAGAAACGAGTTGGTAATCATAGGCAACGAGACGATTGAGATGTACACTGGCAGAGCCGATGAGTGCAGATGTCATTAAGGTCCTGCCTGACTGCCAGCACCTTGAAATATGGTGTCTACTGAGAAAGTATGTTATGTGCAGTCTGGGATCGGCAACTGATTCAATAATGCCAAGAGTCTGAAACTTCGTGTGGTAAATTGTGACGTCGCACCAACCAATGCTAGACCACTGATGTGAGTGTTTCTCTCTAAAGAGACCAGCTTCAAGCAAGCAATTATAACACTAATGTATATTCTCGGTTTTAGGTGGCATACCTTGTTTGGCATGATCATGTACTTACAATTGCCTCGCGTAATTTAACGCCATATCCCATATGTAAGGCAGAAATAAAAAACCTCTTTTTATCCTCTAGGGTTTTGCAGTTCAAAGCGTTGTTTGGGCAGAGAATATATCATGGTGTCCTGACGGATATCTTATTGTGGGATGGAACCGAGTTTTCATTTCCTTGGACGAAGGATGAGAAGGAACTCTGATGATAGAAAAAGATTACAGCTTAAGCATACCATTTTAACAAAGCATCCGATGCAGGTAAATCATTGTGGCGTTCTAAAAAGATTGGTGAATGATGGGGGTAATTACTTATTTTATTCATTAGCTGTACATATAGACCGAGACAGATAGTATGGGAGATTTATCTGATGTGTGTAAAGTGCACATGATTGACACCTGTTAACTAGCTCAGGCACTTGACATAACTCTACGCTATGCATAAGCGAGTAAGAAGAAAAAGAGAGAGCAATTTTTGTAATGGTGATGAAGGTGTTGGAATCAGAATCGGTTAAGTTCTGACATATTTACATGGGAGCAACATGAGAAGCATAGACGAGTAAGAGAAGAAGGAATGGCAAAAGCGAATGATGATGGATGGATTCAGTCAGCGTTCGCTTACCAGCTCACGCATTTTGTTTTGGATGCACCGTATGCGTGGTATGTCTGTGAGTTCCATTTTCCCGAGTAAAGAAGAAAATTGGTCTGGTGACGATGAGTGAAGGGACTTGTAGCAATAATATACATTGTTTCCAATACACCTCTTCATGAGGGCTTGAGCAAAGTAAAGGCACTGTAAGTAGCACATTTCCTGTATATTTTCATCGCAATTTGTTTGCAACGTTGTTTTTATGTATTGCACTGCCTGGCACATTAAAATTGCTGATTTAAACAGCGATTATGATTTGCATGCTTTAATTAAAATAGGAAGGCTCCTCCAAATCTCAGTATATCTGTTTAGGTAAAATTTTTTTCGGACATAACTTTTCGTTTGGAACATCTGGATATCGTTATTGTTATTTATAGTAAAAAAGTTGATTCTATTTTGTAGTGCACATTAATGTTTAGCAAGAAAATGTTATTATGGATCAAATCATGAGTCTTAGCCACAGTGGATCTAGTTGTAGGATCTTACAACGTTCAGATTTGTTACGTTTAGAAGAACAGTTAAAAGATCCTTTGTGAATGATCACTGCACGTTTTATAGGCACATGCGATCACCTTTCCTGTTCAGTGTAAAGAAAATCGAACAGTACTCTAGTACAGGGCGAACGCAGGCCTTAAACAAGTTCAGTCTAGGTTCATGTATCGAAAATGATGTTATGAAAACCTTTGCGTATCTTGGTGATTTGACCGTTAGGTACACGACTTATTTACTAAAATTCCAAGTGTTAGTGCACCGCATGCCCAGCTCTCGGATAGTCTTATTTCAGTGGATGAGTTTACCAGCGAAGCAAATGGCATTCGGCGAAGGCTCGCACTTGCATGTTAACACACTCCACTTGTCTGCTGAGAATGACATTTGCCAATCAGTGCACCATGATTCCAATGCCAATAGAGCTTTGCGAATATTTTCAAGGGTGTCGCCCAAGCACCAGCTATAGATGGTGGATAGAGCTTTTATATCGTTCGCAAAGATTTAGAGTGTCTGTTGAGTACGAATGGTCAAGTGCACGAGTCGAAGCAAGAAGGTCGCTCCGGTAAACGAACTAATGTAATTTGATAAGTCGCTAAGTATATGAGTACAATAAGGCGTCACAATGAGCGGGATGAACCAATAGGGAAGTAGAGAAGTGGACGCTTACGAAATGATTTGGATTAGTGGTAGATTAGGAGGATTGCTCAGTTGTTGTGGAGTACTCCGAGCTGCGCTACTTGATTGCAAACATTTCGCCACCATTCGAGGTGGCTTCTTTAGTGTAGTACTGATGGCAATTAAGTAGCTTTGTGTATGTGTCTGGGGTTGTGTGCACGTGGCTGTTTAGATTAGCCGTCAAGCATGCTGACAGAATAAACGTCACCTCGCCGCTTAATCATGTGATCCATCGAAACCATATCGATTCAGCAGTCTTTGTTCTCTGCCCGTCCTTCGAATTTGCGTGCTTTGCGCATGTTCGTCAGTGAAGATTGGTGGCAAATGCTCAATTCGCCTGATAATTGTGGATAATCACCGGGCGTTGACTGCGCGGACATCGACCAGCCCGTAAGCGTCTTGTCCACATGCACACATTTTTCTTCTCCGATCTGATAATGTGGGCTATTCCTTTGATGCAGCATTCAGCTTCACGCGCACTAATGTTCCGTTAAGTGGTCCGATATGGATGGCGACGATCTAACTCGTCGGAATTATTGGTTGCAGGAGTCGAAATTGTGGCATTCAGTTTTGTCCGAAGAGCACGCCCAAGCATGCCTTCAGCTGGCGTTTGGTCTGTGGTTCGATTGTGTGCGGTTCGGTAAGACAATAGTGCTTGTAAAAATGTATCCGCCCAACCTGTAACAGGGAAGCGAACAGTTTGGATACTCTCTATCAAGAATTGATTGAACCACTCTACCATGTCGTTTGCCACTAGATCATGAGGAGTATGTGAGTGTCGGATAGTGGGAAGTTGAAGGTACGAAAGCAACTCGTGGCTTGTAAACTGCTGGCCGTTGACCGTCACTATCTCTTCTGGTAATCTGAAACTGGAAAACATGTATTTCAGCCATCGAATAATGCTAGAAGTAGTCACCTCTCCGCACAAAAGGACTTCCAGCCATTCAGCGTAAAAGCCGGTCGCCACCAAATATTTCCTTTGCTGCTTTGGCGCTGAGCTAAATGGACTCAAGTTGTCAAGAGCTATCTTGGACCACAGTCGCATAGGAACTCCATGCGTTGTATAGGGGATGAAACCGGCCTTGAACTCTTGTCTGCTCTTTGACATGAAGAGCAATCATGAACAAGCTTTTTTATTTCGTGTGACATTTTGAGTCACCAGAAGCATGCGCCAACATTTCGTTTCGTACGAACGATACCAGGGTGGTTTTCATGAGCACATAGCATGAGCTTAGGCATCAAGCTCCGAGGATCCAAAAATTTTTCGCCGCGCCATAAACATCCATCTATAAATGCAAGTTAGTGAGGCGACAATTAGTACGGATGGAGCTAAGTGTGATCTTGTTATTTTATGGCCAACCGTTCAACAGAAACCCCTGGAATCGGCAGAGTGTCTCAACTTTCTGAGTCGCTTTCTAGAGTTCTATCTTAGTCATGGCTGAGATTGGTTCATTACTTTGGGAAGACACCAGTAACCTCTCATGATCATCCTCATTATTTTCATTTTCGTTGAGGGGTAGTCGAGTGAGCCCATCCGTTACCTGCTTTTCGCATCCGGAACGGAATTTAATTTGAAAATCGTATGTTAAAAATCGTGCATACCAGCGATGTATCCGAAATGTTCTGATGCCATTTGTTCCCCAAGTAAGTAAGCTACTTAGTGCTGCGTGGTGTGTACGAGGAGTGAAGGGTTGTGCGAACAAGAACAAAATCCACTTTCACAGGCTTAACTACAGACAAGAGCTTCTTTTTCCCAGGAAGAGCAAGAAAACTCTGCTGCCGACAACATATGGAATCATATGCAAAATGTCCTTCATGCTCATTATGAATTTGGGATGGGATAACTTAGACGCAGCTAATTTACTTATTCGGAAGCGATTACCTCCTATCTGTTCTCTTTCATGTTAAGGCCGGTGATTGTGTACCGCTCACCTGCCTATTATCCGATCACAATATGTGAGATGCAGAGACTGGAAGGTGTCCAGTATTTAGCTATCCGACTAACTTCCAGTATACGTGGTATGCCGTACGATGACAGATATAGGTGACTAAAGTTGTATAGCTATCATATCGTCAACTAAGAGATGGTCTCATAACTACACACCGAATAGTGGACCTGGGCCGCTTCCCTATGTTAAGGCAGCTGCTGCACTTTCGAGCACTAAGCGGCACACGCTGACGCCGGTACAAACAAGTGATAGCGGATTAAAAACGCATCACTCACCCTCAATGCTTCGAGCCTCGAGTGGTGATAGATTGCAGCATCTTGCATGAAACGCTAGTCAAGGTGAACTCATTGTCTGAATTTAAGAGCTTCCATGAAGCATAATTTATAGAGTACCAGTATAATAGACGTATTCCACCAGGATAAGGGACGGATCAGCTGCAGTAATCAGTAATTGTGATTCGGCGCATGTGCCCGATCCGCCAATGATGGAGCAACACATACCTTTATCTTCGCGCTCCCTATTCAGTACTGACCAGCGTCTGGTTCAATAAAGTTATGCAATAAATACTTAAAGCTGTTGCCCGTAGCATGTCACAGCGCAACTGGAAACGATGCATTTGATGTGGTTCGCCTCGTGCCGGAGGTCATAACGAGATCGGGTTTTGATGAAATCGCAAACTATCTGTTTGTATTTTTTATTTGCCCTAGCTGTAGATTACTTACGCGGCACAGTTTTGGAAATATGCAGACATTTTACGGTGAGTTACATCTATTTTGTAGCCTAGGAACAACTAGAATCTGCTTACACCTCTAGAATGCTAAAGGAAGGATATAACTAAGTTCTATTTGCAATGGTGCGAAATACACCTTTTCGAAATAATTACAGATGTGGCGTCACGCGTAGAACGGAGTAAACTATGATTAGCTCAAATAATATTATGTTATCATAGTTAAAGAAGCGAAACCATGATTCGTTAAATAACTAAAAGTAAGTAAGTGTTTCCGATAGGACAAAATGCTCACTATAAGGAATGGCAAGTGTTTGTGAATACTTCGAAAACAAGCTGCTCATTGAGCACCTGCAATAGCTGTAATATTATCCCGAAGTGATAGTGGACATGTGCTGCGAAGGAAAAGGAGAATTGTAGTTTTTCTTATAGGTAGGCTGTAGCAATTCATATGGGGTAAAACAGATTATGTTAGCGCTGCTTAGCTGTCAAAAAAATGTCTAGTTTCAGCATTGATTTCGATGCAAATTCAAAGATAGCTTAAAGCTTTTATTTGAGCAATTTATTACAATATATATTAGCTCAGTTTGTGAATGATGAGAGACAATGTTTCGGTTATGAGTACACAAAGAAACGGTTTGGATTGCACTGTATTAGTCCCAACGTAATATATTTTCTGATTAATTTTGCAAATGTCGAGGATCTCGCTCTCTTCTATCCAAAACACGGCATACGCGTAGTAATAAAATAGGCTTTGCGCTTGTAGTAAGGTAACCCCGGGAAATAAAATGTTTTAGACAATGATTAAGCCGTGATCTATAGAGAATATGCGTACAAATGACAATAGGTTGAAGTGTGCCGCAGCAAATAAAGTGTGTATTCGCCAGGACAATTCTATTTTATGTCAAAGCAGAGCGACTAGAGAGGTTGCGATATGTCAAGGTTTTGATTGTTCTCTTTAATCGCAATCACAATACGAGCAGAAACACAAAACGATTCCTTACATGGAAATATAAGCAATACTAATCAAAATGTTTTTGTCAAGACCAAGGCAATCAAGCATCTCGTCGGGTAATTCGGCCTCTCACGTATTTTATCAGTTCACCAGTGATATAGGTGTTATTTATAAAAGTAAATCATACTGTCAGTTGGCTCAGAGGGTAGATAGAAATTTTCCAACGTGGTTATGACAAATGATGACTTAACAAATTTGGACGGATCTGAGAATTACTCGGAGCCATCTATCTGTCATCAAGCACCTCATGGCCACACGTACTCACGTGAACGCTAAGAGAGCATTCAAATTGTTATTACGCAAAAAGACCGATAATGTTGGCAATTAGTGAGGCTTTGTTAATTTAGGTTCATCAGCTTGGGCTATGTGCACAGAAACTCTTGCTACAATCGAGTCGGTTGCCTTGGTCTTCACATTGACAATTTGACTGGGGTTACTTATATTTCCATGTACCTAATCGTTGTGATTCTGCTCATATTGTGTTTGCGAATAAAGACAACAATCAAAATTGTCACGTATCGCAACGTCTGTCTTTGCTCTGCCTTTCGAAATGGCTGATTAAGACCCAATGTTTTATTTAGCTTTTTAAGTGTCAGGTAATATGTGGGAATGCCACAAACAAGAAAACGAGATTATGGAATGTCGAGGCACAATCATG
>OX104062.1:12734992-12803391 GCA_944474145.2 Dicrocoelium dendriticum
ACCCATGCTATGTCGATCAGAATTACCTCTAATTATGGCAGGTCAGCACGAATTTATAGGTGCCAACCAATACCGAGCTACTTGGGTAACAATTTGTAATCTTCATAGGGATATCCGCCAAAACTACATAATTTATCCAGTTACCCAAAGCAATATAAGATCCCGCATCTCGTTTGTCGTCCGATATCTAAATGATGGGGCTGGGATCTGTCCTTATTTAACACACCTGTAGGCATTGTGTGTTCTTCAACTGCTTACCTACCGATATCCATCGCAAAGACCATCATTCGGACACCGATTTTCATCCCTCTTTGCACTATTCAGCAGACATGTTTTTTGACCGATTTCACCTCACATAGTAAGTTTCCTTCGTTTTTCCGCGATATAACTACCAGATCGTGTAACACGTTATTTTCACTGAATGGCCTAAATTAGTGGACCAATTCTTCAAGCAACGACGTTTATACTATGGCCATACAGAAAGGGGATTATTCCGAACACGCGGTCTATGAGAATCCAGCAATATTGTATGAGGCGTTGTGAGTAACCACGAACACGCTAGACCTGAATACCACTGTGGACTGCTCAGCGAATTTATACGCAGAAAGGTTCACTTGAATGTACTTCTCAGCTAGGATGAATTGGTGTTGCAAGATAAAAATGCCGACTAGTTCGAGAGATTATGTGACTAGTATTTTGGCAGGTTGCGCTCCATATGTACGCTGTTCAGGTCTGTGCACAGTAAGTTTAATAAGCCCACTTGTATTCAAGCGGCTTTTGACAATTAACCGTTTATCAACCCGACAAGAGCAAGGCATGCGATTTATAAGTGAGTTTACTTGTGACTCCTTACCCTTGTCGCTTGTAGGGCTCGCCTAGTAATAGCAACCTGCTGTAATTTGTTTATTATTTTAAGACTTATAATTGTGTGTAACTTTGTTCTCTCGGAAATCCACTCACCAGGCTAACAGCTGTGGGTTAAATAGGACTTGGAGTGTACGATTTAAAATTGCATGCTTCATAGTTCTAACTAATTATGCCCATAGCACGGAACTAACACTCCTTGAGGTACATAAACACTAATACGAAGGGATTCATTTCATTTTGTCTGCATGTACGGTTGTCAAGCGGTTCAAATGTAAGGTATGCAAGTGTAGGAGTGCAACGAGCTGGCAGATACTTTTCACGAGCAACTGGTATAGTATTTCCATGCACCCACACGAGCCAATGTGTCGAAAGAAACGCAAACCAGTTAATCACATACCAAAACACAACAGGTAGGCTGGACAGCATGATCATTGTCCAGAGTTATGTAAAATTACTCCTTTGAATATTATTCCGTTATGCAGGTACACTCCAAATGGTGCGATTGCATTGTACTCTTCATAAAATCAAGCGGTACCTCTATTATTGCCGAAGGTATGAGCTCATACGATTCCGTTTTAAACATCCACCTCAGAGAGGCACGTACATTACTGCGACTACTGCTATCAAATTAGAAGCCGTTAATGGATCCAATACTATCGTAATACGTAGTACGCCCTCTGATATCTGATCAACTAAAGCAGCTCATGCACCACCAAATCTATACATGGCAGCAACACAATTTTGTTAACAATCTACACCTCAATATATATTTATTCTAGGCCAATTTGTTGCTTTAATGTTACTGGAAGGGTCAAACTTTAGGGTTTTAAGTTAAGCTGTCTAGTATGATGCGCCACATCCATCATCCTAATTCGGTACACAAAGAAGAACTGGGGCTAATCAAGTAAGTTATTTTTCAGGATGTAATGCTGTCTTTTTCTTTTATCAGCTACAAGTCGCTGAGCAACCCAATGCACACTTCGCATTATTTCAAAATGACCACTATTCAATCATTAGAAACGAAATTAATTCTAAATCACTGACAAATAGGCTAATGTTTAAAGCAGCCCTTATCCACGAGATTCCTGTGATTCAAAATTCAGTCAAGCTAGATGCTCAGACACATGCTTGCTTTCATCCATGGCTCGTCTTCTAAACGGTTGTTTTCTGTTGAACATGTAAACTCCGATTTGTCAGTACGGTTCGCATTTGTACAGAAAAAGATTGTGTGGACCACAAATGAAACGAGTAACGTTGCAAAACCAAACCATTGCAAAAATGTGCTTTAGGTGGGGCAAAAATACGAGAAGCAACGGCATGCGAAGAACATTGCAAAGCTATGAAAACCCGGTCGCATGGAGACAAGAAAAAATGTACAAGCAGCTCTTGATGCGAAGGAGTCAGCATAAAGTTCAGGACCAGCAGGATGTCGAAACCCAGTTATCAGAATTTCGTTGAAGTTAGAGTCTCTAGCTAACTTTGAGCATTACACACCAAAACAGAATGGCACCGAGGCTTGTTAGCAGCCCAAGGAAAGAATAAACAATGTGCGACCTCCCAAGTGTCTGCATAAAACCTCCCGTGAAATCTGCATCCATAGTTGCGCCTACTACCGGTAGTTTGTAGCGCATCCTTCGTGCAAGCTTTACCAATGTCTAAACATTTTGTTCAAAAAGTGCTCAGCTGAGCTGTGGATTTGAGCAACTAGACGTTTTAGATGTCGCATAAAAGATTTTAGATGCTAAGGCTACTTAATTAGGTATTTGAGCTTAGTTGCTACTTTTGCTTTCGTTGTGTTAATCTACAGTATGCTAGCCTTAGTATGTTGTTCTAACACTGCCAGTCTTTTGCATGGTGTTTATAAGCGCCCTCTGTACCGAAAATAACATACGGGAGCTGGTGTTGTTTTTGATGCAACACACGATCGAGAGCTACGCGTAACTGCATTTTAATTTTTGTGATAAGCTAGTGCTTGATATGCCCCAAGGATGGTTTGGTTGAATATTATGGCATAAAAGTCGTGTGATGTATTTATGGACATTCCATCGAGTGAATTACGTTAATAAATAATGCCAGCGCATAATAAAAATTGTATACAGTCATACATGATATAGAGGTTGAAGTGATCATTTAAATGAAGCGTGGGAATGTCGCTCACTCATGTGTCGCCAACGTAAAACAATTTGCAATTCAAATCCCGTATCAGAGCATGACTTATTTAAGCTACAATAGCACAGTCTTGATAACGAAGTGTATGGAGTCAAAGGAAACGCTAATAGATATTTTGTAGATGTCCTATGTATGGGAGGATACAACAGTTTGAAAGTGTGTTCCACTGTCTGTAAACCAACAGCGAAATGTAATTCCGTGGATACACTCGACGGCTGTATCTTGTACACACTTTCAAACAGTAAACTCTACGCTTGATGTTGTGGCTAACTTTCAGCTAATATCAACAAACGTGGTTCGAATACATCAATATTTGGTAAACTAATATGTGTTAAACTCACATATTTCGATAACGTCTCTGAAAGCTCCCAGTACCGTCAGCGATTGCTGGTAAGTTAGATTAAGTTGGACATTGACATTCATTGTTCAGTTACACTGTGGTGTGTCTAGCCCCATTAGGGTACACTGCAAACAAGTTTGCCAAGTTTGAATCTCATATCCAACGGGATGGCGCGAGTAGTAATTGGACAGCGTTTAGATGATTAATGGGTCAAATCTTCCGAATGCGTTTGCAGCATGTCGACATGCTGGTTGCCATTATTCGAAGCTGCCCTCAAACAGTTGAAATATTGTTACTCTATACAAGCACACCAAGGTCACGCGCCTGTTAGCTGGTCTGCAATATCCGTGCCGCAAGCCAATACGTGAATTCTGGTCCATGGCACTGTTGAACAAAACAACATTGTGTTCATTGAGTAGAGGGTATTTAGAACTGCCCTTCTCGAAATAGTTTTAAGGTCTTAATTCAGTCATTCTTTGTAGTCCGGTCCCCTGCTCGTTCTATAAAAAAAGTACTATTATGATACTTTGAAAACAGTACCAATTGATTATGTTATATCATTCACGAGTACGAGGAATGGACCAATCCCTAACACCAAACAATCGGATACAGCGGCTCTCCAGCAATTGTATGGGGTAAAAGTCCCGGACTATCACATTCAAGCGAGGTTCGTATAGACAGTCATTCACATACGACTTGATTAGGTAACCGGTGTCGTATTTCCAAATTTTTGGAGGAGGATTCCTTGATGGAAACCAGCAAATGCTTCTTAGATGTCTGCGTAGGAGACATCAACCACTGCTCTCCGAGGAACTGCTTACATCCAGCTATTGCCTACTATTAACAAATTATTCGTACACGAGGGTATATGATAGAAGCCATATCGCTCCGGGACTATTACCCAGTTGTTATCTAGATACTTCATCAACCCCACAGTGGTTTTTATTTTGATAACTGTGGAACGCACAAGAAACAAATTCGTTCAATAGCAGTCGCATTTATTCCACGAGCTACTGTCCAAAAAATACGTAGTAACTTAATCTATGTAAACGCTACGTAACTCAGTTTGTTATTACTGCTATCACATGGGGGTTGTTCATTTGGTGGTGTCCAGTCCAAACTTATTCCAAAAAGGATATTAGTACTTTATTCTGCGCCTCGCAGCTAACTAACTACTGACTTCCGATGCAAACTGATATCTTCTAAAGTAACACACGGCGAGCACAATTTATTCGAAGCGTGTTCAGATAACCTTTGGGTAATATTTAGCTTTCGAAGCTGGTGAACACACCACGAGGACAAGTATAAAGAAATAAGAGAGGCAAAAGTGACATAACCTTACGTCCTACACAATTGAATGCGTCACCGCCAAATGTGAACAGTCTCCAAAACGTTTGGTGCACCGTTCCTCCACGAAGCTCAGCAAAATGATGAGTTCAAAACGCCGAGGATGCGACAAACGATCTATGCCCACAATGGACTAGGATAATGCGATGCATCAGTACGTGTCATATAACTGTCACATTCCTGCAGACAGGATCAGTACTTCCGATCGCCATTTAGGAAGTGTAATGTCTTATCTAGCACGGCGTTACCATAACCAGATTTCATACTTCATTATTATAAAATCTTGCTCGAATACAAGTATATTTAGGCTACTGAACTTCTAAACTGTTTTGTGAGCTGTGGAATATGAGTCACTTATTTGAATGCAAACTTTCTTGCAAGATTAACAACATCGTTTTTGTGAATTTCTGAAATAGAACAGCCAGATGCAGAAAACATTTGCAGAAAGTGTTTGGCTCAGTTTTATTTATGACTACTTAAATTCTGCTTACACAGAACCTATGCGTCACAGTGAAACATTAAATGTCAGTCCTGTCTCGTAGATAAAAATTCAACCTAGTTGTCTCATTAGGTTCCATACACTGAAGTATATCAGTGATTCGATTATCTTTAACTAACCCTTTGCACATAAGTTTAATGGACTATTCGTTTAGGAATTAAGCAATTTTCGCATCGATTTGAACAGGAGAATTAATTACGGTAATTCTACATAGAGTTTTGCACTGGGGTATTCTGAATTGCATTGCACTAAATGAGGAAGAAATATAAGTGTTCATCAGCTTTCTTGGCAGCAGCGACCAACTCATCCGATAATATAACCAATAAGGCAAAATATTGAGTATTGAAAGGACACTAGCCTTGAGTAATAGAACGAATGCGTACTGCTATTGAAGTTTAAATATTGAAACGGACCTCCGGCGCCTCCATTCTCCTCAAAACCGTGACTTGTATCTAATTAATCTAGAGCCGGCCAGCAGTTTCAAATTTGCAAGAAACACGTGCACCCAAATGTTTGTAATATCTGGTAAGACCATGGTTGGAAGTTGCGTTAGTTTTTCCACTTCTTAGCATTCGCATCTCCATGTGGTTTGCACAGATTTGTCTACGCGAAAAACCATTATCGTTTTCATTGTAAAACTGGTCGGTATTAATAATACGCTTGTGCCGTATTGTACTTGCGATATCATAAATTACTAATCACATACCCGTTGCTCAATACCTAAAAGCGAATCTAGTTCAACGACCAGTTGTATATTTATTACTAGAAGGGCTGGCAAAAGATTGTTGCTTTGTTGTCAAATACCGCTGTTCAGTTGGACTATGCGACGTGTGGGGGTTTGTAGAATCAGTAAATACATTCCACAGAACTTTCTTTGATTACCTAAACACCGATCTCGTAGAACTGGGCCGAACTGCGGCAGTGGACTGTAATAGCGCTATTCTCTTTCTAATTAGATTACAAGTATGAATACCCTCGTTTGATCATCTCAAAAAATTTATTTAACGGATTACAATTTATCAAACATATAACAGCATTAAGTTCAGCGGGTGAACGCCCTGTAAGACTAAATGCAACAATCAGAAATTTTTGTTGCAAAATCAGTTAAATAATAGCCAAAGTTATGTAATGGAAGAATTTAGAGACCGTAATCTCCAAACTTGCAAACGACTTCCGAACATACAACGGAATTGGTGTATTTGCATTCACTAACATTAAAGCGTGACAGATAGCACAAAGTTAGAACATCAGCAGTAGCAACGGCGGAAGATTAGGACGACAAATAACTATAAAATGCAGCAACTGCAACAACAGTGACAGCTGCATGGATGTCAATTTCAAAACGTGATGTTGCGTTTATCCATGGAAACGGTAATAACATCGTCTTAGGAATGAATGGTGCGATTAGTGAAAACAGGATGGAATTTTAACTACGAGACTATCAGGCGCGAAGCAATGAGTACAGGCCATGGATTGGACGCAAGGAAACATGGTGTGATGGAAGTCAAGCCACTCCCAGTGTGCAAAGCTAGAGTGAAAGCATTGGTACCATATACTACACAAAACGCATAGGTTTAATCTGATTGTTTATTTGCATACACGACTGCGGGGCAAGAAATGGCTTGCGCTAAAACGAATTTCAATAAAGTTATAAATCATGGCTTCTCAGCGACGTAGCTCTCAAGCCGGTAATTCAGATTGTCGCATAGAATCCAGACAAATTAATTTGGCCAATGGAAAATTGCGCGGGGTTTAAACTTAACTGAAAGTATCTACAACATTAGAGTTTCTTACAGTTCGGCTACATGAATTTGAAAAGTTCTATTCCATAGAAATATATGAAACACTAGTTCATGAGATGTTATCGCCATTTCTTGCTCACCGTTCAGCGCCAACAAGCAAATAAATCAAAATTGGCTCACAAGCCATCGCTTGGTTTCTAATGGAGGATTAATGTGTAGGGTACATATTACTGCAACAATGTTATGGCTACCGTCAGCTGAAACATGCCAACTTGACTTTGATGGACTTAACTAATTAATGACATTTCAAGGCATCCTGCATATGTAGACTACAAGATTAATCTAAACGGATATTTCGTTGCTTTTATCCGGCCACGTAGCAAATCTGATAGTTCAGCATAATAAAAAATAGTTGGTATGGTGAACATCGGTAGTTGAGCTAGCGGTAGCGATGATATCGCCAATCCTGAGCAAACTGCGGTGCCGTGGTCTCTATTCTGTCAAGCAACCGCGCCATCTCTAGTGTTTTATCGACTTCCTGTGATTAAAAGCCACAGAAAATTTGGTCATGAAAATAAAATATTTTGCGTATTTTTTTGGTTACCAGCACATTAAGTGCATTTTTGCACACAACATTTTGCTATTCTGTCTTAACTATTGCAATTTTCCCATTGTTTTATTTTAGTTGCATTGAGCACATGGATTATGTCGCCAGCTAGTAATCATTTCGAGGAATCTATTCTATTGGCAGGAGACCTCACGCGTGACCTCTGCTGTGTATTATGCAAGATTTCCCTTCCTCGTTTAATAATATCTGCACTATTAAGCACTCATAAAGGATGACGATATTGCAATCACGTGTACAGAAAATTGACGTATTGCAGCTATTTAGGCATGCAATGCTTCAGCAAGCTAGTCTTTGGGGGAAGTTTGCCTGCCATTGAGCTTCCACACGCGAGCAGCTAGATTTCCTCAACGAATGTCTGGGATGGAGTCTTCTATCACCAATTTTGTACCACAGACCTGCGTTAAAATATCGAGGCTTGGGCTTTAACACGGCACTATTGAACGCGTTTGGTCTGATTAATGATAAAAGATGCCCATAATACCTTCGAAAGTATGCAAAGGTCATTAATGACAATAAAACTGACTGGTATATTGCGTTGAGCCCACAAAAACTTTCCGAGCTTGAATTCTATATTCAACATCGAGTAAACGACATCAGAGGCCAGCTTAACTTAGCAATGAATATCAAGTTGAATAAACTTACGAGAAAGTCTGACCGCCTCGACAGTGAAGGATGGATCAAAAAGCTGTCCACGTTTCAACCAAGCATAACGTAGAAGAACATACTTATCAAAGGACCAAATTGTAACGCAAAAGTTGCATGATCTAAGGATTATATGGCTAATCTGTAACAGCTTTTGGACACAACCGGACTGTCAGGAGAATTGTGGCAGCAAATTATACAAACAATCGTCCTTGTGATAATTCCCAAAAGGTCCACAAATACTCTTGCAAAAGACGAACGGGAAACACTCAGAACTCTACAAATGAATGACAATATTGTAATCGTGCGAGCAGACAAGTGACGCATGGCAGTAATAATGGATAAACCAGATTACGTTGCAAAGGCCAAACAACTCCTTACCGGCACGACCACTTATTTCCCTATAGATCAGGACCCCAGTACGAACTTGATTGTTCAAATCAACACAGCATTGAAGAAACTACAAGCAACGAATGCCAATACCTGGCAGGAGCGAGGGAAGATGTAACCTGAGCATACAAACATTGCAAGGTTTTATGGATTGCCCAAGGTAGACAAAGGGGTAGTCCGATTGTGTCCAGCACTCCAGTTGCCAGTACCCCCATCGCGAAATTGACAAGTGTATGTGGAAAAAAGCAAAATATATGATTGCTAGATCTGAACAAAGCATCATCAATGCTGAAAAATTCATCAACAAACTGAAATGTGTTACAATAGAGGAAGATGAAATCATGCTGTTGCTTAACGTTACCGCAATATTCACGTCGATTGGTCACGAACTTGTAAAAGAAACCATGATGGAATTACATCGAAATCAACCGAACGCAATAGGAAATGTATGTCGCAGAGCATATGAGAACTCTTGGAACTCGGCATGACTACGTATTCTTACATTGATGGGTAAGGATAACGACAGCTGAAAGGAACTCCCATGAGATTGCCCACCTCAGGACTTAGTGCGGAGGCTGTGATGCAAAAACTGGAGAGTATCACAATAACTTTAATTAAACCAAAGTTATGGATCCGGTACGTGGACGACAGGTTTCTTGTCATCAAATGAGTTTCCATACAGAATACACATGACTTAATCAACAACACATTCCAGGATATCAACTTTACAACTGAACTCGTAAAAGACAATCAGTTACAATTCCTGGATGTACTGTTCCAAGTAAAGACTGAGGGAACACTTTAAACAAGTGTATATCAAAAGAAGACCCACTTGGACCAGATACTCAACCAGTACAGCAACCATTCCCTGAACCACAGGAAAATCTGCATTCGAACGCTTTTCAGTAGAGCCGAAAAGCACTGCAGCCCAAAAGAAATGAGGAAGAAGAAAGAAAACCATCTGTACTGGGTAATGCAAAACAACGGGTATTCAAGGAAATTCATCGGAAGAAAACTAAAGAAGACGGTGCGCCAACAAAAGCCGAACACATAGATAAACGGGTAGGTTGCTACGACCATATGAAAAATTGGTAGCCCACAAACCTACTGGTATTTACTAACATTACTCTTAAAACCGAAGGACATAGTCAGATAAGCAGTTAGATTAATGTCATATACAAAAAACCGCAAGAGAGTAACAAACACTAAAAGGAAACTTTCAACGCGGATCAACGAACACCTAATGGCCATACAAAGACACGGCCCGCATTCACTGGTTTCCATGCATGAAGACTAAAATAACCAGCACTTCGACCAAGGAAAAGTTAAACCTTGGCCGCGGAAATTCCAGACAATCTGGAGAGTTCTTGGAAGCGTGATATTCTACGGACCATTCAATAAACTGACGCGTAGAAATAGAATCCATATATACAACGCTGCGAATGAAACTTTATTTACTTAGCAGATTAAGTCTGACGGAAACGAATGCCAGACAACTGCGTCAAACGACAACAACCGAAGAGGCACGCGCGTGCCCTAAGAGGAGAGAATCAGAGATCGATTTCGATGATCATGCTCCCGTCGAACAATCTAAACAGAGTATCGGCTACAAGATCGATCACTCACACTCACTGACGCTTTGTAACACTCCGCTTTGCTAAATACACGCACACTGACGATGTCACCTCTGGTGGTGACGAAATGTTTGCAATCAAACTACCGAGATCAGCGAACACTCAGGCCACCAACTGAACAACCTGAGCTACCAAGGTTTGATACTATATTGTAATCTGAAATGTTCCTTGTCTCTCTTATTGTCTCATTTCATGAAACCGCCCATATATCTATATCTATATCCACGGTAGCAGTTCACTTGACTAACATTTTTGAGTTATTTTTACAGGAAATCCCCCCTGTAACTTCGCGGTTATCCAAGAGACACGTGCAACGAGAACAACAGTATACTGACACCATCGCATTCCATTTCAATGTTTTATTCGCGGACTTCCCGCTTTTGTTTTTTACACCGGGGCAATTATCCGCTCATGATTATCACATCAGTTGTTCTCTTTCACCCAGCCCCTCATATATTTCCGTTTCAACGTGTTTGGAAGGTAATTTTAGATTTCTGTTAAAAAAAACAGTAAATAATTGATGGTGTCTTTTAAGGCATCTAACATGCTTATCCTAACCGATTCACCACTGTCAGAACAATAACAAACGGAAATTACATGATCGAAAAATCATGAACATCCAAATATACTTAACTATTAGAAATGATTTCCTGGCTTTTTTAAGTAGTCGTCCCAGAATCTAAGCGATATGTGCATGTATATGCTATTTTGTATATGGTATTGACCAGTTGATGGAAGCACGAAATCTAATTCTCTACGAAGATTTTAAAGTTAACCGATCATTCTTGTTTCGACGTATACCCAACTAAGAACAAAAATATGATTTCATTACTCGTAACTTCTATTAAATTCCAAATTTGTAGTTGCGCCAACCTAAATAACTAACCATATATTTGCCGCACCAATAACATATTCTAGGCAAGTGCCAGTTTCCAAGAATGCCCATGTTTGCTGAAACTGACTAGGTCCTTGTACTATGCATATATAGCGCCGAAAGCTGAACGCATTGTGACACATAAATCATCAGTGCTGAATATTTCGCGAAATCTTTAGCATTTCGCCTCTCTTTGGTTAACTATATTCTAACTTGTCTGTTGCGTGCATGTTATCTGTACATTTATATTTCTAGTTGGCCTCAATTGATTTAAGTCATAAATTGCACGCGGCTTGTACTTACGCTAAAAAGCGCACGAATATAAATGGGACCGGTAAACTGGAAAAGGTAACACAAGATTTAACATTAGTCAAAATTTAACTCTGAGTAATAAGTTAAAGATAATTTTGCCACGTAAAATGAATCCGCCTTGTGGAGTCGTTTCTTTAAGTAGTAGCTTATTTAAAGAAGCGCATAACTTGAACCCAGTTAAAAACATTGCAGTTAATCCTTCCAATTGCCAACGCTTTCTCCTTTTTCCAAACTAATCTGTGTTTGAAAAACAGATTTAAAGAGCTTTGGAGAACTTTTAGACACAAACTAGTTCGTAAGTTCGTTCTGAATGACCAAAGCGTTAAGCATTCTGCTAGAAAATGCAAGTCCGGTTTTATTCTATCGTCAAGGGTAGAAAACTTATATTACCAATATCAAAAGACGATGTGGGTAAAACTTTATGAGCTTGATCATGGTAAGACTACTCTAATGATCAGCATATATATTGAAGCGTTACACTTTTACTGAAAAAGGCATCTGTTTTTTTTATCGTGTAGGAACGCATAAGTGCGTCTATTTACTGTATAAAATCGCTCCACATAATTAGAGTTGCTCAATTCTGTAACTCCGCCACATATAGCGTGTAAACATTGCGTGCATAATTTCCCTAAAATTCTGGGTCAGTTTCTTGATATTCTCGGTATGGTTGATACGTTGTCAATCTGTCTTACACACTACCATGCTACTGAAGCCAGGATAATTCAAATTGTTGCTGTGACGAGAGGGTGCATGGATATTGGGGAGTGTTTTGCTCAAGTCGTGGTTCCATGCAGTGTGGAGCTGCCAATGGCCCAGCCAACGTCTTGCGTACCTAAGTTTTGCAATATTCCCTGCATAGTTATATATGAGTGCTTTTCATGTGCATGTTGAAGTAGTGTTGGCCACCTCGGTTGATGAAACTTAGTATCCTTTACATGTCTCCCATTCTTAACACTTCGGGTATAAGCTCGGCATGGCGTGCATGTATTGAACAGTGTATGATGCAGTGGGTGCCCCATGCTGTGGCTGATGTTGCATTCTTGATTCTTCTTCACCGCAGTTGGGCTCAACCAACTTACACTTAAACGAGGTCTCTTTAAGCTGCATAAGTTTCATTCCACTTTATTTGGTTTGTTTTGCCTATCTGAATAATCTTCTATAAGCTGGCCACTTTGGTTACAATAATTGCGCTTATCTTCGGTAACTTTGTTGCGTTTGTAGCATTTTGATGTAACTTGTGGACATTTTTCCTTATCGTGGATTCATTGCTAACCAACTGACTTCATATTGCTAATTTAGCTAAGACTTATGTCACCGTATCTGTATGCATTATTGGATATATTTTATTTCATTTTGTCGTTTTAAGTGATTGCCTGTTGCTTGATATCCCCGGTGTGGCTGCGATTGATGTGCATGTTGACAAGGTGCCCACCTGTCTATTACTCACTACCTTGTCTATACTGGCTCCAGGAGACAGTTGGTCTTTGTTGGAGGGGACGGGGTGCACGGTCCTTGGGGCCGTGTTAGGCTCGAAGAGTGGTTCCATGTACTCAGTGTGGAGCGGACTACCGTCCAGCCACCGCCTTGTTTGCGCTTGATTTCCCAAAAAGAGTGTGCTTGTGTTTGACTGTGAAGGAGTGTGGGCCGGCTCCGTTGATGAAACGTGGTTCCCATCCACATGCCTCTCGGTCTTATTCCTTCGGGTTTAAACTGGATATGGGGTGAGTGGTTGGAGCTGTGGGTGGTGTAGCGCAAACTACCCATGCTCCTTCTGTAGGCGCAGGCGTCCTGTGGCTGGCCAAAGTGACAGGCAAATCCGAAACCGGATGCCGCCAACCGTGATACAGTGGAATCCACCTATGATCCATCGGTGGTAGTAGGCCTTCTGTCGCCGTTCTGTGAAGGGCGCATTGGCAAGTAGATCGGAAACCGGACATAGCCAAATATGTCGGGTCGATCTTGCCGTGCTTTATTCTAAGTTACTTTGTGTACATCTGTTTGCCAGCCACTGCCATAACAGAGAGAGGATCGCTGTGTAGTTACATTATGTATACATCCAACATCTTCTAAACATTCTTAACAATGGAATAATACTATAAACTAAACCTAAAACACGGCATGCTTAATTACACAACAAATGATCAATACATCTTGGTCAACACGAAGATGTAAAAGCCTTATTTACCCTGTATCCATGACTACACCACCGCGCAAAGCAAGTAAAAATCCTGGACGTTTGGGGTTACCTTGTCACACCCAGTCCCAAAGGGCATACTTACGTCGTAACACGACTCACCAAGCAACAACAAGACAACCGGACGACCAAAGCGTAGTCATCCGTCCACGTGCCTAGGTATGACGCTACCATGGTTGTGTAGGCACCGCATACCCTGGACTTACCGCCATCATACAATCAAATGGGATAAGTCTGTATACTTTCTGTATCATGATTACCTGCAACATGTTTTCATTTATATATGTCTAAGCGTCTGATTATGTTGCCAGTGTAGAATGAGGCGGTAATAGTAATCCGTGATTGCACTTGGGACATTGTACTAAACAGACATTTACAGCATTTCTTTATCTGATATGCTGACCGTTTGCTCACACCTCGTTGATCTTGCACATTCCTCACAAAGAACTATTAACCTAAAATGTTGAGTCTTCTGCCGTTTTGACTCCATGACTTACGAATATATTTTATTAAGATCAACAGCTTGCATTTCACCATTTCGCACACGAACATTCAAGGTTTTTCTTGTGCTAGCTGCATTCTAACGGAAATTGTTGTTGAGCTAGGTGCTATTTTGACTTCACCGGATGATCTTAAGCCCTATGCCAAGCCAAAAGACGCAGTACTCATACTATACTTCATTACCGGGCATGACATCTGGCGCCATTGTTTATCGATGTGTGATTTGAAGGACACACACATATTTATTCCTCAGATATCGTCAGAGTGTGTTAGGCGATGGAAAGCTGGTTGATGCATTATTCAAAAAACCCTTTCTCAGGCGTTCAACTCCACGGATGCAGGCAATTCTGGCCAGCAACGCTGGCGATTTTTCCTTGAAACTTCTTGCCAGTATGCCTGCCCAGATTTTGATTATCCAGTCTAGAAAATCTCACTCGGGCTACGAGCTCTCATCATCGCCAGTGAATTAATCTTGGCTTCGCCGTTGATATGATTGAACGCAAGCACGCTCAATACTTGTCCTGTTCTGAGGTGAGATGTGCCAGATACTTCGGAGACACGGATGTTATTTTAGGTGTTGGAAAGCCTGGTCCTCTTCTTCGGATTAGAGGCGGTTCGATATGGTTGTTTGAGGAATGAGCGTGGCTATATTCATCTCCGTGTGTGCGATCTGATCAATCATAAAATGCGCGATTGCTTCGGTCACTTAATCTCATTTCTTCATGAGCACAAAAAATAAACACTTCCTAAGTTGAAGGACTTAACAGTTGGAAAACCTTAAACTGCACCAGCAACTTAGTCCATCTGCTGCAAGTATTGGCTAGATTTTACTACCCATTTCCGCTAGAACAACCATTATGTAGAGCGAAAAATTACCTCCATATTGAAGAATATAGAGCAATCCACTGCAGAGCACACACCGTTTCGCATCATGTTTGGTATGCTAGCTGTATCTTTCTGATCACGTGCAAATTGATGGTATCAACTGACACACAGTATACAGGGAGCTACTCACTACAGACTTCATTTATTTAAATAAACCGTTTGCTCACCTCCTATCAGGGGATCTTCGGAATATTTGCAATCATTTGAATTGTGGTTTACCTTCTTGTCTGATGTGGTCAAGTCTTGCCAACTGCAATTATAACAGTGTTCATAGTTCTGAGTGAATGAGAATGAATCTATAGGTCATACCTTTAATTCACACAGAACATACAAAATTTAAGCCGACAAGCTTATTAAGGAACGGTGTTTTACAACCATCTTGTGCATAAAAAACTTCGAAGGAACTCGATATTTGTACGCACTGGGATTCCGAAATAAGCATAAAACTGCTACACCGCGCCGCAATACCAACAGATAAATAAGTTAGAAAGCAAATAAACTTGGGCAGATATTACGTTAAACAATGCAAAACACACTAGATGGAGGCTGACAATGAAACTACTTACAAGTTACCCAATTCTCCTATAATCCTTGAAAAAGAAAAAAAACCGGTAGAAGAGCATTTGCATACTGATTCGGCTAATGTTTACGGGTTGTACAATCATATGCAGCCTTAGAACATAGCTGAACCTTCGAAGTCGATGCCGTGATGCATGTCGATTGATTAAGTGCTGAAATTATTACCAAATCGGATATTACATATTAAGTTACGAACATCTTTCTCAGTTTGACAGAAGATAATTTCACTACAGGAAACCTGCGTATTGATCTCACCGAAACCTTAGTGTGTAAAATATACATCAATTTATGACTACTATTTTTGGCACAACAATGATTAGAACGTGCGATGCCATGTTTCACTACACGAACACATTTTGCTTTCGTTATCTTGTTGATCTGCTGGACAAAATCGCGTAAGCATATAATTGTCTTCAACGAAGTCTCGTACTAATGAATTGGTAAGCGTGGTAAATTTTTAATGTTTGTACCATCAGAGGTTTCGTTGATTGCGTTAGTCGAGTTACGGGAAAATGCTTTGATTATGCGCTAAACAAAATGAGTGGATTGCATCATATTGACTTGAAAAATTACCGATAGTGATTTGGCATCGTTTTAGTACCCGATCGCTAAGATGACACTGGCCGTGATTTAATTAGCTACTTAGTATAACGAACGATCTTTTTTGAAGTTTCACTGTGCATATTGGCAAACGTTTTCAGTGACCTGTATAAAAAGAAACTATGTATTCAAACTACATTATAGTAGGGTAAACATGTACAACGAAATGGTCATGCTTAGCATGTTGCGCTTATAAAAACGCAGACATATATGTATTTCTTGTTTTAAACAGAAACGTTTAGAATGAATGCAATGTCTTCCTCACTACTATGCCCTAAACCTTTTCACTTTCTCCAGTAAACCGGCTGAAAAATTGTTTGATTTCCAAAACAGCTTTAACATACTGACAGTGATTAAACATCGCTGCATCGTACATTGTCAATTTGTGCAAACTTACCCACATGAATTGTCAATGCCTTGTTCAAGTGTTTGAAATACGTAGTTAAAAATTCTCTGCTAATATCTTACACTGCAACTATGAATTTTTAGTGCCTTTCCAAATCTGCCGCTCAAACGGCACAGCGGGAAGGGGATATGCATGAGTCAAAATTGTTTGGGAATTACACAAGATCAACATGACGCTTTGAATACATCTTGAGTATTGGGATTTGATGGAAGATTTGATGAAAAAAGATATGATGGAACAGCAATATCTTCGGATACATTATCGGGAAATGTACCATCACGAGCTGGAAGCTCTGGTATAATATAAGGGATGGTTTATGGCTTAAATGCAAGAGCTTATTGCAAGCATTCCTCTCTTCAGCCATCTCAGTTTGCCCACCAAAATGAGGACTAGTAACCAGCCAACAGTGATTTAGTTGATTCTCATGAACGAAGAGCTCATGATGGAGAGTCCACGGCTGAGTTAACACGTAACAACTGTTTATGACTAGATCTGTTATGTGGAGTAGTCCCAAAACATACTGATTTTATCAGACAATTTCAAATTATGACACTAACAGAACTGGTTGGAGGGGCCATCTGGGTGTATCCGAATGACGATTCCATTTACACAATATCTCGTCTTAAAAAGAAAACCGATGGCGCATTTCGAACTATGATCTTGACCTTGCTGAGGAAACTTCCGAAGATCATATTGTTATTTTGGCAAACGGCTAAGTTTAAAGTTTAAGGCGTGAGTGTGGCAGGTAGCCTTAAGCAAAAGTATGGGATGCTTGAATTAAAGCGACATACAGATGTGTGAACAAATATCCGCATTGTAAATTTTCCTGTATTTACCCAGTTTCCTACACGAGTCCCAACTAACGGTTGGCTAACTCTTCTGGCACGCCAAGTGGTTCCCACCTTAACCTGCATGTGGCGTTAAGTTTCATTTGCAGACTGCTATATAAATTTAACGAATAATTATGCCTCTTAACGTTTTGGCTGTCAGACATAACAGGTGTTATTCGAAAGAGTTTAATTACCAACGTAACCGCACAAAAAGTAGAAGTCACCGGCTATTCGTAAATTCGTTGAGATAGACCATCAAATGACCGCGGTAGCTAGCCGCCGTGCTTTAGGTCTTTATTGTATATGAGCCTTAAGAGCACCTACTGAAACGCTATTTGTCCATCTTAGGATGTATATTGATCGATGATCTAAGATGCAGCTGGATACACGTAGGTGTGATCTATTGCAGTCAGCTGAGCTGCTGCTTGCATTGGTTGTTGAATTTCTGAGACCATATAAGATGTCCGCGGTTTCTGTTCAGTTGCCATAACAAATTACCGCAGCCGCAGTGAACTGAGGCTGAACTTCTCACGTAAAATTCTTAGGTCATAGGGAAGTTTGCAGGATATTTGCAACCACGGTCACATTGAATACCAACCAGCTGAAACACATAACCGCAAGCTAGATTCATCCGTGCTTACAACTGCTATTATCTAACAGTAAGCAACTTGCGTATGACATCCCGTTCTAGAGAATCTACGATTAAGTGAAAACTTAATGACTGTGCAAAGCTTGGAGCTGCCGTAATCTTCTACGTTGTGGATAGCATTATTCTAATAGAAGGCGGATTTAACAGCCCCACTCACGCCTTGGTATAAGTAACCTGAAATTTACCAAAGCGTTTGTATGTTCATACATTTTGGTCTATTATATACTGGATAAATTGATTATGCGCTAGATGTGTACCATCTACATCTCAACCATTTTGACCAGGCAGCAAATATTTGTTTGACAAGGAGTAACATATACTAGCTCAGGGGCGATGCAGATTATGGAATGAATTGCTTTTGTATGGTTCTGACTAAGGCTATGATGCCTAAATGAAATTGCGAGAAATCATCAACAAAACTAACACAGAAGCATTGACCCTTTAACAAGCGGCTTGCAGCCGAGGATTCATCCAAAGTTACACTGCTCCAAATGAATCCCTATTCTGAAGCACCACCAGTATTTTCCCCATACTTGTCCCAATCCCACAGACAGCTGCATTTCAATACACAGTTTTATTTCAGCAACTGGTTTGCATAAGTTATTATTCATGCGCAACCGCAGCTCCCCTGGATTCACTAACATTCCACTTATAGCAGAGCATTTAGCGGCTACGAGAATAGCAGAGCTATTTAACTCAGTTTTTCCCATCAGGTTGAAGCAGGATTTCACTACTCTGATTTCCTAGTTTCTTAGCTGTTCGTAGCTCACCAACTATCGCCTAGTGCTTTTATCCCGTTGCTCTGAAATATGATGGAGTCGATCATAGCTTAGACTTTAATGGAGCTAAGTAGGAAAACATAACTTCGTAGCTCCGGTTCAACACCTTTATGCCAGCATCCAAGTACTACCAAGTTGATGAATGCCTGTGACAGTTGAGTAGAAACAACCGATAACTGGTATGCACTTTTACCTATCTCAAATATTTTAAGGGCTCCGCACTTATTACGATACATCACCAATTTCGAAAAGTTGCAGCCGATCGTGACAGAGAACCCTGTTTTATGATGGATTGTTTGGCAGCGACTGGTTTATGTTCGGGTTCTTTGCTGCTTACCTGATACACTGAGAGTTGGCCGCAGGGTTCACATTAACAATTATTGGGCCACGCCTATTTCCTATCTTGTTACTAAATTTGAGCGTGTTATTGTTTCGAAATTTGAGTTTTACCGGAAGCTATCAAAATATTTCGGGTGATCGAGAACTCGATGGTATCTACCGTTCCTTGTATTCAGCTTGAAATCCGTTCATCCAGTGACAACGACACGCGTATCAACATTTCGCTCCGCAACTCTACGGTACTGTGTGTGATAAGAGGCTGGCAATGCTGGTAATTGAAAACGCCATATTGCCGATCGAACTTCACCGGCCAGACCGATATGGATTGAGCATGTCTTTGGAAGCAGATTGGTCAATCAATCAAAAAATAGTTCGCCCGTAATCGCGACCAGCATGCAACTATCCACTGAACGTGAAAGTGTCCAAACATGCGCCAGCAAAAGAAGAAGCGAATACTCGTGCACCCTTGAGCCAAGGTTTGTTTCATTGGACCGAGGGAAGAAGCTCGCTAGCCCAATCCCACCAATCGTACATCGACTAAGAAAGCCAAAGTGATTTAGACAGGGTGGACCTCGCGAGCAAGCATAAACCAACGGAAAGGGAGCCAGCGACACTGTGCAAATAACAGGGATAAGCCAATGAGACGGATTGTTGTAAATAGTGTATATACTCTATACATATTCCAGCGTGCTCTTAATAAGTGACTTTGTGGTCGCGGTCCAGTCTTCTTGCTTCTTGGTGGGCTGCACGATATGGGGACAGGGTAGAAGACGCCGACGCGCCGGAACCCGTTTGCTTTTTGTGGACAGCCCCGCAGATGACTAAAAGCATTCTTCCAGAGAATTAGAGAATCTGAAAGTCGAAGTAGAGGGATTTAGTCACCCTGACCCAGTTGGATACTCAACCAATAGCGTACCAGCTGGCGATATTTAAGCACGCTATGAAAGATGAAGCCAGGAAGTTGCTAGAACTATTGGAGCTCAGTGAGGTAAATGAGGAAGTCGAACTTTCGAAAGTGCTGAGAAGATTCGGAGCGTTTTGCAAAGGAGAAGTAAATGAAACGTATCAGGTGGATTTATTTTTGTTCGTGATCGCTCCCCAAGTGAATCGTTCGAGAATTAGATAACATAAATAAAACTGTTGACGCATAACTGCAACTTTTGCAATTGCATGCGAGACTCCTTGAGACGTGATCGTATTGTCATTGGCATAAAGCATGATGAGTTCACTCGGCGCTTTCTGAGACAAAGGAACCTGTTGTTGGAACAATGTGTGGACGTCTGCTTGAGTGAAGCAAGGACGGCGCAGATGTTCGAGAATGTGCGAGTCGAAACAAACACTGATATATGCGTGGTATCCCGAACCAGCAATAGTCTGCCCCAGACACCCGAAGGACAGGCTCCGACTTGTCAGTTATGCGGCCGTGTAAATCCAAGAAAAAATTGAGCTGCCCAGCTTGGGGTCGAATGTGAACAAAATGTTCCAAGCGGAACCATTATGCTAGCTGTTGCAGATCCGCTAAGACCAGCTCAGTTGTCGAGAGCATTAACGAAGAGTTAAAATAATTTTCGATAAGCAGCTTGGAAAATCGTGGAGAACACATGTGTGTTTTCGCGACGCTCTTGATTGGAGAATGACCGGCGCGCCTCCAACGGGACACAGCGGCTACTTTCAACATCTTACCCGAGAAGCCCTGTGGGGGGTAAAATGTGACAGGACGCAGAATTGCCTTAGAATGTGGAATAGTTCAAAGCTGCTGCTCAAAGGTAGTCCAAACAAGGACGATAACGCGGTCGTGTGGTACCGGTTTTGGGAGGAACAACATTCAAATAATTCCGTTGCAGACACGGTCTTTGCGATCAGAAAGACAGAGTTTCATCTTTACTAAACTGATATTGCATTAGATGTTGCGTGTCGCAGTCCACTACACAGCAGGTTTTCCAATTTCAACTTTGAATTCGTTTCCGCTGTACGAAGCGTTGATTACAGATCACACTAGACTCTGAGTTCCACCTCAGCTCACGCTGTGTCCACTTGATGTGTCTAAAACTAGAAAAACGTGGCTTTAGTTGCTAGTGTTGGGAGGAGCAATACCCAAATAATTTATTTCACATACGATCTTTGCGACCCCTCAATGAACGTATTCAAAATGTTAAAAAACTGAAGTCGCAACAGTGGTGGTATGGCGCAGCCCGAACACTCAGCGGGTTCTTTAAGTTTAACTTCGAATAGTTTCCCCTGTACTAATCGTTGCGCGCGGATCTCAGTGGCATACTTTTTATGGCATCAGACGCGAACCAATAGGCTTTGAGTTGCAAACCAACTCAGTTTATCTTCAACAGATGAGTACAAACGTAGACGAAACTGTAGTCCTGAAACAATGATTTTGAATGTTGCAACACCCACGAAGTTCCATTTTAGATCCGCTCTTTGCTATCGGAATAGTTGGAGGTGAGAGAGCACGTTCTCGGCTTTGTTGTAATCGCTCATAGCCTCCCCCTCCAACCACAATCTCATTATTTAGCCTTATATAATTGTGCATAATAATTTTTTTGGTACACAGCAGCCGGCTGGTAGCTTACCGGAACGGTGCCCATCCGTTACCGGTAGCTCAGCCAGCTTGCATCAGTTGCTTTTTATTCTCCTTTTTTTCTGTGTATTGCGGCACAGTAGCTGAGGTGTTTTCCACCTCTAGCTAACGTGTATGATAATGATGATGATGATGATGATGATGATGATGATGATCGGAATGGCCGAGGTCCGCCCCAAGTTAAAAGCGGTCTCAAAAGCGGTTGTGTGTTTCAGCCACAACACACAGCATGTTCAATTAGTCCAATTTTGAAATCGGTTCCGGTGTACATAGCGTTAACCGTGGATTTCAGTTGTAAACTTAATTAGGCGTCAGCATTGAACCAACAGGTTCTGAGTTCCAACTCCCCTCAGTCTATCTCCAACTGATATGTCCATACAAGAACGGCACCCCAGTCATGTGATGCTTGGTTTGTGGAAACAAACTGTTGTTAATTCACTTCTAGATACGGCCCTTACGATCGAAATGACCGTGGTCCACTTAAGTAAACCAGGGTCTCAATAGAGGTTGCGCGCCGCCACAAAGCACAACCGGTTCTCCAAGTATACATTGTATTCTTTTTCAGTACAACTTGCGTTTCTCGCGAATCTTAGTTGCATAGTGTTTTTGGCGTCAGCTGTTAACCACTCGGCTCTAATTTCCATCTCAGCTCAGACGATCTCTATATAATTCTTAAAAACCAGTCCAAAAGCACGGGCATGGGGTTCCGGTTTAAGAGAAGCACCAGCCGAAATACAGTGTTTTAGATCCGGCATTTGCGATCGAAATGACCAGGACAACCTCAGTTGAACCGTGGTCTCAATAGATGTTGCTTGTCGCAGCCCAACCACACAGCTGGTTCTTTAAGTCCAAATTGATATCCTTTATTATGTACCAAGCGTAGTTTGCGCATCACAGCGGCCAATCTTTTACATCCTTTCCAAGTACCAATAGGCTCTAAATGCCAACCCAGCTTAGGCAACCTCCGCTTGATATGTCTTTACCAGGACGAAAGCACGGTTGTTGGGTTCCAGTTTTGGGAGGAGTAACACTCAAATAATGCCATTTCAGATACTATCATTGCTACAGAAATAACCTATGACTAACACAAATGTACAGAAGTCCCAATAGAGGTTGCGTGTCGCAGCCCCAACACACAGCGGGTTATATACAAGTTGAAATTTGAATTCGTTTCCACTGCACTAAGCGTTGGTCACAGATCATATTGGCATAGATTTAATGGCGTCAGCCATAAAGAGCTATGCACAAAGCTCTAACCCAGCTCATGCTAGTTACAATAATGTGTCCAAACTAAGACGAAACGGCAGTCGCAGGGTGCCAGTGTTGGAAGAAGCAACACTTAAATTCCATTCCATTCCATTTCCACTTAAATTCCATTTCAGCTATGGCCCTAGCGATTGGAATGATTAAGGTCTATTTACAGTGAACCGTATTCTCATTAGAGCCCGCGATTCGTATTCACACCATCTATTTCTCAACGTCTAACTTTAATTTTGTTTCCGCTGCAACAAGTGTTGCTCACGCATTTTATTGGCATAGCATTTACACCACAAAGCTCTAAGTTACACCTATTGTTAGGCCATCTCTCTCTTTCAAGTCCAAAACAGGAGGAAATGACGGTCTTAGGGTGCCACTGTTTGAAAAAGATACATCCAACTAATTTTATTTTAGATTCGTTCCTAGCAATCGGAATGAATGAAGTCCATCTCAAGTGAACTGAGGTCTCAGAAGATGTTGCGGGTTGCAGCCCAACACACAGCCTGCTTTCTAAATCGAACTGGTTTAAAAAGGTTTCCAATGCACCAGGTATTGCTTGCGCATCACAGCGACGTATTATATAATTCTATAACCGTGAACCACTAGGCTCTGATTTCCAACTCATTTCATGTTCTCTAACGATGAGTTCAAACCGTACCGAATACGCTGTCGAAGGATGTCAGTTTTTGTAGGATTGAAAGCCGAAACATTCTATTTTAGACACGGTACTTGCGAATGAATCGACCGAGGTCCTCCACAAGTAAACAAAAGTCACAATAGTTGCGTGTCGCAGATGTACCACACAGCAGGTTCACCAAACCTAACATTGTATTCGTTTCCACTCCACCAAGCGTTGCTCGCAAATCTCAAGTGCACAGTTTTTATGGCGTCATCAGTCTCTAAGTTGTAGCCCAGATTCCGCTATCTCTATCTGGTTGATTCAAACCAGGGAGAAACCGAGTTCGTTGGGTGTCAGATGAAGTAGGAACAACACTCAAAAAATAAAATTTCAGCTACCGTCATTCCGATCGGATTGACCGAGGTCCACCTTAAGTGAACCGAAGTTTCAATAACGGATGATTGTAGTAACCCCACCACAAAGCGGGTCCTCAAAGTCTTACTTCGAATTGGATTTCCCTGTACAATAGGTGCTCGCGGCTAACAGTGGCATAGTGCTTATGATGCCATAAGCTAACAACTAGGCTCTGAGTTCTAACCTAGCTCATGTTATCTTAACTGATGTTTCCATAGCAGGAAGAATACCCGATCGCAACGTAAACGTCTTGGGAGCAGCAACAAGCAAACGAATCAGTTTCAGAAACAGTAATACGGTCAGGTAACCGGGGTCCACCTAAGGTGAACTGCCTTCACAATGGATTTTGCGTGCCGCAGCCGCTACACACAGCGGGTTCGCAAAGTCCAACTAGGATGTCTTTTCCGCCGCACATTGTTGCTCGCAAATTTTAGTGACATAGTTTACTGGCGTGAGCAGTAGACCACAAGGATTTTTGTGTTTACCCAGCTCTGGCTAACTAAACTTAATGAGTCCAAACCAGAAGGAAACGGCGGTCATGGGTTGCCATATTTGGGCTAAGCAGCACACAAATAATTTCGTTTCAGACACGTTCCTTGCGAACGAAATGGCCAATTTTGACATTAAAGTAACCGTGTTCTCAATATAGTTTGCGTGTCACAGCATAAATACACAACAGGTTCTCCAAGTCCAACTTCGAATTCATTTTCGCTGTACCGATATCCGTCTTCAGGTGATTTCGGGATGACTCCAACGGACGCCAGTATGGTAGCAGCAGCGATTGACTGACTAAGACCATCGAGGACTTGTTGGCTGTTATGAATAAAAGACGCGAACATCACACTCACGTTGCACGCAACTCGTTATTAGTAGGTCCCGATAAAAAAGAGATGAATGCAGTGTAGCGCGCATTGGTTGGCAGACTGTTTTACGGTCACATTCTCAAATATTTTCGCAAATTGCACCTCGATTTCACAGCGCCTTGGGAATTGTTGGACCACAGGCCACATTATTCAAGGAAAGTTAAAATCCCCCATAAGCAGAACGGGCTAATTTTGCTTCTGACATTTGGCAACCAGTTCAGACATCGAGTTCACGGACAGCGATAAAAGGTACCCAACAACAATTCATACGTTCCCAGTCAGATCGCACACAATAACTGTTCACGCCGGCCATCTTCACTTAGATATGTGTATAACAGTCGGTCGCACAGCAAAGGCACAATTTATAACAACACACCACCCAGTTTGTTCAATAATATGTCACACCGGATGCACGAATATTCACTGATGTGAAATGACTTGGTAGTGGCTTTAGGATACACTCAGGTTCCGGTCAGTCTCAGTATGTTCGGATGGCGAGAGAATATATAAGGATATGGATACACACAATTGTTCAGGCGAATGCAAATATTTGTGATAGCTATGCGCAAGTCGCGATTGAAACCACCGGGCACGCCTGAAGCTTCTTTGTCCTGCTGATCCAAGTTCGTTGGACCCAGTTTACTACCTGAATATTTACGTTGCGGAAGTCAATTTAACCGCCATCGATACGTTGCTTTACCCTAAAGACAGCGAGTTGTATCTTCTCTCTTTCGAACGGACCTATATTGAGACGTATATGGTATTTAAACTATCTAAGCCCATTTTGTCGGGATAGTACAAGATTTGCACTCATAGCATTTGGAAAGCTTCCTGGTACATGTCGAAATTTATCCTCCTCTTATTCCTAGTAAAAGGTAATTTGATTCTTTCTCAGCCTTTTTACACCCACATCGAGGATGTTATCAACAGGCCTGTAGATAATCAACGTCGTGATCATGACGAACTTAATGATTCGTAATCTTTGAATTAGGCATGTGAAAAAGTTTTGCAACACCACTGGTCTTGTTCGACTTTTGCTTTCTGCGCACTAATTTTCCCTTACCGAGTGGCTTGTGCGCATTGGACGAATTAGAGACACGGACAGATCAGCTTAGTAACCAGAAAAGTATGGATGTCGCCCGGGAGTGCTTGAGAACGGCAGGCAAGTGGGTTCGTCCCGGTAAAATAATGGCTCTTTTTTGACGCGCTCTTTGAACCTACGGAGCTCCTCGTCATGGAATGTTAGCCCGTTTTGTTTTCTCGCGAGATTTCTCCACTGTAGATGATTCCTGTTAAAAATGACAATGTTTTCACGAGATTTATAGAAAATCATGCTAGATAACACACGGAGGTTTAAATTGCTCAGTATGTAGACCGATGCACGAAATACGGATGTTTACGCTGCAACAAGCGCATGTAACTTGTTTGCGCGATGACCAACCACTTCATCGTAGCTACCACAAGAATTCTGGTTAGCTGTTTGAAAAACGGATAGCGATCGATTAGGCCAAATCATGGAAGTAAAGAATCGCACGAAATAGCATATACTAGCACGTATTTGTCCTGAATGAATTCAGCGAAACATATCGATAAAAATTATCCCTATATTTAAACTTGCGTTCTTTTGTGGAATCAACAATTGCTATGCTTTATTTGGTCCTTGATTATTCTTCTAGCCATTTATGCAACAAATACAAGTCTATTTTTACAACATCATTGAAAGTGAAGCAAAGTTCTAGTTGCATCCTAATTGATGGCACGCGTGTCGTATCTTCTTTTGATAATAAGAGTGGTGTCACATTGCGCTAACCATGATCTGGCATACAATTTGAAAATGGGATTTGAACTTTGCTTGTTATAAACAGGCGGCGTATCATTCCAGTGGTCCATACTGTTTTAACCACTATATACTACATTATTTCCATAAAATTCCAAGCAACTAAGGATCGGAGACCTGAGTCACCTAGTGATTCACCTAGGAGGAGTCGAGCGTCATGCAAAGCCAAACATCCCGCTACAACTCTGCATCTATAGCACATGACGCAGCGCGTAAACTTCGATAGATAGGTTGGAAATCCGAAGCAACATTCTTCCTCTGAGCCTAGGTGAATTTGGATCTCAAATATGAGAATTGGTGGAATACATAAGGTCTATATCATTTGTAATTAGGAAAGGTATTCTGTTCCTAATTACAACGAAAATACTTTGCATACATTTAGAAAAGTAGGGTCCATCGCACTACATTGTGACAAGCCACCAGTATCATTTCTTCCATGAGAGATACTCGCCCAATCTGAGTGTCTGCCATTCACCACTGATTAAGCTTCTAACTAGGACGGTAGTGAATTTGTAACACAGAAACCGGGAATGTCACGTAAACATGTTCTGTATTTAACTGTGTGCTAAAGCTTTTGTAGATATGGGATAATTAGACTGCTGGCCTTAACTAAATCAATCGATTTGGTAATTGATCAAATAAATCTAGTAGGTAAATAACACCTCAAGCTATTTTTGAAAATTTTGAACAGTTAATGTAAGAAAAAGGTTTTGTTGCTAGGAATCTAACGATTTCATTCCAAAGTAGCATCTGCATAATTCTGGAAATCAATTCAAATTCATATATGGTCCAACTCTGTGTTCTCAAATTGAGTCCTGGTTGCAAAATTGCCGCCTTGATTGTTGCCGGCCAAGATTGGAACAATTCCACAAAGAAATATGTGCCGTGGTTTAGATGTACACGTTCTCCACTCTCCTTATTTGCAAACGAATGTAACTCCTGCATGTATTTCTTTCACTATGAATATGGTTAAGCAAATACTGTATAAAATATTTTGCATGTATATTACGTAATTTCTGTTACGATTGCGATATGTTAAGTCACTCATGCAATTAGAGCCGTACTGGTTCAGAAGATGCGCAAACATATGCTTTTGCATCTGTGTCAGGCTACCATTTATTTGTTAAATCCATTTGGGGAATTTGATACGGTATCGAGGAAAGTTCATATAGTTTGAGGAAAGTGTATCAAATTCAGTCTTTCAGAACAAAACGTCATGATTTCTCCTGCAATTGAGGGCATACCGCAAGTATCTACTAATATCACTTCTCTATTTTCACCGTTACAATAAGTGGATTTAATTTTGTCATCACGGGATGACACCAAGCAACTTTCAAAACAATGTTGTAGTATCAGTTAACCAACTCTTGGTGATGTATTTCCATTAGCATTAATCTCGTTTTACCATCATGGAACAGTTCAGCTACGTGTGCTTTTGCAAAGAAATTGCGCACCTAACCGACTGACATTGTTACAATCGGATAGTCAGCTTTATTTTGCCATGCTGTGGCAACTGTGTTGTGAGCATATAATATGATCAATTTTTCACTCAATCAAGCCGAACAGATTATCTTCATTGTCAAGTGAGATATGAGGGTCTATGCCAAAGAAAAACTTAAATTCTCCTCCTATTTCGACAGTGATGTAACTTCAACTGCAAACGATGCATGGTATTGAAAGAAACCGGTGTTGCATGACATTTTGTTAAACTTCTGGTATATAAGCAAGCAATATGGTTAACACGCAATAGAAGTTAGTAAAGCAAAATGAGTTAAAAGACAGTTGGGTATATCTATGACATTTTTGTAATAATGTTAATATTAACAAATGTTCAGATTCAAAATTGCTACAGGGCCACAAATGTAGCGCGCAGCGAATAACGCGTGAAAAACAATCGTATAATTTAGGCAGGCTGGCAGAATTTGTGGAACTTATAGATCGTAGTATGGTTCCTAATAAGTGTTTGTTCGCTTGCTGATTTTGTCATCTGGAGTAACATCTACGCAATTTGTAATCAAGTATGTTGAGTTCATTGATATATTAAGCGATGAAGCATGGATTTGCTTATATTTAATTGGCTGTTAAAATTAACGGCATATTATTGGTCAAGTCTAAATGGACTACACATATATAATGGGAGTGCACTTGAATACGTTTGCACCGCATTTTGATGCCCAATGGAGTGGACAGCGTTGGTGGTGAGTATTACATTTGCAAGCACACAATCTACGTACTTAAGCAATTACATCTTCATATTGTTGGTTATTTAAGTGTTAAACACTACGTCTTTTGTTTCTGTTTGTCTTCACAGATGCTTCTCTTGCGCATTCTGATTGTAACTAATGCTATGAAGACGGATAAAACACAATGCGAAACGAAATGCGACAAAAAGTATCCCATTAGAATATTTCCGATGGCAATGCATACGATGCAGATGCAGTATTTTTACAGAATATCATTGAATGTTAATTGCAAAAGTCGCTGCACCGTTCTCTATTGATGGACATCACCTAACAAGCATCGCAATTTAGGCTTGATTGTAAAAGTCTCCATAAACATTACTATACCATTTGTCAAATCCATGCAATTGCACTTACAATGATCAATTGAAGCATTGGAAGAATAATTCCTGTTTTAATGTTGCTGTTGCAAGTACTTATTGGCAAGTGATTCAGGGTATATCGTGTTTCCAAATATCTTATAATATGAGCAGTTAGTGTGTACACTTGTCGAAAACGATGGCAGCTCATAACATTAGGCAAATACCTACATGCTGCATGACTAACATATGCTGTGGATTATGAATATTACTTAAAATGAAACATGGACTGCTTGTGAAACCGAAAAAGACGAAAATATTCTGAGCAAAGCGACTACAGGTTTTCTAAACATGCCACCCTAAGTAGATGTTTACTGTGCACAACTAGGAGGCAAAAGCAAAATAACCTTCTTTGGGCTTTCCCTGCGTTGCGTTATAAGCAGCCAGCACCACATAGGATACTCATCATTAAACATATTTTAAAATGCATTTCGAATAGAAGACGACAGTACACCCACAACCTAGGAAAATCGTGTGATCTACGAGCAATGTCGTTTGCGTTTGAAGCCAAGCACACGTTATTCAGCGTTGACTCCATTCTATCAATCGCAGCAGACTAACAGCCCTTGGTTTGACTGTCGTAACTGCCTTTCTGAAAGCCAATACGACATTTGCCCAGCTGCAGTCCGTGACTATCTAAAATTAGGAAGAAATATGACAAGGCAAATTCTAAATAGTCTACTCAGCTGGCAATGAAACAACAATTTTCATAGTTTAAGAAAAGTAACGGTCACCAATATCATTTCACATTAGAAGAATTGTCTAAATTAATTGTACACTCAAGGTGTACGTGTTTGTAAGTTTATCGAGTATATCCGTAAAATCCTCAAGTGAATACACGGCGTCTAACTTCGTTGAAATCGTCATAAATAACATCACACACTCACAACTTAGAACGGCCTCAGTTAATTTGCCTGTATCACATGTATATCAGAAAATAAGTGCTGTTTCGAACGCTCCGTGAAAGTCAAAGTTACATTTCTATTGCAACTAGAGCTTTGCGGAAAAGACTCCGATGTTGCAGTGGTTTATTTTAAGTGGGGATTTTGTGGACGAGTATCTCAATTCAATTTGCCATCAAGACTGCTTCACGGCTAGTGGTGTCAGCTTTACCTGGTGGTTTGAGTCAAATTCTATTACCGAGTGCTTCTAAGGGTCAAGGGCATGAGCAGTATTTAAGCTCTAGCTAACAAACGATGACACTCAAACGAAGGTTACCATACTCCCCCATCTCCTCACTCCGTTGGGGGATCAATGTTGTCACCATATCCCAAACATGAAGTTACATATTGCAATTAACTTTGTGGTTAGGTGATTTCATCCCCAGCTGAAGGCCGCGTACAAGGTATATCTGGGACCCGCATGGCGCAAAACGTTTACCTCGACGTCCTAACAATGAGAAACACAGTTAAGAACGATTTTGAGGCAATAAAAACGGTTAGTCGGTGGTTTTTCATAGCGTTTGTTCAGACAGCCGGCAGCGACAGGCCCGTTCAATTCCTCTTTCAACTACAGACTACGTAGTGATCGATTAGCTCACCAGCTTCTGTGAGAAAGTTCCGCTCGATTCTCGGCTGTAGATTACATCAACTTTTCTGAACAAAACCTTCAGCATACTCAAGCCTTTTACTTCACATCTAAGTTGCTCAACAGCCACGCCACTTAATTAATTTCGTGCAATTATGTGTGCTATTATGTACGAGCCACACGCTTACATCCGGCCGTGGTGAGCAGTACGTTTTCGTCAAATGTGAGATGGTGCCTACTTAATGAGCTGCGTTTATTTGGTTCTCAGACAATACAGACAATTCGGTCTTTTCTTTGTCAGCAGAGAGCGACTAGCATCGTATGAAACCTCGTAAATTCAGAGGTCACAGATACAGATTGTGCAATTAATAAGAGAAAATATATTGCTTAAGGGCCATCCTAGTTATTTATAACTGGTCCAAGGAAGTAAGCGTTACAGCAAGCATAACATCCTGTATTTGGTTTAGAAATAAGCAAAAACTAACTTGAAATGTCAGACCCTAAATATATTAAAACAAAATGTGAACTGCAATGTGCTCTCCACAGCTTGCAACCGTCATGCTTTAGAAGGCTTATAATTAGAATGTTAACGCTTAAATTTCAAAACATGCCAATAACTTTGGCATATAAATAATATCTACCGGTTGAGTTCATCATGTATTACCTCAATTAATTAAGCATGAAGAAATACAGTCCACCAAAATTCATCCTAATCAGGCAACATGCACAGTCTGTAACATCTTTCACCTTGTTGGACATATAATTAATGTCCTTTCTTCATAGGCTTCAAATGCGCGTTTGCGTTCCATCAACATTAATATTTTACACAGAAACCCTACTGAGAGCGCGCTCTAACACTCGCATTTAGTTATCCTTGCATCACGAGGCCAATTGCGAATTTGCCGATGATCCCTGACAGCTATACGATCGCAAACACGTCTTATGATGAGTCCATGAATATCGGCTAGGTGCTCCACACTGACAAAGGATTAACGGTTCATTGGATTATAGAGATCAAAAATGGTATCATTTCAGCTTCATCGCTTCACATATATTGCAGCGATGAAACGATTCTTCCGGATACAGCTTCCTTTTATGTATTACCACCGTTGCGGTGGACAAGTTTTACTCTGTCTTTTTCCAGCAACTAGCTGTGCGTGTGTGCATTGATGACTAGCTCAAGTAGACTGTTCCAGTTCGTTACCATACCAGTTCACAGTAACATTAAAACGAACTGGAATCGATAATGTAGAAACATGCCAACTGTAATACCTGATCAAGTGAATCACCAAAACCTAATAACTAAACTACAGCTCATTCGCTCTCTTACTTCATATCTTCTTACCGGTATAAATCGGAGCTATATAAGAGAAAAATCATCCTAAGGAAGAGCTGTTTACCGTTTCATGTCGATGAGAACAATAAGTTTCCGGATTGTCAAGTTGGATTTCGATCCCCGCCGCTGCTTGATATCTATCAGAATGCATTCGATAATTGTTAAAGGAGATTCTTTACGGAAGCAATATGGTGCATATAGGTATTAAACAAGTCTGGGAACTATTTTCTCAACTAGTAATGCCCATCATATTGACAGCCGAATTTTTGACCCAACAAGCACACCAAGGTACTTCCCGAGTGTCGTGTTTCGGAGCAGAATACTTTTAATTTGATATACAACAAAGAAACTAAAAGCATCAAATAAGAGGCCGAATTGTTGTCGTTGTAATAAGGAACAACCGCATTGCTTACCAGCGGTGAAACCGCGCTTGCGTGGCTTGTAATGTTTTACGCCAAGTTAAAGTTTATACCATCTGCTAATATCAGACCATCTGACTGCTGCATTAAATTTACATTTGGATTAAATAGTCAGAACACTTAAGACAAAAACAGATCCATTCGGGACTTCCTGCAAAAAGGCGAGAATCAGGTAACATTCACCTGCACTTGCATGCTAGAGCCGTTTTGCATGTCAGCGATGCTGAAAAGATTCATCCAGGGAAGATTATCATTCAGATTTTGAAATGATATGGTTAATTAACCTAGATAGTTTCCTTGATGACAGCAACAAATCGACGTCATGGTAAAATTGATGCTTTAGCAATCTTGTCCCTCTCTATGGCAATAATTTGCTCGGAGTCACACGAACGCAACATCCATGAAGCGTGCTGGGCAAATGAAAAGGCATTCAAGCATTTTGGGTAAACAATCCGTATTTGTTTAATAATTCATTGCATGACTTTTAAAAGAACCGATATCATTCAAATAGTCCGATGACTTTGGACTGCCTGATTACCTACTTTCTGGCACTTGAAATTCAGAGCAATTATTTTCAAGAGACACCTGAGCATTGGTAGACACCGCACATCAACCCACATGAGGCAGGGAGGTCTTTGTTGGTTTCCGTTACATATGACATCTCAGTCGAAGAAATGTCTTACTGAAACGAGCATTGTTACCCCAGACAGGTTAAGCAAATTGGAGTAATGTTCTGCGCTTCTATGTGGTAGGAATAACGACTGCAATTTGGCGGGGTCGAGAACTCGATAGCTACAAAGAAATATTCCCAAGTCTTATGAGGTACTAGACTGCAATAACAGAGAACCCTTACTAGAAATGCTTAGTAAAATAAGATACCCTCATTGGGCACAACTGTAAAGTTTATAACGAAGTAAAACGCCGAGGAAAAACGAAGTGATGCAGGTCAGAAAAATGTTAAAATCAGAAACACATGAAGTCTGTCTAGCAAAAGTGCACACAGTGTTTACTCCCAGATTTATAGAGTGCAAAGTATCATAGTGAGCATTAAAACAGATTCATATAAACTATCTCCTTTCTGGTTGAAACAAGTTCCGAGAGAGCGTTCCATTCATGCACGCCTTTGAGTGACAACATGATATGCCAACGGACGTGGAACCATATGAGCCTAAATATATTCAATTGCTGACCCGGTGCCAAATATTCCGCCTTGTGATGGGACGGTATTGCAGCTCATCGTGATTCATTGGTAAACAAGAATTCCACGACGAAGACGAAAGTTTACAGAGAAGCAATATATCTGCTAGATTCAAGAATCTTATATAGGTAAAGTAGCACCGAAGCGGATTTTGAATCATGCATCTAAAGCTTCTCGGTCAAAGCACAAACAAAATTTATTAGAGGGTTTACAGCAGGTAAATCAATTTTAGTCCTGGATGAATGTGGGCAAAAGAAGTTAAAATGATTTGATTAAACTAGGTCATCATCGCTAGCTTACTAACTTGTTAAAAAAAACAGTAAGGTAATCGACGAAATTATCGATTGGATGAACACAACAGATAATAAAATTAATGGGAGTTTATCACTTGGTTGTTCTATCCTGACGTGGGTGGAGCGCTATCTGCAATTTGTCAATGGCTCAGCTGCCATGGTCAAGGTTTTTCCAATCAGCGTAGGTCAAACTGTGCATTGGAAACACTTTGGAAAATGGTTGAATATCAATAGTATCATCAATGTACGTCAACTAAAGTAAATAACACACTTCATCTAATACATCGCAATATATATAGACGCGATCTACGAAACATACAATATACAGCACATTACGAGACAACAAAAGAAAAAGCAATATGATATTTTGTATGATAATCGATGCAAATGTTAAACGTTGATGGAAAGCTATGATCGTCAGTAGGTTGAGGAAAAGTAGTCCACAAAAGAAACGACCGTAACGTCAACGTGTATTTCAAAGTGTGTTTCTCAGCAAAGCATTTTCCCTTACATGGGACCCCAGCAGGCAGTGGGCTGTAACCAACGGAGGATAATTTCGAAGTGTGTGCACCATTACGCTTGGTTTGGAAAACCCCTTTTCCTCTCCATCAAGACCCAAGTTCCGTAAATAATTTGCATCGCTAAAGTCGGTGGGTAGTCATGCGTGACGCATGGCAACATCATCGCAGCCTGGTCGGTTTCAGTCAGCTCAATTGAAAATCTGCTTTATTTCTCTAAATAAGCAGTTAACTAGCTCTTTCTGCAGCATAACTACCCGATGCCGAAAACCCTCTTGTGCAAGCGTTGTTCTCAGTTGCGATGGCGTAATATGTAAAAAGAGCGATGGTCAAACGTAACTATCATTTTTATGTCGATTTCTGACGGGTCATGCTTTACAAATATGCGGCATAGTTAAAGGTACATTAGTTCTATAAACTCGACTATCCAGCGCGTAATTGGTGACTAGTCGAAGAATCACCAGTTGGCGATAGGCCAAGGTGTCTTGAGCTTTTGTGTATCAGACGGGTTAACAAAACGATAAACAAGGGTATCGGGTGTTTTTATTTCGATGCGTTGTGAAACTACTAGGATTCTGTATGTCTAGCCATGCAGAATTTTATTATGCGATCTATGGGGGTCGCAATATGTTTGGTATAGCTTAAACACGTCGTTTCTTCTAATAAATGTTGGTGAGTTTGCTTTCTTTAATGGTACTCTGTGTTCAGTGGCGCCTACACAACTGGATTCCAGCGTGCAATGATACGCATTCGGAATATCTGACCTCGCTTGTTGGCTGATGTCTTTGCACTAGCATGGTCATTGCGGATAGCTAGCGACTCGTTCGAATTAAGCGACACATGCAACTGTGTCCTCAGTGTAAACGTGCATACTCAAAATTAAACGTTAAAGATGGACTTATCCATGGGTGATCCGGTTTTGATGAATGCCATGATATTATACTGTGGGTGCTGTGTTGGAATTCTGTTTTTGCGAGAAATTGATGAGCATCTTACTACAGGTGGAGCGACGGTTCACCAGATACATTATTGGGGACTAGACCGTGTTGGGCGTCTGTATGTTGCACATCAGTGCACATCAGGGCATTTCATTATCCATATATATTCTGTAAAGTATGAACTTTCTCTGGTGATCATAAAGTCAGATTCTACCCTGTCAGTGCTATAGTTTGTGGACGCGTACGCAGTATCGAACAATCACATATAAGAATTAAAATTGAGGAGAAAGTTCGTTTTGGTAAATCTCCTCATAATTACAATTACGAGCATCGTAGTCATTTGTGCAGTAGATCTGTTAGCGACTCAACGCAAAGTCCTGGATGCTGGGACAGGAAGAACCGTAACAATCTATATCTATATGAACACGTTACCATTGGCCACTATGTTAGAATTCGTCTGACAAGGCTAGGGCTACGATACGATTAAATACTACAAAATTTCACGCCGTTTACTCAGTCCTGGTTTCAGTTGCTCGATCGCAGCTGCTGCTGTTTTGGACAATCGGCACTACCTTAGTCCTTTTAAGCAGCGTTGTTTAGTTACGCACAATACTTTGAAGGATTCTTTTGTTTGCATATCATGTTCATTCTAACTTAAGTGTTCTCAGAGTGAGCTGTAGACGTTTCTTGTGGTATCACGCTGTAGTGAAGCATGGCAGTATGCCGCTATCCGGATCGACAGCGTATATTCCTGTGCCCGAGATTTCACACACCACAGGTGTTCGAATTCTACTCTAAGACTTAGGATTCTTACTACTACGGAATTCTCTCTTTTAGGCCTTTGGTGGTGTGCGATACGGTTTCTGAGTGAATACGGACTCTGGCGGCCGGAAAAGTTTGGTTTAGTGCGTGAGTAATTTTCCTACGCAACTGCTCGAACTGTATGTCTCCAACGAAAGACACTGAGAAGATATCTCCTTTCCTTTTCAATGTCATGTTTGACTTAGTCTAAGCTGAGCGCTGAGAATGATTTTGTTGGAAGCTGTTCGTTCCCGTTGGTTTTCAAAGTCGGAGTTTGAAATGTTTTTCCACTTTCAGTGTCTCGAGGCTGCAAAGCCCTGTAACCTGATATTTCAGGCGACACACCAAGTTTACGTTTTTGTCCGTCTTCTTAAATAGTGAAATCTCCGCATTTGATGGAATCCGAGAGTATATGAAGGTTTTAACTTATGGTTTCCGCAATAGCCAAAAGGATCTCGGCTGATATGTCGAGTATCCTGACGTACAATAATCTGCATTTGATGGAACAACTAAGTTAAATAGATTTACTATTAAGTGCAATACATTGAGAGTAATCTGGTTGTACGTTAAGCTATATGTCTCAATATTTCAAAGAAATTATAATTTCATGTCCCAAATTCTCGACATGCAAACATTGCGGAGTCACTACTGGTGCTTTATCGAAATCACGTTCTCCCGTACCTGGAATATTACATATTCATAAGCAGTCGCATGCGAAAGAGGAATACATAATGGTTGAAAATCCCTGCGCCGCATTACAAAATTGATTGCTTCATAACATCAGGTGTTTAAATATAGCAGATTTGGTAACATCTTAAAATTCATCCGCAAAAAAAACTGATGGGTTCCCCTAACATATGAACTGGGGCATATTGACAACACTAACGTGAGATTGAGAAACGCGTCTGGACAAAGCACAAGGAATGAGTGTTGAGCACGTACCGCGTATTTAATCTCGTTAAGAACGAGGAACAACTGTGATTCCGTTCCTTCTTAGTAGTTGGTGAAACGGTTGGAATCATTTATCATAAAGTTTGCTAAAATTCAAGAATGAGCAGAACAGCAATAGTGGTACAGAGTTTCCCGTGCATAGTTAATCTTACATGCCACTCTTACATTGACAACCCGTGCGATCACCTCAGACAAGTCTATGTAGAGCATAATAAAGCCCCGCTTAGCCGTCTTTGGTTATTATAAATATCTATACAATAAACGTACATTTGTGCGCCATAGACAATTCGGTCATGCTAACTCACCACGACATGACCTACCTTAAATTTGTGTGATGATTTACTTTCCTCAATAATTCACTGGGCCTTGTTGCGTGGTGTTTTTCAGGGACATCGATACCAGTTTCATTATTTTTTACACAGCAGCCAAACGCAGACACTTAGCCCTCTATTTTTTGTTACATTTAGCGTGGTTCCTTACTCCAAAAACGAAATGTCCGCAGCCCAAGACCAACGCCCCGCTGCTTGCTCCCAGGGGTTTAAACCAAAGGCTTTGCTTCAGAACCACAGACGTTGCACTGTCTAGGGCTGCGCAAAACAGCAGTATCCCGCCCACGCATAGAATAAAATACCATGAATTTATTTTCGCACAATTTTTTGATGTGCTGTCCAGCCCAGCTATAAAGCGACAACACACTCTCTGCTGCATCGAGCAGGGCGGTTATGGGTGAGGAAACTACTGCTCAGAACTTCTTGCCTCCTAACTTCCGTTTTGCATCGTTATGCCATTATAGTCCGATTTCAAATATACTTTTATCCGCACCGTCTTCATCTATCCAAATATTGCTATAATTCTTGTTTTTCTTGCATTTTGAATTGACAAGCCCTCTCTGATCGTCGCTCAGATCTAGCAGACAATTGCGTATCCAGCTAAGCTGACAATGTCAGTTCACGCAACACTACTTGGTACCCGTGATCCTACTTCCTACTGCCATGAAGTGATATGCTCATCCAATTGCTGATTTTTCATAATGCATCAATCGCCTTATCATTAGAGACACTATCGTTGACCCATGCGTCCTTTTGGGGTAAAACTTGCAAGTTTCCAATTCCGAGTTTGCTCAGCTTCCCAGCACATGCGACACTGGAGGCACTTTCTCTTCGCGTTGGTACGGTTATGACACAGCTGTGGGCATTGACCTGTGCCCCAGGCTGAAGCTACACTGAAGCTACACACCGGATCCGATAGAAATGCCGAAAGTACGCCGTCAAATTTGGCGGCTCGTGCAAATATTGCTTTCCCCACAGAAACAAACAGTTTCGTAATTCCTTGCTTCGTACACCTCTACAGTTTTATCACTGTCTCGGTCAACAACAGCAAAGACGACGACAACAATAACAATAACCGAAACAGTCGTACACCCGTCATTTAAACTGATGGTCTGTTGCAGCAAAACCATGGTAAACTTCGAACGAATAATAGTAACATGGAGCAAAGAAGGACCTTGGGTAAAACTATGTCTTTGACAAACATTCATGTTGAAGGTACCTAAACATTGTGTCAAAAGCATACCGTTATAAACAGCTGGTTTTCGTAGAAAGATAAGGCATCATCGTCGAGGCAGCATCCTTGCGACGTTTATGCCGCACGTCGTTATCACCCACTACCCCTCAGATAACTCGGAAACAACACATCTCAAGCAAACGGTATAAATGGACGACAGTAAGCAAGTCATCAGTGGAGACTACGAGCCATCCTGTAACATCTCTGACCAACCACAAGATGGGTTATATGGAATAGAGCATGCGAGGCGAGACGGACCCACAGCACTGAGTTTTGTCGTTAGTGGCTTCATCATCACTCGCTGAATTGATTTTTGCCTATTTCAAGTCTTGTGCCACACTACATTTGGCAAATAGAAGAATACGCTCTGCAGTAAACTGTGACCTGAGATAATTAATACATACCCAAGCCAAAGCACCATATTCACTACTGTCACTTGTTCTAAATTACTAGCACGGTTAAAAATGCCTAGTGATAACCTAGGAAAATCATCGTCGTGAATATGCTGCTGACGTCCGACACCATCAGTGCTTCACAGGCAAAGGTGATCAAAATGTTGAATGCATCGCAGTTCCGCAGATCAAAGAATCTAAGTCTCAACAACATAGAATAGACTGCTCCTTTTGTAGCCTTGGCAAAAGGGAAATTCAGATCCAGAAACAGCCCTTCCTAATAACACAAATGCCTCGGATTCAAGAAGGCAGTTCAAGCTTTTGTTATAACTGTAAAGAATTCAATTGTTATGGCGCCGTAGTTGCAAATACAGCGGAAGTTTAAGTGAAGCGTTCAACTACGGATAATTCCTCGCTTTTAGGGCTGGATGGATCATCACGTGACTTGTCGGAATACAAAAATACTGTACATTGAGTGTCGGAAAGCCACGCCAAATGATAGGACCACACTAGTTATTTGCTTATTGAAAATTGCGCGAAGAAATTATTTTACGGCAAATCTCCTCATGGAATAATATGCATGATATCCATACCCATTTTTATAGAAACAATTACTAGAAATTCGCCGCATTGTCCTCCATGCCATGACTTGATGAACGGTGACAATCGATGTTCACTTGAACCCCCTACCATTTGCCCCCTCCACCTGAACTCACTTGAACAGACTAGGGCCCGGTAGGCTTAAAAGTTGTACAATTAAACTCTAACTACACAGATCTTGCTTTAGTTGCTTGATCGCAATCGTTTCTGCTGTGGCCAGTAGAAAATTACTGAGCCCGTTCGGACGACTGCCCAGTTGTAGAGTAAACATGTGATCCAAATATTCACGCTTTAGGCGGCAAGATGCATATATTTCAAAATAAGGGATTCCTGTTCATAAGCAAGACGATGAACGAGATTAAATAAACTAACATATCAGTAATTTGTGATATATGATACATTTCAATGTATGCTAATCTTTCTTAAGGAAATTTGAGATATCAAAACAAATCCACCAAGCCGTGATGTTTTGCACTGCGTATGCGACCATCCCATTAATCAAATGTATGCTTATCGTAGTTCAATAAAACGACCGGTCAGCATCATAAGTTGCACAATGTGTAACGTAGGGACGTTAGGATTTTCACACTGGAGTCAATTCTGCTTCAGGGCTGCGTAGTGACCTCTAAGAAAAGCATTGATGCACGGTTTGCAATTCAGCCACCACCCGAAACTTCCAATTAGTCCCATTTCCACCACTTCAACAACCACTACCACTTACAAGAAGTAACACATGAACAGCAGTATTCCTTATCTGCCGCTTATGAGTCATTGGACAAGGAAAATGTTCTGGCAGATTCACTCACGTATGCAGTGATCGCTGCAAAGGTCCTTCGGGATATCGTACCTAGAGTCTTAACTGTTACACCTATACGAACCGAAAGAAAAGCAGTAGTCTCATATCTCCTGCCATAAAGACAGGATCAAAGATCAGCTGAGCTTGCAGTTCAAAAATAAGGGATCTGGCAATACTGCACTGAATGCTGAGTAGCAACTGTCTCTGAATCAACCGCCATCACATTGCGGAGTAAAGTGTCTGCATACTAACACAGTGAAATTCCTTGTACATTTTGATGAGCGTCACATACACACACACAAATTTTGTGCGATTAACTCGTCACTCGTACTTTATACACTGTGGCTAACCTTTGCTCACTAAACTACCTAAAAATTCTCCACTGAGGTAGAAAACGCTTTAATCGCAACAAATGCGTTGCAACACCCATACTGTGGGATATGCAACCATCCTAAAGTATTTCAAGCGCATGCTAATCAAAAGAAACAACTAAAGGACACAGAATGCAGGATCGTTTAGACACATTCTTTAATCAAGGCGTGCCATATCTTCCTTCCAAGAATTATCAAGCGATCAGAAAACACGAATTGGAAAATTAGCGGTTTACCCGAGCAACAATTTTTTTAGCAATACTGTTTCGCATTAACTAACGTATAGAGAATAAAACGGGAAAAGTTAAAACTCGTGGTTTAATCAAACGGCTAAGCAAAAGAAACACTAGAAGGTCGACGTAGAAATCGGAATTCGCCTCTATTTGCATTATGGTTAAATGCCGCAGACCCATATCAAACACACGTTTAACCACCATGCGAGGTGGCAACTTCATTGCGGTGATAGGCAGTCTACAATCCTGCTTATAGAATCGTCAGTCCGTCATCCACAGGCAGGTAAATTTTAAGGTGGCAATTTCGATTTTCTCCACGTGATCTCTGCTAATTTGCTTCCAAAGCTGAACCATGTCTTTCTATTCGCCGGAGACCTTTCTTTCTTAGCTGATGGCACACGGAGTCGATGTCGATGCGCATGTTGATCGAATTATTAGAGCAGTACCATGCTTCTAGCAATTCTCTTTCTTTCAGTGATGTTGTTTGAGCCAAACTCAGCGTTTTGTTCTACTTGAAGCTATGTTCCTCCTCATCCGTATGCGCCGAGCCAAGAGAAAATGCAAAATGTTTTTACAAGTCCTGTGATGGTCTTGTATTCTTCTGGATAGTTTCCTTCCTATCTTTTCTCCATAGTTCATTTCATAATTATAGCAGTTCATTTTATACACGACGTTTGTTCGTTCTTGTGCATTCCGAATATCCATGGGGTTTGACAATATTATTTTCAAAGTAGCGGTTGGCTTATGAGCGACTCTGATGCTGTGTTAATGATCAATCTTGCAGTCATTTCAGATATGATCCTCATATATGACAAAGCAACCCTCTTGCTTGCATTTGGTATCGGCAAGGTGTTCATAGGTTTATGGTTTAGACATCTGCGGATGAAGCTGCGTGGGGATCCATTACGCTGTAACCAATCGAATAAATGTTTTTCTTCTACCCGTTTGGCTTCCACTGTACTGCAGTGTGTTGCAATTCAGCGAAATAGTATCCACAAGCAAATTATTTTGTGGCACTTTAGGTGTTTAGTACAGAAATTCAAAATCTGGTACGTATATGTGCGTTTTCTGTGAACGGATGTTTGAAAATCACCATCCTTTGTTCTTGTCAATAACACGTCAATAATTGAGCATGTTTTCTGCCTCTAACTCCATTGCAAACTGAATCACATCCAATGCTTGCTGAGTAACTGGTGCGCTATCACTACTTCACTGCGTTTCAGTATTACAAATGTATCGTGGATATAGTGTACCAAAAAATCGGGTTCATAGCTTGTAGTAGATCTTCTTCCAACTTTTGCCTGACTATCTCAGCGATCAGACCTAATACTGATGTACCCATCGGTGCCCCATTTACTTGTTCATGGATCTCTCCGTTGAACGAAAAGTGTTAGTACATAAAAATTCGAGCAACATGCACATCCACATCTACCCCGTGTATCATCAGTTCAGAAAGAAAGATTGCCGGCTATACGAAATACATAGCTCAGACGCGGAAGCAAATGGGCAGAGATCACGTGGCGCAAATCAAAATTGCCACCTTCAAATGTCACCTGCCTGTGGATGACGTAATAACCATTCAATAAGCAGGATTATACACTACCTATCACCGCACTGAAGATGCCACCTCATATTGTAGTGAAAGTTACGCAATCGCTTTATCAAACCCGAAAAACGATGAACAGGTGGGTAACCAAATCAGACTACTAGTGTTCCAAATTAGTTCTCATATCAAGCACGTCATGTGCTTATAAAGAAAAGCCAGTCTACTGGCAACTACAAAGGAGCCTCACTTTACCAATCGTATCTGCCGGACTACGGGAGGTCTGGAGGAGTAGTTGGACATGCCTTGACAAAAACAACTTGTAGAAGAAGTGTCATAATACAATCAAACACAAAAATGAACGACTTCACAGACGTCACCAATCTTCCATCAGTAAAAACCTGCAGACCAAACCAAAGCCCGAATATAAATATGATTGTTTGCAAATTATAAATACAATTTTTATTCTCGGCAAAGCGAGGCATGTATTTACAGTCATTATCATAAAATGATAAAAATGTGTGAAGAAAATTTATGACACGCTTTTGATAACACTGCATTAGTGCATGCATGTGTTTATAACGGTGTTTAGGTATAGATTTGTAGCTTTGTTGTATTTTTTGTGTTTATGACAAGTTGAAAGCCTCAGCTATGCAAGGATAGACGATTGATATCTGTTTATTCGATATAATTATCCATATATCCACGAGGCAGATTTCAGTTGGTGTCGAGTCACATTCGCCAAATCACGGTGTTGCTAAATGGATTTTTGTCGCAATTCACAGGAGACAGCTTGCTAGGCGAAAGTCCACCACATCCTGGAACACTGCCGTTGAACTATTTGCTGGAACCGGTTACACCCGAGCCACTCAGTTGGCACTCCGAGGAGGTTGTTCGGCTAGCCAGTCTTTGAGAAGAGGACGATATACGTTTGCCACCATTTAGTAGCTGATTGCTATGACACGAAATGAATTTAATAATCCATAAAATATTTTATCCAATCGATTAATGAAAGCCGATGTTGAGCTATTTCATGAATTCTAGCAAATTATTTGCACTGTGTTATACGATTGGTAGCAAAGCTTTCGCCACGAATCTAAACTTTGACATGGACAATCTGACAAAATAACCAGCGAGGAACAGTTAGCTTCAACTTAGTATGCGGTTTATGACGAAAACTCTGTTGAAAGTGTAGACCACAGTTTCTTTGCTACAACGATCAAGACACATTTTTTTCAATTTTAACTAACATCATCGATTGCGAATGCGGTAAACCACATAGCTAAACACCTAATTCTTTCAACCAATGTACAAACCGAACTTGTTTTGAGACGCAACGGGGTGACAGTGTTCCGCGGACAATTTCAAAAGTTATATTGTGTGTAAGCAAACTTCCCAAACTAGCTTGCAATTAATCATACTTGGCACATATAGAGTTGCCATTACGACCGCAAAAGTCTACATGATAGTTAATGCCGATATTCGTGGGTACCCGTTTAGTAACTAAGGTACATGGTCATGTAGATGAAATCGGCTAGTATAAACCGAAATCAAGCTTACGCATGATCACAAAGGTCCTGCTACGGCTGTTTATTCGTTCCACAATGAGAGCCGAAAGAGTGTGTATTAGCAACCTCTTAAATTCTACGTCAGTTCTCAGACAAATATGTTTTCTTTTCCAAGTAGTTCCACAGCGGTCTCATTAGTCAACCTTCTGGATACGCGCCCGAATATTTCACTGCCATGCTTTGGAAGATATGTTGTTCCAAGTAAGAGCAATGGTTGTGAAAGTGGACCAGCTCCAGTACCTATATTATCATCAGGTTTGTCGGAGGCTACAATGAATCTCTCCACTTTGTTGGACGATACCTAGAAAAGTAGCCAACGGTTTTTGAATAAATAAGCAGTGCCTCTTACTTCATCTCATCTTTGGCCTCTATGCAAACACTGCGCATTAGGAAGACTCTGTGCTCTTCCCATTTAGGTTAATAATTCACACTTTGAGGAGGGAAGGGCACGGCATAAGCTAGGGCTGAAACGAAACTAGCGTTTATTGTTATTAATCATTCATAATATGCATTACACCCAAGTTTAGTCAGATACACATACACCCATTATCTGTGAGTTATTGTCAACTCTTCCTTTGTTGCCCTTGACAGCAGTTCCAAGAAATTTTGGTAACACTACACATGCAATCCTCGTACTGCTGTTGTGCATGCGAAGTCCAATGCAAAATAATAGCATCCTGGGCCGACCTAGTTCTTCGAGCAATATTGGTGTAGGAGTAACTTCTCCTCTCACCACTGATCACATTCTTGTTCCCGGTTTACATAGTTCCCCAAATTCCTCCCCGCCTGTACCTATCTCGCCTTAAACAACTTTTAAACTCAACCCCTAACGTACCAAACATACCCATATCTCCTCCATCGACATCAACAGCCACATGTTGCCGCAGGCCAGCGCGCCAAACACCCAACGTTGGTTGCTGGAATGTGCACACACTGCACGATCGGGACACTAATCATCGACATACGCAACAAACCGCATCAGTTGGCCAGGGAGCTTGCGCACTTGGATATTGCTATCGCGGCGTTGAGTAAGGCCCGAGTGGCTTATCAAGGCAAATTGCCAGGATGGTGCTAGGTTGTTTCTACCACATTAGAAATCCCGACTCAGCATCACATAAAAAGTTGCCGGATATGCAATTACTGACCGTCTGAATGGCCGCTTGACGGAGGAGCCGATTGGTATCAGCCCATGGCATACGTCGCTTCGTGTATACCTCAGACGCAGTAACTTCGCAAGGTGTATTAACACGTATGCTCCAACCGTGTATTATCCGGATGACACGCAATATCAGTATTACTAACAATTGGCCTCTGTTATAAGATCAGTCGCAATGAGTGATCGACTATTCATGCTTGGTGATGTCAATGCACATGTAAGGCTTAATGACATTTACCATTTAGCTAATTACGCCGATGACATTTACTTTGAAGTTATCAGTAATCTGTCTCCGCGGCACATGCTACTACGGTTTCGTTAGTATGCCTAGGCGCAGCACACCTTGGGTGGTGCTTTCAATGGCCGAGAATGGTGCAGAATTATTATCACTGTCAAACTCAGTGTTTCGTGCATTGTGACGGATAGACAGACCGAATCAACTTAGGCCTAATTTTGTGGACACAAAAAGACGATTATGGTAAACCAGACGAAACACAGGTATCCCTTCATATTTTTACGGCATCGTTCTTTATTACACGTTTACTATTCTACAACCATCGGCTCCTAGCATGGAAATGTGGCTCCTTTACTTACCTCTAACCGAAGGTATACACGTTTGCATTATTAAGGTCCATTCGTTGTACTATTCTCTCATTGGGTTTGTAGTGGATGTAGCAAAACCGTGGCCTGCATGCTGACATTCCGCGGTCGTCAAGGCCGAGCTTGACGATAGTTTCAAACACTGGACGAATAAATGCAGGTTTCCATGCACTTGAGGAATTTTCCTAACTAGATTCCATGATCCACACAGTAATAGGAGCTCAAGATCATGGTACCACATTCATATCATTGGGCAACATATAAAAGTGACGCTTTACAATCTTACTCAACGGGGCTTCACCGTTCATGTGGACCTTTTCTTACCTGGGTGTCACTCATAAAGCAAGTGATCTCGATTTTCTTCACACGCCTATGTGTGTGTTGCTCATTGTGAATAGTGGAAAAACATAGTCCTAAATTTATGCCCAATTCTTAGCCCACAATAACCTAACATTACAACGTTTGTGTGTTCGACGGATTCAATGGACACTGATGGATCCCTTAGGTTTGTCGGCTATCTTTCAGCATTGTTATCTTAAAATGCAGCTCGCTTTAGGACTGTGTTACCTTTAGACTACCAAGCGCATGCTGTTTAACATATTCAACATTGGTTCTTACATTAGAGTAAATAATTTGATTTATGAATCAACAATTGTTCCAAGATTACAATTACTCCTCAATGCTTTCTCTCTGTTGCTGCAACTATCACAACTTTGGCTCATTCTTGTAAATTAAACCATCCCAGCAAGAAGCTGACTGGCTATTAACCTGCTAACGTTGAGACTACTTGTTCTGTACTACGTATTATTCACGGGAGGAAGTGTATATTTCCCGCTGTTATCCGTCGTACTGAGAATAAGTGCGCTTAGGAAAAGGTAGCTATTATCTAGGTAAGAAGCTAGGCAGAAGGAAAAAGGTGTCTGCGAAAATTTGCATTATTCTGTCAAATACTCTAGATTGGCCTATAGGTAGGTAAGTTCCACTGTGTAGATACTGCTGCACTTTAGTACAAATTTAATTGCTAAATAAATCAATACACTTATGCAGTTAATTTGTAATGCAGAATATCGGTAACCGAAATGTGTGAAGACAGATTGTTAATGAATTGAAAGCGGCTAAATTAGCATGAAAACCGCAGGCTGCATGGGAAAACCATGCGTTCAGCTTTTCACCTAATCTGCGCCATTAGCCGAGGCGCTTAATGCCAATTATTTCTCTACCCTTATGCGATTAACTATGCATTGCTCAATGTATTTATCGCAAATCATTCATTCTGATACTAGCCATACTTAAATGATTCCATTCTAACCCCCGATTCAGATACTTTCATACACATACTCTGCAATATGCATCGGTGTTCAACCACATGAAAATTGAGGATTTCTCCAGTCACAGTGGGTCATTCCCCGTGTTATACCCATCTTTGCCCATTGGCGAGGAGAGCCACCGACCGTCTTACCGGTGAAAAACAAACCAATCACTTATGTTTGCTGGACGCAGCAAAAGTGTTGTTTTGTTTTTATCCTGCACATTGCAAAGACCCGGCTGTACTCGATCTGAGGTATGTACAAATTGCACTTTATTTGTGTTTTGTTTAATTGTACTGTGGATAGAAGTATCGGCTTTAGATATTGTTTAGAATCTGGAGTATTTCTTTTTACTAAAGCTCGAAACGAGTCTTTGCGTTACATAAATAGCTTATCGCTACAGTAGATTATACAGCCACAGCAGCCAAATTTTGAGTAATTGGATGTTCTGCAAGCTAATACTCGTAAATTAGTTAACACGGTGTCAAAACTATTTCGAAAGAAGAATAAAGATCAGGACGTAGCTTGATTTACTAGATATATTTTCCTGTGAACGCGTCAAAGCGCTTGTCAGCGAATGAGTGATATTACCGCCATGTAACGCATAAAACAGACGACATATATAACATAAATAACGATAAGACGTCACTGTTTTATTGTGCCTATTATTACTGCATCATTCTACTTGGTAACCGTATTGATGGCATTACATTTCCTATTATTGTATTTGTTTCTATATATTGTTTTTACCTACACTTGTTACTAAATTTATGGCTGCCATGCAGGTTAACTTTCAAACGTTATCTATACACGGATAGTCGTATTATTTGCTTAGAACCTTACGTGCGATTTTCCAAAGCTATTAGATTATGGCTGCTATTCTTACATGCAATCCATACTCATGCACATTCGTAGTGTTATTGCATATGAAGTTTATTGTTTCGCCATCCAGTTTTTGTTATTCCGTACATATGTGTAAACCAATGCCCGCTCGCAACACTGCAGTACTCCAACACGAACCAGGGACTTTGTTGTGCTATAGGATATCTTTAGTCGCAGCGGGTAGTGCTGAACATCATGTTGAATTACTAAGTGGAAACCAATCAGAAAATAGTAACAGCCACACTTTAGCTTGACAGACGGATCATATTTTCAATATCTAATCGCTTGATGTCTAACAGGGGATCGCCCAAATTACAATTCGCGCTAACAGCTGTTCGTGTCGCGATAACTTCACAACTTGAGAGATGGGTCTTAATACATTTCTTCTTGTGTGACACTGTGACTTATTGCGGGTTGCAATATGAGGTCCATTTATCCCATCGCAAGTGCCTCAGTGCGTGCCCCTAAACTGATACTGCCTTCGGTGAGACGCAGTGAGATTCAGAAAAGACACCAAGATTGATTTCGGAACAACAGCAATACGATGTGACATGCAAATCAAGGTGCATGGGCACAGTTAACATTCTATGCACTGATGAATTGGCCGAGATATGTCAGCAGTCAGAAGGAACGACCAGGGGGAAATAAATAATAACACACGACGTACTGACTGGTGGTTCCACATACCTGTTATTTCTCGCTCACGGACAAGAGACGACTGGACCGGCTATGGTTTACCTTCCGACACGGATAGCTTGCATTTGCTAATATAGGAGACGGCATATACAGCGCACACGAAAATTATTCATATATGTTCCAATATGCTTTACTTTTTCTTTAAAGTGTGCATATATGTATTTCCTGTTCTTTCAGCGCCAACTTCAAATCAGCCGAGCGTTCAATAAACAGTGGATTTAATCGCACCTTTTCCTGCTAAATTGTACAATTGCTTACTCCATCTACGTCATCATTTTGTATCATCCTTATTCTATTGCGCTAGGGTGCAGTTTCACTGGAATGATTAACAACTGACTTGAAGCATTTTAGTATCTTTGTTGCACCTCCCCATGACAGATGCACCAAAGCTAAGCTTCCTATATTAGGCTTATCTAACTCGGTTTATTCCGCGTTTATTTCAAGTTATTGCTCAGTACATCGTTGTACTAATCATGATCAATGTTGATCTTGCTATCTTCACAACTAAAGTCTTGCATGATGACAAACCGAGACGGCGAATTACAGCATGTCCTGTTAATATTATTATTCGGCCGCGATTCACAACAGTGCCTAACCTCCATGGTATTGCTCACCAGACTACCTACATTCTGCTCTTCGAAATCGATTTTTAGATTACATGATCCTAGCTTGACCAGATGCCCAATGCTGACAAGCACGACACTTAGAGAGCCGATGCATCGCTGGATAAATATTTAGTCAATGCATGAACTCATTCGTATTTGATGTGAACGTAGAGTTTCGAAAAGAATTGCGTTGTTGATGCATATCAGTGTTAAGGTAGCAAATTACGCGGTATGTTTCCAAGTATGTAGATACGTGCAAATCCATAGGTTACCAGCTCTTTCCTGCTTACAGTTCACCTCAAGTGTACAGTTGAAATCTGGAGCACAATGGTCATCGAGTGTCCCTCGTTTTGCTACGTCGAACCATTCATGTGAAAAGAAATTACCAAGGAAAATCCGTGGAAATTGAACAATTATAACCATTAACCGAGTAGCTTTTATCATGACTTCGACAGTATATTAGTTGTTCCACAGATTAGTGACGAGAATGAGCATGGGTGTATTTTCATTTGTGCATCAGCCATAATGATTTTACCGGGGCTTGTAAATACGCAGAGAACTAGCGGACAGTAAGCGGATGCGCAGAGTTGCTTACCAGAAGCTGAATTGGAAATGACCAATTTTCTGGATAGATAAAGCTTAAAGTAAAACCAACGGTACTGGCACGTCTTGGCATCAAAAATGAAGCGGCGCAAAGCGTAAATGGTTTTGGAGCACAGAATGTTCATACCGAAGGAGTATGTTGGAGACGGTTACAAAAGAGTTTATGACCACAGCCTTATGTACAAATAGTTAAGTTGTTTGATGAGGGTGGCGCTATGTCTTGAACGTTATTCAAACTAGTGCAAACGCTGTTTGTAAAGCCGCATGTCTGATGGTTAGCAGCGGGCCTTAGTTGATGTAGAATGGCGGTAGTTTTCGCTCCAACGAAGCTGTAAGCAGCGAATAGGTGGCATTGACACCTGTCAATGCTTAAGGTTGCGCATAAGTCGTAACGACGGCAGTAGATGAACGTACCGGTAAGCGACACTGAGAAACTATAGTGCACATCCCATCGCATTCGCAGGCTTTGCGGTCTCTCTCATCAGCTACGCAAACCAGATTGTGCATATAGGAGGCAATAGCTAAAGGCACATTTCTTTACTGTCCCAGTTGCATATTAATCAATCTAACTTCTAAACCTATTGATAGCGGATGCGTCACTATTCCTAAATGGGTTCCGCCTAAATATTAAAGCAAAAGTTGTAAGGTCGTTGTTAATGTTAACATCTAATTGCTTAACAAAACATCGACAAATCTTATTTGGTACTTATTCGCATGCTTGCATAAATGACCGCTAGCCTGACCTCCATACGAAACCCAAGCAGGTTGGTAGCACTATTATTTATAATATTTATTATGTCTCTATCCAATTTGGGGAAGTGCATACATACGTTTGGACCAATGCATGTGCATATGTTGCATGTTGTTGTTTGGACACGGATGACACCAATCAGTGGATTTATGGAATGTTTCCGAGGAGGATACTCCTATCGATTTTGTTTCGATAACTTACTGCAGGGAGCCAGCATTGGGGCAAACCGAAAACAACATTACCAGGACATGAAGTAGGTGGGTGCGGGATGAGTAAATGTTTATTTCAGTCTTTACGAATGTAAGACAAATTTGATTGATGCGAAATCCGTGGACTGAGCAAAAGGGCGGTTGCTCAAGTGCGGTAGAAAACAATATTGCACGCGGAATAGAAGCACGATGAGCACGCTCCTATTCGGTTTACTAATCCAGGAAAATATTGCGGCGTATCTGGTACTTTTGCCTGTGTAGTGACTATTCAAATATTTCAGGAGTTACATGTTGCTTGAGCTCTCCGGTGTGACTGCAACTGATGTGAATTTTGAAAGGTACCTTCATGTCTAAATCCCTGCAGCTTGATTGCTGGCTCCAGGAGACAGTTGGTTGTCGATGGAGGGGAAGGGTTACACCTTCTTCATGACGGTGCTGAGCTCAAAGACTGGTTCCTCGTATCCTGCTTAGAATGGTCTACGACCCAGCCACCGTCCTGTATAAGACTTGTATTCGTGGTTTCAAAATTAGGTCAGATTGCTTTTATTCAGCTGGTGCATGTTAGCATGCCGGTCCCGTTGCTGAAACCTTGCTCCTATCCACATGCATCCCGGTCTTGTTCGTTCTGGTTTACACGCGATATGGGGTGTGTGGTTGAGAATGCGGATGGTGCAGCGCAAACCAACAATGATCTCTCTGTAGGCGCAAGTGTCGTGTAGCTGTCTCCGTGGAGGCAGCAGTACAGCCAAATCCGGACACGGATGCCGCCAATCCATATATTAGTTTTCGACGCATTCGACTTTCAACGTAGACGTTGCTGATTAGCGCATCAGTAGTCGCTTCAACAATAGTACAATGGCCGTTCGATGGACTGGGGTTTAGTGTCCTAGCTAATCACCATCGGAAAGCGTTTCTTTTTGTCTGATCAAATTGTTTTAAAATTTGTTATTGCGACAACAAGTCATCTGATGATGCGAATTTTAAAATCGTATAGTCTGGAAAACCTCGGAGTATAAAACATGAGGTCATGTGTTTCTTTTTACACAATCAGGCATTGGTAGGGGGATCCAATTTTATTGCATTCCCATGAAAAAGGTTTGTTAATATGTCATAGTTCAGTTTGTACGTACATTAACATAAATAAAAATCGTTCTACAACGGCATGTTTACATTTCAAATATAATTGATTTAGTGAAGACATCATTAGTTCACAATCTATACCACTGCTTGATTGATTTCAGCCATAACGTTTTAATCTTCAGATTTTATCCGTAATGCCGAAACTTTAATCCAATACCACTCTACATTTAATCCAGATCACACTGAGGGATCATCCGTAGACCTAGCATGTGAGAATTGATGTAAGTGCGCGTACGTGTAGCATGTGTGTGCGGTGCAACAGTTTCGGGGTCATTACGCCCATTGGCCTAAACATAAAAACGTGATAGCCAAAATGCGAACAACGCACACGTATGGCATACGGGGACATAACCTTAGTTCCGAAAGTTCAAGGTGATTTCCTGCATCTGACTTATATGTGGAGGAGACCATACAATTCTGCGCGGGAACTGCACGCAGTCGGCAGGGCAAATAGAAAATATTCCTCATAGTTCAACTACCGACTTTGTCGTTAATTGTATTTATTTGGCCTTTAAACTTTATATCACATTAAGCGATGGGTAGATGAAGAAGGTACGCCTGTCATCCGTCCGATGCAAAGGATCTTATCCTGAAGACATATGAAGAACTCAACGACTGGAAGAGCATTGCATCTCTGTTATCGGTAAAGGTGAAGCTATGTGGAAGCTGGGTTCGAACATTAGAATTGAATGAGCCCACAAGAGATCGCAGCGTCGAGCATCGAATGTGTCTGTCCGATAGTCACTGGGATTGCCTGGTGGAGTAGATGAAATAGGACACTACGGTTACCTTGGATACTCTTCGGTTACGACTGTAGGTGGGGCTCGAGGTGGACGTGTGAATCAGCAGAATCGCTCGCAACCTAGACGGTTGCCTCATGACATTGAAGAAATTACATGCAGTAACAGAATCCATGAATACGATGGATAGAAAAAGACTAAGGTGGTAGCACGTGTTGAAGTTGATGAACATGGGGGCAGAAGCATAGTGAGCGGTATGGATAGATGAGACAAACTTTAATTTGTTTTGCGCTCCAGCAAGAGGATGTTCATCACGTGGCACCCGTGCGCACTGTACGCTGCCGAACAATCGGAGACTACATCTACATCTATTCAATGCGACGAATGAGGATGGTTTGCTAGGATACTCTGCCCGAAGAGACAGTTCTAATATATAAGGATGTACGCGGATTTTGCGGCTGATCATACTACCGATACCATCCATTTTGCCGAAAGCGGTCTCTTTATTTGTGATAACGCAGACTGTCACACCGATCAGGTGCGTATAATTTCAAGAGGAGCGTTACAGCTCAAGAAGACTTATACTATTGGCACTGTACTCTCCGGATGTGTACCCACCTGAAGGAATTCGGGGTACCACAAATACCTAGGTTACACTAACCATGAGGCAGCAATATTCTGAGATACTCTTAGGGGATCTCGATGGCGTACTGAGTATAACAGAATGGAAGGTGCAGTTCTTAAAGCATGCTGTTGTGAAAGCGCGTGCTTGCGTGACGCTGCACCACTGTCAACTAATTCTGGAGCATGTGCGAAATAAAAATACACGTGCTTTGCACCTACTCAAACTGTAGCCTACTCAACCCCACTGATATATTTTGTTAACGTTCATCGATATTTTCCTTTAAAAGCAGGGTGGGGCCACCCCGATTACGGTATACCGTGACTTTCAATTGGAACTGCTCTGGCTCTGCAAAAGTTCACTCAGGGATAGCAATATTTACTGTTAAGTTCAAGTATGGTGGGTTTACGCTGCAGTGGTAGACCTGTGTTGTTAACCTGTCGTTATGTGGTACGTTGATAGCTACCGATATTGCGAAGACATGTCGCACGCCGTTCGAACGAACTTTGGCAACATTGTACAGGTTTCTGGCTGTATATCATAGATACTGGTTACCATAGGCGTCGGTGGTTTGCTGCATGATCAATGCATACAATCCGGCCACGAGTCATTCCATCAAATTGGGCTACGATCACAGTTGATCTGATGTTGGCCGGCCCTCCTCCCAGAGGAATATAACCATCAGCCTCATCGACGAAGCGGAAACTGGAGACAAAACGGTCTGCTTACACAAAATGGGTTTCAGCCGACTGATTCCGAAGCCTCAGTGCACAGAAGCAGGCGAGCGACGCTCTGTTGGTTGATTATGCTGAAAAATTCACGACGGTTTTCGCACATGAAGCACTCAAGTGAGTGTCATGAGATCGAACTGGCAGGTTGAGTTTGACCATATGCTCTGAAATCCTTGTGGACCGAGATCACTCATTTTGGACAAAGTAATCGCTATTGCAAGTACAGTGGAACATATGAATGACTGAGGCGGTAATTTGAGAGTCTGGCCTGTCCAGGTTGGATACAAAAGGCCGTTTGTTGTCTTGTTGCAGAAGCACAATATCAGCTGTGTTACAAAACTTATTCACAGACTGACCGTGGTGGAAACGCAATCTCTTGTCATTTTGGTCGTCAATGATTAATAGCGTTATGAGTAGATTATTCTTGGGGACGTCGGACACCCCTTTATTTATAATACCCGCGTTCGCTTTTAAGTGCCGTGCTATGAACCATTCTAGGTATATCCGTTTTTTAAAATGCTGAGGAAACTAGTTGCAGCTACAGAACTCCCGCACCTAGAGCTTGAGCCAAGAAGATGTGCGCTCGCTAAATGCCAACAGACTTGATTAGCTATTTTAGAAGGAAGTATAGCTGAACATCCAAAACATGTACACATTTATGTCTGTTTATTAAAATTGTTGTTTTGGGAGGAGAGTGATCACTGGAGCCGCACATCGGTTGGGTGTGTAGAGTGCACAGTGGTGGACTTTGTTCAGCGTCAGTGTCAGGAGTCGGTTGCGGTAACTGAAATCAGACGTAAACTGGTTTTAGGCGATCCATGCTGGCATAGTCTTTAGAGCCATTTCTGTCCAATACGAAATACGTCTCCTTGCGAGCGGTGACTTTGAATGGGTCTTTGTAAGTTGGTGTCAAATGCTTACAAAAGCATCGATGCGTACTAAGACGAAAGGGCACTTACACTAGTCGGGGTGAATATGTTGGTTTCTAGAATTGAATCGCAGTGGAGTTGGACCAATTATGCTGAAGTATTGTTTCAGTCGTGTAACGCATGACGTAGGATCGACTTTGCAGTGAACCTAAAATGTAGTACTAAATCTCCAGGAAGGCTGAGTGTCATGCCGAGGGCTGATTTCGTTGGACAATGAAAGATATTGTCCTTCAGTGTTGTGGATACAGTAGATTGATTCGGTTGCTGATTCAGTGGTTTATTTGTTCTCCATGCTTGGCGATTTTGTTGCAAGCGTTTCACTGCCATGCTAGGTGGCATCGTCAGTGCACAGAGATTCAGCGTGTAATTTCTTGCATTCAGTAAGATCGCATGCCGCATATCACCGCAATGATAAGTCTCTTTTTAGACGCCAATATTCACCGCTTCACAATCAGAGAGCTAATTGTTTGCGTTCGTAGGATAGAGTAAACGCTAATCTAACGAAATTCGTTGCCCTACGTTCTGGAAATGCTTGCAACCTAAGCTTTTGCTTGTGCCATGGAACTAGGCTTTGGAGCTTGTGTTTAAAATAAGCATTTGCGGATAGATGGCTGGAGGATCCTAAGACACCGCCGTAATAGAATGAGTTACTGCCTGGTTTATGTCGCCGCAATTTTCACTTGAAACAAGCAGTCAAGCTCATCCTAAAATATTGCACTGGGACGGCCTCTTGAAATTCACAGTAAATAAAAAAATAAGTTGAATATTGCTGGAAGATACGAGAAGCTGTTCCCTGAATAATGGTTTAACCTTTACTTGACATTGCATTAATACTTTACCAGAAATAATCATGGGTGTAATTTCAAATTTGGCAACACAAATTTATCAGAATCGTTCTGCTATATTGTTCCATTAAACCGGAATTCTATATAAGCACATGACAGGTGTTTTGGACCGAGAAAAAATGGAATGAAATGAAGCGGTTGTCCGAAATGTTATGTGTATGTGTTTGGAAAATTTTTTCAGTCACCATCGATACCGTTTTCGAAAGCATTATCAAGGGGCTATGACGGCCTTTTACGTATTAATCAAGTTTTGGATGAGTAACTGCTTACAAATTGCAAGATTAAGGTTGCAAAGTGTATAGTATGGGAGTTCTTTCCAATACTTGTAGTAGTGGGCTAAGTAGCGACCTCCGATTCTTGTAGTAAAGTTTGAATTCATAACATACATCTTTGTTACGGATTGGATACTTGCTATTTAAAAATATAGGAACACCATTATAGAGACTGCGAATATGCATTTTGTGATTAGGTAAAGAAAACATAGGTTTAACTTCATTCTCCAAAGCTAACCAGGGTCAAATTCAAGTTTGTCACCGCACTCTGTATACCAACTTTAAGGAATGTCCACGTCTTATTTTCGTAAAGCGTCTCTGGACCCTCTCTAGTTTATGCTGGTCAGATTTCTGCATATTAAACTAAACCACTGAACAGTATTTCATAGACAGAATTACAAGGGTTTGCTAAATCGATATGCATGATTCCGTAAAATTGATGTCAAATGTAACCGATGGTCTTCATGGCTTTGGAAAAATTAAAACGTCACAATGTGCAGAAAAGCTAATCTTGACTGAATATCGCACGCCCAAGTCGCGAACTGTCCTGCATGTTGAGGTACATGCGCCTTATGTTAAGAAATTGTGCAGCGGTACGGCATTCATACGACGATATATTACGCTTGTCCACGGCAGTTAACATCTGCAGCAGTCGGTTTTGGATTCTAAGGCAGATAGGTCATCCTGAATGAGAAGTACCGCTTCCTGGGTATGTGCACGTGCTTCTGAATAGACAACTTTAATGCCATCAATTAAGATAAGGGTAACACTATTTCTGATTCTTTGGACTTTATCGTTAATACATATCAGAAAAAAAGAGGAGGACCATAATCACCCTTGAATCACTCTACTGGGATGACTTTCGGTTTAGAATAATGGTCGCCGATGCGCACGACCTGCTCTCTACCAATTATATATAAAGACAGCCAAGACGACATCGGTTCTCCAATGCCTATAGCCATTCGTTTGTCTAGTAACCTTCTGTGACGTATTCTAACAAAGGCTTTTTGCATATATAAAGAACCTAATTGCAACACTGTTTCCGTTGTCTATTTCCGCCGTTGTGTAGACTTAAATGTCTAGCTGGTATATTGCGCTAGATCAAACTTACCTGATGCCGTCTTGCAAAATGCTGATGATGTTAGCCTCGTTTAAGATTACAATAGTTACTCTTTCACTACACTTTTTATTATACAAATACTATGGGTGTGTGATTGATGGGGTAAAGATTATAAATTCTTGGGTGTCGCCATTTTTGTATCGCGTGATAACGGCAGAAATTTCCTATTGACTACGGTATACACTTTTTTCAAAAGAGAATGTAAAGAGATTGAACAAAAGCAAAAGGAAGTCACTACAACTGTATTTTATTAAAAAAGGGGATCCCATCAGTGCGTGTGCACGTTGGGGAGTTTAAGCGAGAGAGTTGACCAGTGCTTTTCACTATAGTGAATTCCACTATGTATAGACTTTCATTCCTGGGCGGCATGATAGCTGCTGGTGTGTCTGATGCTTCACTGACCATTGATTCGGCAAAATAAGCACTGAAAGCTCCGCAGGTAACACCTGGTACATCGTAGTATGTTCCACCAGGCGTGGTGATAAACTTGAAATCGTTACGGCAATGCAAACCTTCGGCACGCAATAGTTTGGTTAACTCAGCTGTATTGCTAACGCCATTCAAAGCTTTATACACTTCTAGTACGAGTTTTGTTATGTTGATGCCGCTGTTATTCGAACAGCTTCGACTGCTGTAAAATTAACGCAAAGTCAACAGTTAATTTCTGGCGACGTTTTCGTGCTGCCTTCAACGCCTTGTGATTGGATTTATGTTTAGTCTAGTACGCACATTTTGGTGGTACTGCTTAATCGATGCAGAAGCCAAGTTGCTTGTTAAGGACATGAAGAGAGAAATAAATTGTCACAATTTATCGAAGGAACCAGCTCCCTGAAAGAGTTTCAGTTAACGGAACTAACCAGGCAATAATGCATTGTGTTCTGTACATCGGCCATGAGCATTCCTTGACGGCATTTGAACACTTAATCGCTTAAGTGATCGCTTAAGTGAATTTAATCAAGAACGTTGAAAACGATAGCAGGTATGTCCAATGAAAAAATCAGATCCAGTATACTTACCCCTCTGGTAGGTTTGGAAACGTTTTGTTGACAGCCATTCATTTGAATACAGGTAAGGTTTCGACATTTCAAAGGAGCGATTCCCCTAGCCATGAAATCGGAAGCAGATTCAAATCACCCGCAAAAATTATGTATACATGGTAGGCTGGTTTTGCATTCAAAGCAAGGTCTTCTTGGCTACAGTTTGGCGCGTAGTATATACCTCACATAAGCGGCTGCTGCTGAGTAACGGATATCGTAAGCCACAGTTATTGCTAAAAATGTTTCAGCAATAAGTGCGAGAACGTTTCTGCCGCGAGTGTTCGTTTCAGTTAAGTTACACAGCCATCTCTTTGACGACCAGGCCAATTTAACATATACCTGCTATTTTCGATAACAGTTAACTGATTGTCATATATGTCATCATGACACCAAGACTCCGTGATAAATATTTTATAATATTATTTACAAGAAAAAAGAACGTAGTTTGTGGATCTTATAATGAATGCTTATCAAAAATACTGCGATGGATGTGAGATATAAAGAAGTTTGTTTATGTTGTTTTATAAGCCCTGGAGTTTCAAGCCGTGTTCCTGGATCCAGGCTAGAAATTGTTGAAATAATGCATGTATTGCCAACAGTGGAAAATGATTTGGAGGCGGCCACAGCGGAGGGGATTGTCACTGAGTATGGCCCTATCGAAAATGGTTTGAGGAAAATATTTTATAATTGTTGTAATAGCTTGTGAGAGGTGGAGCGTTAGGTTGTGTCCTCTGCATCATATCGTTTCTACGATGTTGATTACGTAAAGCATTTCTAATTATTAGAGGGTTGCAACTTATAGTACGGAAACTGCTGAGGATTTTGGTATAATTCAGCTAATTCATCATTGTCACTCCTAATCAGCAGGATAAGGCTTGTCTGGAAAACAAACAGACTCCGGCGTTTTGACGTTCTGGGTGTCGTTCTGGGTGTCGTCATTGGTGTGCCTCCCAGCGGAACTATGCCTGGTTCGGCCCCCATGACTTCGGTATGCCAGCAGCTGGTGTCACTTCGCTATGGGTGACAGCCGCGGATCTGCGTGTTTTACAGTTGACTATGATATAGACCGGCTTATCTTCCACTGCCAAGCCAAATACGAACTGTGCAGAGGACAATGGCTAGCCTCACTGGCTAAAATTTCCGCATGGCGCCTAAGTACCACAAAGGACTTAGAAGCTATACTGACTGTCACCCATGGCGAAGTGGCACTAGCTGCTTACATCCTGAAGTCCTGGAGGCGGAAAACGGCATAGGTCCGTTGGGAGGCGCACCAATAACGAGACCCAGAATGTCGAAACGCCGGCGTCTGTTGATTTCCCAGACTAGCCTTAGCCTGCTGATTGGGAGTAACAATGATGAATAAGCTAAATAGTAGCAAAATTCTTATTCATATATAACTTGATAACATATTCTTACAACCTTGTATTTTTTACGTTTTGCGTGATACGAATTTCGGATGACTACATGAAAGTATTGTCAAAATCACTAGTTGGTGCTTGATGATCGTCCTCTCTGTCAATGTCATGCCGGAGAAAAATATATTTTGAGGAAATTAGGAAGTTTAATTAGAGTACCTAGGAACTCACGTCGTTATAATACCGAACATCAAGTTACACACACTTAGCTATGGATGGAACCGCGGACTATCACAAACAACTGACGTTGAATGAGCAAGTTGATCATCTAATTTAGAATACCCAATCTCTCTATACAAGCAGTTTGTCAATATAGATGCGATGGTTTAACTAGTCTAAGATTGTAACTACTTCCAAGTATACAGCGTTGATTACTACGTTATCGAATGTTTCCGTCCAGCTTGCTTAGAAATTCAGCGATTTCGTACTGCAAGGCCACTTATAGCGTAGTGCGTGTGATATCTAACTGATGTCATTGCTCCCAAGTTGCTCTATGATGGTATTTCATAATTTGAATAGCACCGCGAACATGGTTATTGGTCGTGGAAGCCTACATAACTGTAAGACATATGTGAAGGCACTGAACCTACGGTTCAGCAAAATACATGGTGGCTGTCTTGATTAACATCGGCTAGATGTCAATCATGCCAATATTTCTACCCACACTAAGCAGCCTTTTTATTGCGCTCGTCGCACCGAAAAATAAGCGGCTTAACCCTAGGGTTCGTACGAGGTGTGTCTAAACCGGCTGGTAGGATTATTCAAAATGGAAAATGCGGATGAAACTTAACCGTAGGTAGTCAGAGGCAGACCACCTGTTATACGTAGAAATGAGATTACGCGCTGATATCTTTCAAGGTTTATAACACGACTATAAATTATTTTATACGTAATAACGTGTTTTATCGCTAGGTGTTTTTCATGCGTAAGTTGTTATGTACGGAAAAATATTTGCACTTTTCTTTTTAGGTTATTTATGTAGTTCTTTATATTGCACACGCATAAGCTTTATAAGCGCACCGGGACTAACTTTTAAGGACTTTTAACGTTCGGGTGATAAGGAATACTTCATTCGCCATTGGAATAAGGCTTGAGTTTCTCACAGCTTTGCTAGTTGCCTGATGAAATATGCGACAGAATCCATCCACAAAACATGGTGCGACGGCTAGGCTAAGATCAGACGTTTCAATACTCCGACCAGCCATTTCAGATGTTCTTGGTATTTTTCCCGATGTACCATAAAATCCTCTAAACAAAAGAGAAACTACTGTGGGAAAATCGTTATAAAACATACATCGTTAGAGAATAAGCTTGCTAAAGCACTCACCTTTAGGAGCCTCATATTTTTGGACGTGCACTTTTGCAGCTAAAACCTACATTATTTACATTGTGAACTTGCTGCGCACGAAATTTATTGTACTTCGCAGGCGTTAAATCATGAGTAACTGAATGATGGCAACTGGTATATTGCGAGGGAAAACAAAGTAAAACGCTTACGTTCTGTTATTACAATTCTGATGCGCGTAACAATGTCGACAGTGGCCTCAGTTCAGGTTAAATAATTTGAAACATAACTTGAGCAATTAGGTGTGGTCATCAAATATCCGAGCAAATCAATCAATATTTGACCAAACCTGCATGAATTCGGGGGTCGGAGCAAAACGAATTTGCATACCTCTCGTTGGTGAAGGGATTAATGTTACCTAGCATAACGCGAACACATAAGAATTACTCTGATACATAAAATATGTGCGCAACTACATTTCCTAGCAGCATAACCATAATTTAAGGTTTCATAGCAACATCAAATTAAACACTTTAGAACCTTTTCCAGTAGTAGTACTATATTTAAATCTTGCAATTTTGCCATGACGACCTGAGATGATTTATCTCGGTGTGCGATAAAAAATAATAAAATCAGATATGTGCAACAAACTTCAGTTGCTGACAAATTCAATATCAACCAGAACATCTGCGCATATTTGTACTCGGCACAACATATTTGCATGAAGTAAAAGCCGCACAAATGTCAGCCATCTTGGCTTCTGTATTCAGCTGTTTAGCAGGAATGTTAGCGTCTTGCTAACATTTATTATTTGAAATATACTTCGTTTGATTATTTATTGAATCGTTCTTCCCAATTTTACCGAACCCAATCCTAGGTCCACAAGGACTTACAAACTTTTGCCTGGTGAGTTAACCTGTTTATTTTCAATCCGTTCTAACGTCATTTGTCTTTATCTTTCTCTACCTATTAAATGAATTCCGCTGTATTGCGCATCATTAGTTCAAAGCTATCAGTACTTATTTACCTACCCTGATCAATAATAGGATTTACTAATCAAACGAATACAGATTTCAATATCAGTGGAAGTCATATTGAAAATTAGTTTTCATGAATGCGTACCAGAATGGTTCTGATCAGCTGAGTTAATAAAATTCAGAATGGTGAAATCAAATTCAAATGTGGAGAATTCATGCACTTTTCCGACATAGAATATTTTTAATAGCAATTTTCGCTAACTGCGAGGTGCATCGTATCCTAAACTGTTCTACAGTGCTGTTTCTCTAATTATGTATGCAAAGTACCAAATAAAATTGCAAGTTAGGATCAATTGTTTCAAAGGCTAAACCTATGTAGGTACTACAATAGGGCCTTCGCTAATGAATTAGTAAAGGCATTGAAACTTTCAGATGGAACTAGTTACGTAACGCATTCTGCACCAAACGAGTCGCAGTTCATCCTTGAGGCTTTGAATTGATTATCGGGTTAAATACGTAAATTACACGGCTGTTAAAGCCTTTCATGAAAAATCATTTCAAGGACCAGCAAACTAAGGGTCCTCAATAATGAGGGTAAGGCATTAGTGGACAAATAGTTAACAAACTTCAAAGCATAACACAATGACGTTCTAGAACTTATAGTATTTAAATTTGCACATATCAATTTATTTATTTATAGTAGCAAATACACGCTTTTTTAAGGATGAAAACATTCGAAATATTAGTTAATACACGTTGGATCAAATATGTACAATTAATGCATCATGGTATTTAGTAAAGCATTTGAATCCTGGGCGATGATTTCAGAAATCTGTTTCTTTATTTTGTAAAATACCCTGTCATTGCTTCTAAGCGGATTAATCCATTGCCTTAAGTAGAAACTTACAACCTTCTCTTGCTTATACTCATCAAAATGCAAAATTATTAACACTAGCAATTTTTCGTTTGGAATACCAAATGAACTTATGATTTTAGCTAGGCACAGGATGATTCAATTCTCCGGAAACGTTCAAAAGTAGTGTTGATGGGAAATGATAGGATAGATTTTCACAGCAACCTCCAATTTAGAAGGTTAGAGCACGTGATTCCTTAGCTTACACATGTAGTGTTAGATGATGAATTACTAGATCCTATCTCCATCTTATTGTACATGGTATTAAGCTGCATCCGACCCATAAAATCATACCATTTATAAAATTGAGGAAACCGTCGAACGCTCACGCTCCACTTTGCGATTAATTTTGCAAGCTAGATAGTGACTGCTCTTATCATGATTTCTATTACTTACGCAAGAGTCAATATTGTCTGCTTTAGACCCAAGACATCTTGGTCGCGCTTAGTAAAGCAGATAAAACATGCCTTTTCCATTTTGGTTACACTTTATAATAAAAGTTCAAGGGTGGCTTTCGTGCAGCCACCAGGGCTGCTAGGCTTGGGTGGCATGGATAGATGGTATCCAACCAAAGACCAGGTAACCAAGTCCGCCGTCGTGAACTAGTGTATGAGGATGCGGTGTTTTTGACAGTCGAACATTATTTAGGATTCCAGATTAATTGCAAGAACTCACAATCTGTTGTTGACGGTTTCCGCTCAAATAATGCAAGCAAATAAAAGAATTGCGATTCAGACGGGTACTGGTGAAATCTACGTTATCCTGGTTTATTACTTTTGCATTTGCCCAAATAAGGCATGAGGACTACGGCCAATATTTCCAAGCTGATTTAGAGTGTACTGGAGTGAGTGTTATCGAGTGGCAGTCAGCCCCATCTGCAAGAATTTCCTCCGTTTGTAACGGATTAACTTTTCCACGCCCGCACACTGTGGAACCCAGAACCTATCAATGTTTCGTTAGGAAAGGAGAGTTGCGGTTTGAGACAGACGAACATACCTTGGCTTGACGGTTCGCTTGGAACGTTTATGTATAATACATAAGGAAATCAACTGTGACAGTAGACTGTAGCGAACATATTTGGGCTCGCCATTATATCCAAGTCAAGACTGTAACAAACGTCGCTTTCGATAGGTAATGTATTCCTTACCCCTGGTTTTGGATTGAACGCCAATTACCAAGTTTGTCTAGTTGCATAACTCGACGTTCCAAGCTTCGAACCTAGGTAATCCTAATTGACACATAGACTGTTCACACGGAAGGCGCCCCACGCGTAGGACGGAGTGACGACTAAATGCAACGTCCTCCAAAATGCAGCCGTGATTAGCTGCTCACACCCAACTTATGCCGACTAATTGACTGACGCATAATCTTTGGCGAACATACACTACTCCCGCTAGCAGTGCTTTTACGACTAAACATAGGCGAGTACAGTACAGGACCCTGCGTTGTTTGTAGTAGTGTAATATCCAAGAAGTACCTCTTCGATTCCGTACCTGCTGCGCTGAATCTGAATCTACTGCTTTGGGGACAGGAAATTCATTCCATGCAACCTGGTTTAGGGATCTTGACAGCGATATGAAAATTTCCCTTGTTTGCTTGGTGCTACTGCAACCAACACACAAGTTAATCAGCTTACCTCTATATCGTCGAATTGGTAGCGCAATGTTGATACGCGTATCGTTGACACTGGATGAACATAATTTAAGCTGAATACAAGGGACGGTATAAAACATCACTTCTCTCTCGCCTGAAATACTTTGGTATCTCCAGGTACAACTTCAAGTTCGACACAATGACACGCTCAAAGTCATTGACACGATCGAAAATAGGCGTGTCCCCAATAATAGTTAATTTGAATACCGTGACCCACTCTCAGACCCACTCTCAGACAAGGAGCACAGAACTAGTACCTAAAGCAGTAGCTGCCAAACAATCCACAAAAATACAGGGTTTACTGTTACGAAACTCTGCAACCTTTTCCAATTGGTGTGGTATCGTAATAAGTGCGGAGACCTTATATAATATTAGATACGTGATAAAGAGCCTACTGGAAACCGACTGTTTCGACTCAACTGTCACCCGTCACTCATCAACTTTGTAGTACATGGATGCCGGCGGAAAGTTGTTGAACCGGAGCTACGAAGTTATGTTTTCCTACTTAGCTCCATTGAAGTCTAAGCTATGATCGACTCCATCATATTTCATAGCAACGGGATAAAAGCACTAGGCGATAGTTGGCGAGCTACGAACAGCTAAGACACTCGGAAATCAAAGTAATGAAATCACGCTTCCACCGGTTGGGAATAACTGAGTTAAATAGCTCTTCTATTCTTGTAGCCGCTAAATGCTCTGCTATAATTGGAATGTTAGTTTTTCTAGTGGAGCTGCCGCTGCAAACCAATAAAAGCTTCTGCAACCGGTTGCTGAAATAAAACTGACTAGTGTAATACAGGTGTCTATGGGAATGGGAAAAGTGTGGGGAAAATACTGGCGGTGTTTTAGAATAAAGGTTCATGGTGGAGCAGTGTAACTTTGGATGAATCCTCGGCTGCAAGACGTTTTTCAAAACCTTGACGATTTTGTCTCAGCTGTGTTGATGAGTTCCCCAAAAATTTCAAGTAAGCATCATAACCATCTTCGGAGCCAGACAAAAGAAATTCAGTCCATAATATGCACTGGCCCCGAGCTCGTATTTTTACTGCTTTACAAACAAATTTTGCGGACTGGTCAAAATGTCTGACACTTAATTGGCACACATCTGGCGCATAATAAATATACCCTCTTTATAATAGTCCAAAAGGTTTAAACATATAAACTCTTTGGTAACGTCCAGACTACTTGGGTCGACGCTCAAGTAGACCTGTTAAATCCGCCTTCTATTAGAAGGATACTAGCTCAGCTTAGGAGATTACGGCAGCTCCAAGCTGTGCACAGTCATTCAGTGGTCATTAGCTCGTAGAGTATCTAGAACTGGATGTCATACACAAGTTGTAAGCACGAATTCATCTAGTGCACGTTTATGCGTTGCAGTTGGGTGCTATACAGTGTGACCCTAGTTGCAAATATCATCCTGCCAACGTCCCTTTGACCTTAGGATTTGGCGTAACAAGTTCAGCCTTAGGTCACTGCAGTTGCAGTAATTTGATATGACAACTGAGCAAGTACTGCTGACTTCCCATATAGTCTCAGATATGCAACAACCACAGCAACCAGCGGCTCAGCTGACCGCTATAGACCGCACCTTCGTGTATTTAGCTGCGTCTTAGATCATCGATCATTATACATTCTAAGATGGACAAATGGTGTTTCGGTAGGTGCTCTTGTGTCTCATATACAAGGAATACCTAATGCACGGCGGCTAGTCACTGTGGTCAATTGATGGTCTACCTCAGCGGATGCACCAATAGCCGGTGACTTCTACGTTTTGGGCGGTGACGTCGGTCATTAACCTCTTTTGAGTAACGCCTATTACGTCTGACAGAAAAAAGTTATGAGGCATAATTATTCGTTAACATTTTTTAGCAGTCTGCAAACGAAACTAAAAGCCACAGGCAGCAATGGGGGAACAATTAGGCTTGATGAAACATCAACCACCCGTTGGTTCGGACCCGTGTAGGAAACCGGATAACTACGCATTTCATATTTGTTTAAGGCTCCCTGCCGGATTCAGCAGTTAAACTACAAAACTTGTAGTTTGCCAAAACAACAATATGAGCTTCGGGAGTTTCTTCTGTAAACGTCCCGCTCATAGAAATATGCCATACACTTTCTTTCAAAGACGAGGGACACTAAAAATATAAACCGTCATTCAGATACACCCAGATGGCCCCTCCAAAGAGTTCTGTTAGTGAGTCACACTGTGAAATTATCAGACAACTTTAGTATGCGTTGCGGCTATTCCACATTGCACACCTAGTCATAAACAGTTGTTACGTGTTATTTTGTAGAAAGTAGAAGCCACGATTAAACATTACACCATAACCTGCTTCGACGGAGACTCGAACCTCGGACGTACAGGTTAACGGTCTGCTGCTCTGCCAACTGAGCTACCGAGCAGTGACGATCAGATGCGCAATGCTAATACATGACTTCTGCTTGGTTCGCGACGTATTGCCAATAAGCTCCCAGCACCTGTCCTGGTGTTGCAGATTGGCTCACTCACTCGTCACTTCCCAATGAACCGAAGTGCCTCTCCTCCAGATGTTCAAAGGGCGATGGTAAATTTAGATAATTGGTGGTTTTAGTGAGTAGTGCAATTTTTGTAGAACATAGAATCCACGAATAAACTTGCACAATAATCTCTCTCGAAGGGGACTCGAACCCCGGACGTATGGATTACCGGTCCGCTGCTCTACGTGTTACGTGTTCACCCAGCCGTCGACTCTCTTTCATGAGCTGTTTGTTCCTGCAAAGCGAATCAAACACATTTGGCTGGTTTCTAGTCCTCATTCGGGTGGGCGAACTGAGATGGATGAAGAGAGGAATGCTTGCAATAAGCTCTTGCATGTAGACCATAAACTAACGCTTACATAATACCGGGGCTTCCAGCTCGTGAAGATCGAAATCACCTAAGGTTGAAGCAGCGTCTGATACGGGGAACGAGCAGCAGGAGACTTGGTGTTAGTGAAACTATACATGATGAGAGTGAACAGCCTATCCACAACTTAGCAAAGACAATTAGAGCCTGGGCTGAGTAATTTAAAAGGCAATTTAATCGGTCGGAATGGTTAGATTTCTCGCCGGTCACTGATCGCCCCACTCCCTGGACTGTCCCTATGGATCCACCCTCTGGCACAGAAGTCGAACATGAGATCGGACTGTTGAAGCTAAATAAAGCCGCGGGACCAGTTGATCTTCCTCTAGCCCTCTTCAAATTCGGGGGACCTGCTATTATGGATGATGTACCCGAGTTACTAGTCAAACTATGGGAGCAGTAAACTGTCCAAGCCGATTAGAGCCGCTCCGTCATAGTCCTAATTTTCAAAGGTGGCCCCCGATCGGAATGCGGCAGCCAAAGAGGAATCAGTCTGATATCCATCGCCTTCAAATTGCTTGCTTCTGACATCGTTCACAGACTGACTGGAACTCGTGAAAGCCAGATTCGTGAAGAGCAAATTGGATTTGTCCAAGTC
>OX104062.1:12803477-12873095 GCA_944474145.2 Dicrocoelium dendriticum
TGGTTGTGTTATTATAAATTTAATTATTGGGGTTGTCCGCGTTAAAAACTCAATTTTGTGTCTGTTATTTTCTGTGATGGCGGATTTGTCGGTTTTACTATTTTATTTCACTGCTTACTTCATCCTTTTGTTGAATTCTAGTGTCACCAACCACATATCCGCAGTCAAAAAACTGTGGTGAGAATTGTTGTTGATAAACTCTGAATACCATCCACTGCATCGTTGATTAGTTGGTGTGCGATTGCTACTTCACTGCGGTCCAGTATTACAAATGTATCGTGGACATAGCGTACACATAACTTCGGGTTACTAGCTGGTAGTAGATCTGTACCTAGCTTTTGCATGACGAACTCAGCGATCAGACCTAATACTGGTGATCCCATCAGTACCCCATTCACTTGCTCATGGATCTCTCCGTTGAAGGAGAAGTGCTAGTAGGTAATCATTCGATCAACATACGCATCGACATCAACCCCGTGTACCATCAGTTCAGAAAGAAAGATCTCTGCCTAAACGAAATACAAGGATTAGCCGCGGTAGCAAAGGGAGATATCACGCGACGCAAGTCGTAAGTGCCACCCGCAAAAGTCACCTGCCCGTGGATGAAGGAATGACGATTTACTAAGCAGGATTATACACTACCTATCACCGCACTGAAGATGCCACCTCGTATGGTGGTTAAACTTATGCAATCCCTTTATCAAGCCCTAAAAACGATGAAAAGTTGAGCAACCAAGTTGGGCTACCAGTGTTCCAAATGATTTCGCATATCAAACACGTTATTATCTTATAAGGAAAAGTCAGTCTACTGCAGCTACAAAAGAAGCTTCACTTTGCCCATCGTTTCTACGGGACTATGGGACATCTGCATGAGTAATTGGGCATACCTTACAAAAGCAAGTTGTAGAAGAGGTGTTATAATAATATCAAAAACAATAGCGATCGACTTCCCAGCCGTTAACATTAATACATAACTGATATTGGGAGAAACCTGCGGGCCAAAACCAACACCCGAATATTAAAACTTTTGTTGGCAAATTATAGATACAATTTTCATTCTCGGCAAAGTTAGGCCTTCATTTACAGGCATGATCATAAAATTATGAAAAATGTGTGAAAAATATATGTATGGCACGCTTGTGATAACACTGCCTTTGTGCATGCATGTGTGTTGAATCGTGCATAGGTATACATTTGTAGCTTTGTTGTATTTTCTATTTGTGTCTAGTTGACAGCGTCAACTATGTAAGGACAGATGATTGATATCTGTGGATTGGATATAATTATCCAGATATCCAAGGGGCAGAGTTCAGTTCATGTCAAGTCCCATTCGCCACGTCACAAGGTTGCTAAATGGACATTTGTCTCAATATACATGGATGCCGCTTGTAAGTCGAAAATCCACCACTTCCTGGAACACTGCCGTTGAACCATTTGCTGGAACGGCTTACACCCGAAACACTCAGCTGGAACCACGAGGAGGTTGTGCGGCTAGCCAGTCTCTGAAAAGAGGACGAGATCCGTTTGCCACCGTTTAGTAGCTGATTGCTATGACACTAAATGAAGTTAATAAATCATACAATATTTTATCCAATTTATTAATGATAACCGATATTGAGCTACTTCATGCATTCTAGCCAATTATTTGAACTGTGTTATACGATTGGCGGCAAATCTTTCGCCACGAATCTAAGCATTGGCTTGGTCAATCTGACAAAATAAGCAGCGAGGAACAGTTAGCTTCAACATAGTATGCGGTTTGTGACGAAAAGCCTGTTGAAAGTGTAGACCACATTGTCTTTGATACAACGAGCACAAGCAATTTTTTCAATTGTAACTAATTTCATTGAGTGCGAACACAGTAAACTATATAACTAAACACCTAACTATTTCAACCAGTGTAAAACCTGACCATGTTTTGAGACGCAACGGGGCGACAATGTTCCGCAGACCATTTCAATAGTTTTATTGTGTATAAACGAACTTCTCAAACTAGCTTGTAACTACTCATTATTGTTACCTATAGCGTTGATATTGCGACCGCGAAATCTTACTTAATATTTAATATTGATTTTAATTGGTGTCCGTTTATTAACTAAGATACATTGTTATGTAGATAGAAATGGCTAGTGTAAGCCGAATTCAAGCATAAGCATGATCATAAAGGTCCTCCTACGGCTATTAATTCGTTCAACAGTGAGAGTCGCAATAGTGTGTATTAACAACCACTTAAATTCTACGTTAGTTATCGGGCAAATATGTTTACTTTTCCAAGTAGTTTCACAGCGGTCTGCATTGATCAACCGGCTCGATACGCGCCCGACTGTTGCACTGCCATGTTTTGGAAGATAAGTTGTTCCAAGTAACAGCAATGTTTTTGAAAATGGGCCAGCTCCAGTACCTATTTTCTCATCAGGTTTGTCGGAGGCTACTATAAATCTCTCTACTTTGTTGGATGATTTTCTAGAAATGTAGTCAACGGTTTTTGAATAAATACGCATTGTCTCTTACTTCACCTCGTCTTTGGCTTCCATACGAGCACTGTATAATAGGAAGACGCTGTGCTCTTCCTATGAGAGTTAATAATTCACAATTTGAGTAGGGAAGGGTATGGCGCAAGCTAGGGCTAAAACAAACCTAACGTTCACTGTTATTAATCTTACATAATAAGCATGCCTCTCACGTTTAGTCAGGTATACAAACTCATTTTCTGTGAGTTTGTGTCAACTCTTCCTTTTTAGCCCTTGACAGCAGTTCCAAGAACTTTTGTTAAAACTACACATGCAATTCTCATACTGTTACTGCGTGTGCGAAATCTAATGAAATCTGATAGCACCTTGGGCCGACCTAATTCGTCGAGCAATTTTGGTGTAGAAGTCACTTCTCCTCTCACCACTGATCACATTCTTGTTCCCGGTTTACATATCACTGTCCCAAAGATCGATCCACAACTCCTGCTTAGGTACGTTAATGCACGTGTAAGGCGTGATGGCATCCAACATTCAGCTAATTGCATCGATTTGTTTCACTTTGAATTTCTCAGTACTTTCTCTTCGCTGCACATGCCACAACGGTCTTGCTAATATGCCTAGCTGGTGACAAATCTTGGGTGGTGCTTTCAATGGCTGAGAATGGTGCAGAATTACGACCACGCTTAAACGCATTGATTCGTGCGTCGTGGCGGATGGACGGACCGAATCAACTTAGGCCAATTTGTGTGGACTCAACAAGACATTTGTGAGCCAGACGGAATGCAGATATCTTTCTAGATTTTCAGTGAATCGTTTTATTATTGCACGCTTACCATTGATGAGCATCGGCTCCATGCATGAAAATTTGGTTGTTGTCCTTATCTCCAAACCGAATTTATATACGTTTGCGTTATTACGGTTCATGAGGAGTAATATTCTCCCATTGGGTTTGTAGTGTATTGTGCACAACCGCAGGTATACATACTGACATTCCGCGGTTGTCAAGGCCGAGCCTGTCGATAATTTTAAAAACCCGTAAAATAAATACAGGTTACCATGCACTTGAGGAATTTTCCTAACTAGATTCCATGATGCACACGGTAATCGGAGCTCAAGGGCATGGTACCATATTCATAGCATTGGATAAGGCATACAGGTGACGATTTACCATCTCACTCGCCGGGGCTTCGCAGTTCATGTGGACCATTTTCTGACCTGAGTGTCACTCATCCTGCAAGTGGTCTCGCTTTTATTCAAACGTCTTTGTGAGTGTTGCTCATTGTGAATATCGGAACCACCTAGTCTTACTCTAGTTGCACAGTTGTAAACTCACAATTACTTAACACCAAAACGTATGTGTGCGCAACAGATTAAATGTATGCTGATGAATCCCTTAGATTTGTCGGCTATCTTTCAGAATTTTTATCTTAAAAGGCATCTTGCGTTAGGATTGTGTTAGCTTCAGGCTACCAAGCGCATGCTTCTTAACATATTTCACATTGGTTCTTGCATTCGAATAAATAATTTGGTGTACAAATCAAATAGAAGCGAGGCGGAAGGGCAAAATTCCCTGCTAAAATTTGCATTATACTGTCCAATCCTCTAGATTGACTTACATGTAGATACGTTCAACCGTGGAGATACTGCAGTGCTTCAGTAAATATTTCATTGCTAACTTAATTCACGGAAATATAAAATTGATTTTTAATGACGAATATCGGCAACCGAGATGTGTGAAAAAAGATTGTTATTGAATTGCCAGCGGCTAAGTTAGCAAAAGAACCACAGATGCATGGGAAAACAATACGTTAAGTTAACCACCTAATTTGCGCCATCTGCCAAGGCACTTGTTATCAGGTATCTGTCAACCCTTACGTGATTAAATATGCAATGCTCAATGTATTCATTGCAAACCACACCAAGTATATAAATATTCATTCTTATCAGAACCACAACTATTTGCTTCCATTATATCCCCCTATTTTGATACGTTCCTACCCACACTGTGCAGTATGCCTTGGTGTTCGACCTCCATAAACTTGAGGGTTTCTCTAGTCACAGTGGGTCATTCCCAGTGTTATCCTACTCAAATCCCATTGGCGCGCAGAGACAATGACCATCCTAGCCGTGAAACGAAATCCAATCACGTAGGGTTCCTGGACCCAACAAATGTGTTGATTTGCCTTTATCCTGCACATTACAAAGACCCGGCTGTACTCGAAATGAGGTATGTACATATTGCAGCTGAGTTGTATTTGTTTTACTCGTACTGTGGATATACGTCTCCGCTTCAAGGATTGATTAAATTCCAGAAATGTACTTGTTGCTTCAGCCTGAAACGAGTCTGTGAGTTACATAAATATCTTATCGCTACAGTAGAGTATACATCCACAGCTGCCAACGGATGAGTAATTGGATGTGTGCAAGCTACTACTAGTAAATTAGTTAACACGGTTTCAAAAGCAATTTCGAAAGCAGAATAAAGAGCAGGACGTAGCGGCATTTACTAGATGTATTTACCTGTGATCGCGTCAAAGTGGTTGTCAGTATGTGGTATTACTGCCTTCTAACGCATATAACTGACGATGTCTGCAGCACACAATAACGGCAAGACGTCGCTGTTTTACTATGCCTCTTATTTCTGCATCATTCAACTTGGTAACCGTATTGATGGCATTAACTTTCCTATTATTATCGCTGCCCCTATAATTTATTGATGCCTACAACTGCTACTAAATTTGTGGCTGTCGTTAATGTTTAGGTTTAAACGTTAACTAAACACAGACAGTCGAATTATTTGCTTATAGTTGTACGTATGATTTTCAAAAAATTATTGGAATATGACTGTTATTCTTACATTCAATCCATACTTATGCACGTTCGTAGTGTTATTGCTCATAAAGGTTATTTTTCGCCATCCAGTTTGTGTGATTCCACACATAAGTGTGAACAAATGACCGCTCGCACCACTGCAGTACTCCAACTCGACCCAGGGACCTGTGGTATGCTATATGAAATCGCTAGGCTCAGCGGGCGGTGCTCAACATCCCGTTCAATGACTAAGTGGAAGCCATTTAGAAAAACTAGTAAACGCCACACTTTAGCTTGACAGACTGATCACGTTTTCAATTGAGTGACGTCATTATCGAATGGCTTGATGTCTAATAGGGAATCGCCCAATTTACCAGTCGCTCTAACATCTGTTCGTGTCGCGATGCAATCACAACTTGACAGATAGGTCTTAAAATATTTCTTCTCGTGTAGCACCGTTACTTATTGTGGGTTGAAATATGACGTAATGTATCCCATCGCAAGTAACTCAGTGCGTCCCCTTTAATGCTACTGTTTTCAGATAGACGCACTGAGATTCAGAAAAGATATCAGGGTTGATTCCGGAACAACGGCAACACGATGTGACATGCAAATCAAGGTGGCTGGGCGCAGTTAACATTCTATGCACTGATGAATTGGCCGAGATATGCTTGCGGTCAGAACGAACGACCGGGAAGAAATAAATTTTAACACACGGCGGACTGACTGGTGGTATCACATACCTGGTAATTCTCGCTCACGGACAAAAGACGACTCGACCGGCTTGGGTTTACCTTCCGACACGGAAAGCTTGCATATTAGAATATAGGAGAAGGGCACTCATAGCGCACACCAACACTAATTCATCACTGTTCCACTATGATTTATATTTTATTTAAAGTGCGCATTGCTCTATTTCCCGTTCTTTCAGCGTCGACTTCAAATCAGCGGAGCTCCCAAACATCAGGGGATTTAATCGCAACACTTTCCTGCTAAATTGTAAGTTGCTAACTCCATCTATGTTATCTTTGTTGCATCTTCCTTATTCTAATACGCTTGGGTGCAGTTTCATTGGAATGACAAGTGACATCAACTAAGTCCCGCTGCCCACTGGGAAACGTGCGACTTTCCAAACAGTGTTCACTTTTACCGTGCAAATGTCCAAGTACTCAACCGTTTATACCTACCGACCTGTACGCTACTGTGGCTAGAAGCTATTTGCTAACGGTCTATATCGTACGTTCCAGGTGCAGCCCATTCGGTACTCATAAAACCATTGTCGCTATGCGGCGATTCTTTGCCGATGTTATATAATAACACACTGACGTACCATTCCCGTTAGATGCAACCTTTTACTTAATCCATTCAAAAGATTGGCCATGTGCAATGCAACTTCTGGTAGGCGTCTCTGCACGTCTGTCTTCCATCCGGTTAATACGGGTGTTTTCATAGGCCCCGGTAAATTCAGTATGGCTGAGGGATAACTGGAACTATAACTATACGCACTTTCTTCAATACCTTGCGGAGTGGAACATGGAATGACAACATTATGATAATCGCTAGTCGGTTAATTGTCGGGATTGTTCAATGGACACAGATTTCCCAGTGAAATTTCTCTTCGAATGCATAATCCAAAGTGGTCACACGAAAGAAAATCGTTGCGCATTGTGTTACAAATGTCAAATTTAACATTGTATACCTAATTTAAACGACCAAGTGATGATAACCTTTTGATTCAAACGTATCCATTTAACTGGAAACATACACAATAATTTGCTACCTTAGCATTGATCCGTAGCAAGCACACAAATCGATCGGAAAAACCGCACTCACATCAATTACGAATGAGCTCATGGATGGACTGAACCATTATTCTGCGATGCACTGGCTCTCTAAGCATCATGCAAGTAAGCATTGAGCAGCTAGTCAAGCTACAGTTATGGTGAGCAATACCATGGAGCTGACATAGTGATATGAATTGCGGCCGAATAATAATACGAGTGACGATGTCACAGCTCACTCTCGGTATGTAATCATACCAGACGCCGCTTGTGGAGGTATCAAGGATAGCATAGCATGGATCATGCTGAGTAAAATATCGTAATGGGCAACACGTGAACTCATCGCGGAATACAACCGTGTTAAATAAACCTAAATTTGTTAGGTTACCTGTGGCTCATCCGTTTTAGTCAGGTGCAATAAAGATACCACATTGCACCAAGTCAGTAGTTAATCATTCGTGATATAATGCAGTAATAAAGAAAACTTCACCCGGTATATTTAGGGTAAATGGGTTGTAATAAAGATAACAATCGTCCAGTGATCCTTCCAGATGACCGATTCAATTAATTAACTGCATAAATAGCGATTGAAAAGACGATTGCTTAGTTCTGAGTCTGAATCAACCTGGGATGTCATTTCAGTCACAATTACTGTCCATTCCGATGATGTGTGTTTCTTCAACATAGCTGCACATGCTTCGTCTTTGGCTCAACTTTCTGGTCAACAACCGTCGAATTGCATGGATATGAGGCATTTGGTGCTTAAGTTCCTCTACCTTTGGTGCCAATGCATTCAGAGCAAGTGAGTTAAGCAACAGAATGTTCAGGAGAACGTAGCGATAAACGTTTTGCTTTGAGCCGAATATACACGTGATCTATTTGAGGCAGCGCACGAGAAGAATGCTTGTTGCGTAAAATAGTACGCAAAGCTCCCAATATTATCTGCTTGTTGGCCCGGTGTTCACAGGTAACTTGCATAAAGCTATGGACGGATATGACAGATGCATCTAATTGTATTCACTCATTGCGGAGGATGCATTGCACAGAATAAAGAGTTTGACGCAGTCGTACGTATAGCCCAAATATATAACAACCATGTCTCTAAAGATTCTGTTTTGTTTCACTAAAGTTATTTATAAATTGATGTTTAAAAGATATCTATTTCGCTATATAAGCAAAAGATTAATACGCAGCTTTCTTATTTTTAAATAAGGTAACTACCTTATCTTTCTTAAAAACAGGTTAAGCTGCGTTGCAAAATTCGTAATGCCTAACACAAAATGCAGTAAATCGTTGTGGAGACGTGTGTCTCGTATTGCAATTTGCCAAGTGGCGAATTATGGTTAGGGAAACACAAAGCAAATGCCACAATAACCTATTCTACAGAAGGTAAAATAAGTTCCAAGTAAATCTACTGACAAAAGTTAAATTGATAGACCAATTTCACAGGACAGCGTACATTTACTATTGTTGTAAATCTCATAAGGCTTTCATCCCAACAGTTCACAAACTACATAACGGAGCCTAGTCCGGAAAAGCGCCAGACGCGTTTCGCCCTATTGGGGTTCGTCAGTGGCGCGCATCCCTCGGTCATCTAAGAAGGATCGAACCCATGCCCAGTCAATGTCCCCATGACAGTGGCTTAAGCTGATGGTCAGTTGGCATCTGCCTCCAGCACTGACTCTGACACTATAAGTGCAAGGAGATTTGGCCTGCCATTTTGTTCATTCAATAAGATGGCACGCCGCATATCCCTGCAATGAGAAGCCCCTACTTAGACGCAAATATTCACCGCTGCACAATCAAAAAGCTTATTATTTGCGTTCTTGGGCTAGAATAAACGCAAAGCTAATGAAACTCGTCGCTCAACATCCTGTAAATGTTTTCAACTTAAACTTTCGCTTGTGCCACGGAACTAGGCTTTGGAGCTTGTGTTTAGTGGAGCTTTTGCGGATACATAGCTGGAACATACTAAGAAACCGCCATAAAATAGCGAGTTACTGATTGCTTTATGTCGCCGCAATATTGACTCAAAACAAGTAGTCACGCTCATCCCGCAAAATTGCATTTGGATCGGCTCTTGAAATTCACACTAAATATATAAATAGATTGAATATTGCTCGACGATGTGAAGAGCTGTTTTCTAAATAATGGTATAAACGTTCCATGGCCTTGCATTAATATTTAGCAGAAATAATTATGGGTGCAATTTCAAATTTGGTAACGCAAAATTATCAGAATCGTTCAGCCATATATTTACTCCCATTAAACCAGGATTCTATACAACCATATGACAGATGTCTAGGCCGAGAAAATATGGTTTGAAATAAGGCGGCTGTTTCCCGAAATGTTATGTGTTTTGAAAATTTATTCAGGCAAAATCAAAAGCATTATTAATGGACTGTGATGTCCCGAAAATAGTAACTAAGTTTTGGACGGTTGATTCCGGTACTACGGCAACAATATTTGACATGCAAATCAAGGTACATGGGCACAGTTAACATTATATGCACTGCTAAATTGGCCGAGATATGCTAGCGGTCAGAACGAACGACCAAGGGGAAATAAATAGTAACACACGACGGACTGACTGGTGGTTCCACATACCTGTTGGTTCTCGCTCATGTACAAAAGACGACTTGACCGTCTATGGTTTACGTTCCGACATGGATGGCTTGCATTTGAGAATATAAGAGACGGTATTTGCAGCGCGCACACACAATAATCAGGGGATTTAACCGCACCATTTTCCTGCTAAATGTTATAGTTGATTACTCCTTGTACGTCATCTCTATTGAATCATCATTATGCTATTACGCTTGGGTTCCATTTCTTTAGGATTTTTAAAAACTGACTTTATACATTTTAGTATCTTTATCGCAAATCATTATCGCAGACGCACCAAATCTAACCTTTCTATATTAGGCTTACCACACACCGTTTTATTCCGCGGATTTTCCATTTACTGCTCAGTACATCATAATCAATGATGCCCTTGCTACCTTCACAGCTAAAGTCTTGCACGGAGACATACTGAGACGGCAATCTAAAGCATCTCCTGTTAATATTATTATTCGCCCGCAATTCCCATCACTATGTATCCTCCATGGTAGTATTCACCAGACTATACTACCCACATTCTGCACCTTGAAATATATTTGTGGATAACATGATCCTTGCTTGACCAGCTGCCCAATGCTAACAAGCACGACGCTTACAGAGCCGATGCATCGCTGGACAAATTTTCAGTCCATGCATGAGCTTATTCGTAGTTGACGTGAGCGAAGTTGTTAAAAGAACAGCTTTTTGATACATATCAGTGCTAAGGTAGCAAATTACTGAACAGGTTTCCAAGTAGGTAGATACGTGTGAATCCAAAGATTACCAGCTGTTGCCAATTCACGGTACATCCAAAGTGTACAGTTTGAACTCTGGAGCACAATGCTCATCGTGTGTCCCTCGATTTACTGCGTCAGACCTTGCATGCGAATAGACATTGTCAAGGAAAATCCGTGGAAATTTAACAGTCCCAACTAGTAACTTATTAGCTATTGTCATTATGTCGACAGTATATTAGTTGTTTCACAGATTAGTAATAAGAATGAGCATGCATATATACGTTCATTTGTGCATCAGCCATACGTAATTTACCGGGGCTTATAAATACGCAGGTAACATGCGGACAGTAGGCGGAAGCGCAGAGTCGCTTATCAGAAGCTGAATTGGACATGGCCAATATTCTGGATAGACAAAGCTTGAAGCACCGCCAACGGTACTGACACGTCATGGCATCAAAATGAATCGGCAAAAAACGACAATTGTTTTAGTAGCACTTAATGGCTTTACCTAAGGAGTACGATGGAGATGGTTATCAAAGAGTTTATGGGCACAGCGTTATGTACAAATGGTTAAGTACTTAGAGGAGCGCCCTGCTTTGTCTTGAATGCCATTCAAAATAGTGCAAACTCTGTTTGTAAAGCCGCATGGTTGACAGTAAGCAGCGGGACTTAGTCGAAATTAATGGCAGTAGTTGTCGTTGCAAAGAGGCCGTAAACGGTGAATAGGTGGGATTGACGGCAGTAAATGCTTAAGGTTGCGCAGAAATCGGACCGGTAGGCGACACGGAGGAACTAAATTGCTTACCCAAACGCATTCTCTCGCTGTGCGATCTCCCTCATCAGCTATATAAACCAGATAGTGCACACAGGAAGCGACAGCTAAGGGCACGTTAATTTACTATCCCAGTTGTTTATTATTCATCCCATATTGTAACCTTATTGAAAGCATCTGCGTCACTATTCCCATATCAGATTCGTTCTTGTATAAGAGCACAAGATGTAAGGTGGTCGTTAATGTTCACATCTAATTGTTTAACAAAGCACCAACAATGCGTATTTTGTACTTATTCTCATGCGTACAAAAATGACTGTTGTTCAGATCTCCAAACGAAACCAAAGCAAGTTTGTAGCACTATATTTATAATATGTATTATGTCTATATCCAGTTTGTGGCAGTGTATACATACGTTTGGATCAATGCGTATGCATATGGTGCATGTTGTCGTTTGGACACGGATGACGTTAATCAATGGATATAAATATTCCGAATGAGCTCTAGGAGTATACTCATATCGTATTTCTATGGATAATTTACTGCAGGGATGCAGCAATGCAGCAAACCAAACATAACGTTACCAAGACATGCATAATTTAGGCGTACGAAAATCAAACGCTTATTTCACTTTTTACGAATCTAAGACAAATTTGACCGATGGAACTCCGTCGACTGATGAAACGTGCGGTATTTCACATGAAGTTGACAACTCTATTGCGCGCGGAATAGAAACATGATGTTTACGCACTCATTCGGTTTACTAATCCAGGAGAAGTTGGCGGCCTCTCTGGTACCATTGCCTGTGTGATGCGTATTAATATATTTTAAGAGTTAAATGTTGGTTAAACACTCCGGTGTAACTGCGCCTGGTCTGCTAATTTTACAAGATGCCTACCTGTCTAAATCCATCCACCTCCATTGCTAGCTCCAGTTGAGAGTTGGTCGTCGATGCAGGGGAACGGTTGCACCTTCTTCACGACGGTGCTTAGCTCAAAAAATGGTTCCTTGCATCGTGCTTAGAAAGGGCTACTGCCCAGCCACCGTCCAGTGTATGCCTTGTATTCGTGGTTTAAAAATGAGGCCAGAATGCTTTCATTCAGCTTGTAAATGTTAGTAGGCCGGCTGCGTTGCTGAGACCTTGATCGCATCCACATGCTTCCTGGTCTCATTCTTTTGAGTTCACACGCGATATGGTGTGTGGAAGCGTTGTGGGTGGTGCAGCACAAGCCCCCTATGGTCCTTCTGTAGACACAGGTGTCCTGTGACTTTCGATATGGAGGCAACAGTACAGGCCAATCCGGACAAGGTTGCCTCCAATCCATGTATTTGTTTAGTCGATGCAGTTGAATTGTCAAGTTAAACGTTCTTGATTAGGGCGTCGGTGGTTTCTTTAACAAAAAACCAAGACCGTTCGATGAACTGGGATTTGTGTCCTAGATAACCACCTTTGAAAAGCGTTTCTTTTTGTCCGACCAGATTGTTTTAATATTTGTTATTGCAACAACCAGACATTAAATTAACACCTCAAATTTATCTCTTTAAAAACTCCTCCGCAATTCTCGGACACATTTAGACTAATTGATATAACACGTAACTATCAAATGATGGCATGGGTCTACAATAAATTGTGGACGACAACGTAACACTGTTATAACCGAGGCAGGAATACAGGCTTTTATGCTACTCGAAATCCGACGATGAGTCTAGTGTCCCACATGTTATTTCGCAGATGATTATTTGTATTCTATTTTCACCCTGCTCATCCCATAGAACGTGTTAAGCATGCTCTTACAGGCGTCCAAAACGATTAATCCATCTCGCCGTATGCAATTAGCAGCTGCGCTTAAGCTCATTTCCTAATATTTAAGCATTTTCGCATTTATTCTACATATTTGGTGTTACCATGACATCCGAATCTAGTACAATACAAAAGTAAATATCACCCATGATTAGCAGGATTTTCGTTGTAAATATCATAAGGCTTTCATCCCAACAGTTCACAAACTACATAACAGAGACTAGTCCAGAAAAGCGCCAGACGCCTTTCGCCTTATTGGGGCTCGTCATTGGCACCCATTTCCACGGTCCTCTAAGGAGGATCGAACCCATGACCGCTAGAGGCAGATACCAACTAGCCAGCAGCTTAAGCCACTGAGCCACGGGGGACGTTGGCCGGGATACATAATTCACAAACTAGCTGGGATATAGCACCACCTATCTACCGCTGTCACTGACAGTGGTTAGCCTGCAAGGTGATGGAATACTGTTCAGTGGTTTAATCTAATTTGCAGAAGTCTGACCAGCATACACTTTAGATGGTCCAGGGACGCTTTACGAAAAAGCCATGTGTAAATCAATTAGAGTTGACATACAGAGCGATGTGACAAACTTGAAGTTGACCCAGTTTAGCTTCGGAGAACAAAGCTAAATCTATGTTTTCTTAGCCAATTCAAGAACAGTCATAACCGCAGTCTCGATATTGTTGTTTCCATATCTTAAACAACAGGTTTTCAAACAGTAACAAAGACGTATATGTCATGAATCCAAACTTTATTACAAAAATCAGAGGTTTCTTCTTAACACACAAATATAAGAGTTGGAACAAACTTCCATCTTAAACATTTGCAATTTTAAGCTCACAGTAAATTAATAATGCTTTCGATTTTGCCTGAATAAATTTGCAAAACGTAAAACATTTCGGGAAACAGCCGTCTCATTTCAAACCATATTTTCTCGGCCCAGACATCTGTCATGTAGTTGCATAGAATCCTGGTTTAATGGGAGGAAATATATGGCTGAACGATTCTGATAATTTTGCGTTACCAAATTTGAAATTGCACCCATAATTATTTCTGCCAAATGTTAATGCCAAATGTTAAGGCCATGGAAAGTTTATACCATTATTTAGAAAACAGCTCTTCATATCGTCGAGCAATATTCAATCTATTTATATATTTAGTGTGAATTTCAAGAGTCGATCCAAATGCAATTTTGCGGGATGAGCTTGACTACTTGGTTTGAGTCAATATTGCGGCGACATAAAGCAATCAGTAACTCGCTATTTTATGGCGGTTTCTTAGTATGTTCCAGCTATGTATCCGCAAAAGCTCCACTAAACACAAGCTCCAAAGCCTAGTTCCGTGGCACAAGCGAAAGTTTAAGTTGAAAACATTTACAGGATGTTGAGCGACGAGTTTCATTAGCTTTGCGTTTATTCTAGCCCAAGAACGCAAATAATAAGCTTTTTGATTGTGCAGCGGTGAATATTGGCGTCTAAGAAGGGGCTTCTCATTGCAGGGATATGCGGCGTGCCAACTTATTGAATGAACAAGATGGCAGGCCAAATCTCCTTGCACTGATGGTGTCACCTCGCATGGAATTGAAACTTTTGCAACAAAACCGCCAAATTTGGATAACAAAAAGACCATTGAGTAAATAACCGAAAATTCTCCTATATACACGACAATGAAGGCAAATGTCTGTTCTTGTCCCACTAAATTAGCCCTCGGTATGACACTTAACTTTCTGGAGATTTAGTACTACATTCTAGGGTCATTGCAAAGTCCATCATACGTCATGTGTTACACAACTGGAACAATACTTCAGCATCATTGGTCCAACGCCACTGCGATTCCCTTCTCGAAACCACCATATTCACCCCGACTTGCTCAAGTGACCTTGCGTCTTCGTAGGAACCCAAGTGGTTTTAAACATTTGACACCTCCTTACAAAGGCCATTACAAAGTCAACGCACACAGGAAGACGTACTTCGTATTAGAGAGAAATGGTTTTTAAGACTTTGTAAATATGGATAGCGTAAAACCAGCTGACGTCTAATTCCATTTACCGCAACCGACGCCTGATACTGACGCTAAAAACCCCGCCACATTGCACTCAAAAAAACACTCAACCGACGTGCTTCTCTAGTGCTCCCACTCCTCTCCAACCAGCAATTGTAACAAAAGCAGACAAAAAATGTACATGTTTTGGATGTTCAGGTATTATTCCTTCTAAAATAGCTAATCAAGTCTGCTGGCACTTATCGAGCGTACATTTACTTAACTTATGCTATAGATTCCGGAGTTCTGTAGCTGCAACTAGTTTCCTCAGCATCATAAAAATACGAATATACCTAGAATGGTTCATAGCACGGCACTTAAAGTCGAACGCGAGTATTAGAAACAAACGGGTGCTGGACGACCCTTAGAAACGTCTGTTCATTCCGCGATGAATCAATGATGACCAAAATGACAAGAGATTGTGTTTCTATCACGGTCAGTCTATGAATAAGTTTTGGTACGCTAGTGAACTTGTGCTGCTGCAACAAGTGAACAAACTGCCATTTACATCTAACCTAAACGGTGCAGACTCTCAAATTACCACTTCAGTAATTGATCTGTTCCGCTGTACTTGGAATGGCGATTACTTTTTCTGAACTGAGCGAACCCTGTCAACAAGGAGTTCAGTGCATTTTCCTCGAAACGTGGTCGTGCATGGTCAAACGCAACCTGAGAGTTCGTTCTCTTGACACGTACTTGACTGCTTCAAATGTGAAAACCGTCATGACTATTTTACTATAACCAACCAGCTGAGCGTCGCTCGCCTGCTTCTGTGCACTGAGGATTCGGTAATTAGGCAGCTGAAACCCAATTTGTGGAAGCAGGTCAATTTTTCGCCAGTCTAGCCCTCTGTCTTTGAGGTTGGTGGTTACATGCCTCCAAGAATAGTGCCGGCCATCATCTGATCAACTATGATCCTAGCCCAATTTAATGGAATAACTCTTGGCCGGACAGTAGGCATCAATCATGCAGCAACACACCGACCCCATAGTAACCAGGACCAATGATATACGCCCAGGAAATTGTACATTGTTGCCAAAGTTATTTGGAACGGCATGTGACATGTCTTTGCAATATCAGTAGCTTTCAACAAACCACATAACGACGGGTTAAAAACCGATGGTCTATCACTGCGGCCGAACTCTATATACTGGTAGTTTATAGCAACAAATGCTATCCTCGAGTGAACCATTGCAGAACTAGAGCAGTTCCAATTGAAAGCCACGGTGTACCCCAATCCGGGTGGCCAGACACTGCTTTTAAATGAAAACGTCGGTGAACGTTAACAAGAAATTTATCAGAGGTGTTGACTAGGTTACAGTTCGAGTAGATGCAAAGCACGTGTATAGTTATTTCGCACAAGCAGCAGCATTCGGTGACAGTGCTGCAGCGTCCCGTAGGTACGCTGCTTTCGCAAAACATGCTATAATAACTACATCTTCCATTCTGTCTTTCTCAGTTAGGCATGTGGATCCCATCGGAGCATTTCCGAATCTCGCTGCTTCATGGTTAGTTTAATCTTGGTCTTTATTATACCTCAAATACATAGGAGTGGGTTCAGTTGTGGAGAGTAAGGGGCTAATCGTAGAAGTATTCCTGAGCTGTAAGGCTCCTCTTAAAAATTACGCTCCAGTTCGATGTGACAGTGTGCGTTAGCACAAATAACGAGACAATTTTCGACGAAATGGATGCCATCGGTAGCATGAAGCAGCCGCAACTACCTCTTACATTTTTCCATATTGGAACTGTCTCCTGTAAAGTATAGCCCAGCAAACCATCCTCATTGTTCGTGCTGATCAGATGCAGATTTGGTCCCCAAATGTTTGGCACCGTACAGTGAGCACAGGTGCCACGTGCTGAACGTTTTCTTTTGCGAGCATAGAACAGATTAAATTTTGTCCCATCTACCCATAGCGCACGCCGTCCTTCTGCCTTCAACTTCATCAAATTTAAAACATACGCCTTCCTTAGCCTTTTGCTATCCACCGTATTCATGGATTCCGGATTGCATGCAATTTGTTCATTGTTATGACGCAACCGTCTAGGTTGAGTGCGGTTGTGCTGATGCACACGTCCTCCTCGAACTCCACCTACAATCGTAACCAAAGCGTTTCCAAGGTAACCCTAGTGTCACATTTCACCCTCTCCAAAATGCAAGCCACGTGACTATCTGACCGACACGTTCGAAGCGAGAAGCTGCTATCTCTTGTGAGCTCATTCAACGCTAATGTTAGAACCCAGGTTCCACATGTCTTCACATGCACCTGTAACAGGGATGCAATGCTCTACCAGTGGTTCACTTCTTCATATGTCTTCAAGGTAAGAGCCTTTACATCGGACAGAGGACAGGAGCAGGTTTGTCCTCTACCCATCTCGTAATGTGATATAAAGTTTAAAAGCCATATAAATATAATTAACGACAAAGTCCTTAGGAGAACTATGAGGGATATTGTCTTTTCGTCTGGTCGGCTTTGTGCGGTTCCCGTGAAAACAACTTGGGGCAAAGCAGACGTGGAAACTTCGCTGACCAGAGACGAACTATTAGAACGTTATGGATATTTTCGCTTATAATTCAGACGCGTGAAATGACGTTGCAGTTTCGGAACTAAACTTATGTCCCCGTATGCGGAGCGTGTGTAATGTCCGCAGTTTGGCTATCACGTTGTCACGACCAGGCCATTGGGCATAATGACCCCGAAATTGTTTCACCCATCGTACAATATGCACATAAAAACACATAGGTAAATGCTCTCATGCGAAGTCTAAGACTGACCTCTCAGTGCGATCTGGATTAAATTTATAGTGATTTTTGATCACATTTTCTGCATTACGGAGAATAGCTGTTGATTAAAAGTTAAAAGATTGCGTTATAGCTGAAAAACATCGAGTAATGGTATAGACTGCGAAGCGCTTGTGCCTTCAGAAAATCAATTACATTCGAATTGCAAACGTGCATTTGTAGAAAGATTTTATCACTGTTAACGTACCTAAAAATCTGAACATTGACATTATAATGCATACCTTTTTAAAGGCATTCATTGCATGATTGTGTAGAAAGGAGCACATAAACTCGTTTTATATACTCCGAGGTTTGCCAGACAAGATAATTTTAAAATTCGCATCATCATATGACTGGTTGTCGCAATAACAAATATAAAAACAATCTGATCAGACACAAAGAAACGCTTTTCGACGGTGATTAGCTAGGACACAAAACCCAGTTCATCGAACGGCCATGGTTCTTTTGTTAAAGAGACTACCGACGCCCTAATCAAGAACGTTTAAGTTGACAAGTTAACTGCATCGAGTAAACAAATACATGGATTGGAGGCAACCTTGTCCCGATTGGCCTGTACTGTTGCCTCCATAGCGAAAGTCACAGGATACCTGTCTACATAAGGACCATATGTGGCTTGTGCTGCACCACACACAACGCACCCACACACCACATCGCGTGTGAATTCAAAAGAATGAGACTAGGAAGCATGTGGATGAGATCAAGTTCTCAGCAACGCAGCCGGCCTACTAACATTTACAAGCTGAATGAAAGCATTCTGGCCTCATTTTTAAACCACGAATACAAGGTATACACAGGACGGTGGCTGGGCCGTAGCCCTTTCTAAGCACGATGCAAGGAACCGTTTTTTGAGCTAAGCACCGTCGTGAAGAAGGTGCAACCGTTCCCCTGCATCGACGACCAACTCTCAACTGGAGCTAGCAATGGAGGTGGATGGATTTAGACAGGTAGGCATCTTGTAAAATTAGCAGACCAGGCGCAGTTACACCGGAGTGTTTAACCAACATTTAACTCTTAAAATATATTAATACGCATCACACAGGCAATGGTACCAGAGAGGCCGCCAACTTCTCCTGGATTAGTAAACCGAATGAGTGCGTAAACATCATGTTTCTATTCCGCGCGCAATAGAGTTGTCAACTTCATGTGAAATACCGCACGTTTGATCAGTCCACGGAGTTCCATCGGTCAAATTTGTCTTAGATTCGTAAAAAGTGAAATAAGCGTTTGATTTTCGTACGCCTAAATTATTCATGTCTTGGTAATGTTATGTTTGGTTTGCTGCATTGCTGCATCCCTGCAGTAAATTATCCATAGAAATACGATATGAGTATACTCCTCGAACTTATTCGGTATATTTATATCCACTGATTGGCGTCATCCATGTCCAAACAACAACATGCACCATATGCATACGCATTGATCCAAACGTATGTATACACTGCTACAAACTGGATATAGACATAATACATATTATAAATATAGTGCTACAAACTTGCTTTGGTTTCGTTTGGAGATCTGAACAACAGTCATTTTTGTACGCATGAGAATAAGTACAAAATACGCATTGTTGGTGCTTTGTTAAACAATTAGATGTGAACATTAACGACCACCTTACATCTTGGGCTCTTATATAAGAACGAATCTGATATGGGAATAGTGACGCAAATGCTTTCAATAAGGTTACAATATAGAATGATTAATAAACAACTGGGACAGTAAATTAATGTGCCCTTAGCTGTAGCCTCCTATGTGCACTATCTGTTTTATATAGCTGATGAGGGAGATCGCACAGCGAGAGAATGCGTTTGGGTAAGCAATTTAGTTCCTCCGTGTCGCCTACCGGTCCGATTTCTGCGCAACCTTAAGCATTTACTGCCGTCAATCCCACCTATTCACCGTTTACGGCCTCTTTGCAACGACAACTACTGCCATTAATTTCGACTAAGTCCCGCTGCTTACTGTCAACCATGCGGCTTTACAAACAGAGTTTGCACTATTTTGAATGGCATTCAAGACAAAGCAGGGCGCTCCTCTAAGTACTTAACCATTTGTACATAACGCTGTGCCCATAAACTCTTTGATAACCATCTCCATCGTACTCCTTAGGTAAAGCCATTAAGTGCTACTAAAACAATTGTCGTTTTTTGCCGATTCATTTTGATGCCATGACGTGTCAGTACCGTTGGCGGTGCTTCAAGCTTTGTCTATCCAGAATATTGGCCATGTCCAATTCAGCTTCTGATAAGCGACTCTGCGCTTCCGCCTACTGTCCGCATGTTACCTGCGTATTTATAAGCCCCGGTAAATTACGTATGGCTGATGCACAAATGAACGTATATATGCATGCTCATTCTTATCACTAATCTGTGAAACAACTAATATACTGTCGACATAATGACAATAGCTAATAAGTTACTAGTTGGGACTGTTAAATTTCCACGGATTTTCCTTGACAATGTCTATTCGCATGCAAGGTCTGACGCAGTAAATCGAGGGACACACGATGAGCATTGTGCTCCAGATTTCAAACTGTACACTTTAGATGTACCGTGAATTGGCAACAGCTGGTAATCTTTGGATTCACACGTATCTACCTACTTGGAAACCTGTTCAGTAATTTGCTACCCTAGCACTGATATGTTTTAAAAATACTGTTTTTTTAAAAACTCCGCGCACGTCAACTACGAATAAGCTCATGCATGGACTGAAAATTTGTCCAGCGATGCATCGGCTCTGTAAGCGTCGTGCTTGTTAGCATTGGGCAGCTGGTCAAGCAAGGATCATGTTATCCACAAATATATTTCAAGGTGCAGAATGTGGGTAGTATAGTCTGGTGAATACTACCATGGAGGATACATAGTGATGTGAATTGCAGGCGAATAATAATATTAACAGGAGATGCTTTAGATTGCCGTCTCAGTATGTCTCCGTGCAAGACTTCAGCTGTGAAGGTAGCAAGGGCATCATTGATTATGATGTACTGAGCAATGAAGTGAGAAATCCGCGGAATAAAACCGAGTGTGGTAAGCCTAATATAGAAAGGTTAGATTTGGTGCGTCTGCGATAATGATTTGCGATAAAGATACTAAAATGTATAAAGTCAGTTTTTAAAAATCCTAAAGAAATTGAACCCAAGCGTAATAGCATAATGATGATTCAACAGAGATGACGTAGATGGAGTAATCAACTATAAAACTTAGCAGGAAAATGGTGCGGATTAATCCCCTGATTATTGGGTCGGCGAAATAAGAAAATGATCTTATTTTGTGCGCGCTGCAAATACCGTCTCTTATATTCTAAAATGTAAGCCATCCTTGTCGGAAGGTAAACCATAGCAGGTCAAGTCGTCTTTTGTCCGTGAGAGAGAACCAAAAGTTATGTGGAACCACCAGTCAGTCCGTCGTGTGTTACTATTTATTTCCCCCTGGTCGTTCGTTCTGACCGCTAGCATATCTCGGCCAATTCAGCAGTGCATATAATGTTAACTGTGCCCATGTACCTTGATTTGCATGTCACATATTGTTGCCGTTTTCCCGGAATCAACCTTAATATATTTTCTGAATCTCAGTGCGTCTCTCTGAAGACAGTAGCAGTAATAGCGGACGCATTGAGTTACTTTCGATAGGATACATTGACGTCATATTGCAACCCGCAATATGTAACGGTATGACAGGAGAAGAAATGTATTAAGTCCCATCTGTCAATTTGTGAAGGTATCGCGACACGAACAGAAGTTAGCGCCAATTGTAATTTGGGCGGGCCCCAGTTACCCAACAAGCATTTCGATAATGGTGTCAAGAAATGTGATCCTTCTGTCAAGGTAAAGTGTGGCTTTCACAAGTTCCCAGAGAATTTGGTGGTTTGCACAGAACCATTTTGCTACCACCTGTTAGTTGGTAAAATTGTCTATTGAAACAATCTACGGTGTTGTTGAGCTGCGTTACGAACACTGTTAAATATTCTGCGCGTGTATTTTTCTTGTAAACGAGCCATGTCTAATATGTATATGCCATAAATCTTGCGTACATTTGCTCAAACACGAATTTGTTTAGAGAGGGTGATCTTTCACGCCTGGGAACATGAACCTTTTCACAAGGATTTAAGACCTATCTTTGTGATGTGCTCTGTTATAAATATAATCTCTAGATTTGTTTCAAATGCGGATAAATTGTGATGATATGTAACATGGTGCGTTATTTTGGAATCCGCATCGGTGTATACAGTGTAGCGAATCTTATCGAAGAGTAACGTTACCTGATCACTTCGACCCAAATAACTGCACACATTTAGCCCTTCAAGCGAGTGCTTATCACTGTGGGAGCATTATACCTAATATTGATGGCTTACTCGCTATTTTGAACTCTGTGTGATCGGCGATTTGGTTGTATGCGGGTGTGCTATAGAGTAACTCTTAAAACTGGACATTGATCCTATGCTACTCATTCTCTGGGGTTTACAAATTATGTATATTGAAATCTTCTGTACTGAGAAAAGTCGTGCTTGTATAATTGAGCATAATACAATAATACAGAACTTGGTCTGTGGTCTATCTAATAATTTAATTGTTGCGGTCAATGAACTAGGAACGCGAGGTGTTTGTTGTCATCATTCTACAAGGGATTGAACAAAAAAGATCAATGACACTTTCTGGAAAATTGAACGAATCAACCGGAAGTTAGATTATATGGTAAGTGAACACTCCTTAATTTTCCCATATCTATCGTTCCGGTAATTGATACCGTTCGGAACGTTTTGCATAATTTTACAGGCTGCGTCACCCAATTATTAGGTGTTAATGCCAACGGAGTCAGAGTGTTATCTCCGTTTTATCGCGGAGGCAACTGTTGCGTACGATGACTGGTGGACGAACACGTGCTAGGATCTACCATCATCGCCGTTGAATTAGCCTGCGTTGTACCGCTGACATGATTATAAGCAGGCACGCTCAAAACCTGTCCGGTTCTGAGGTGAGATGTACTAAGTGCTTTGGAGACACAGACGTTACGGCGCATTTGGATAGTCTGGTCCGGTTACAAGCGTCAAATCAAGGGTTTTTTTCCGTTATGATTGCTGAATAAAGTTTGCTTGCCTTCAAACGTTAAAAACACTCCTCGTAGGTCATACGATTGTCCTACGTTGCGCGTGTACTCTCGTCTTCTATGCGAAATGAATTTTATAATGTGTAAATGATGATTTTCCTGGTAGGTGCTGGCTGCTTATAAAGCAAGGCAGTGAACTCCGAAAGAATGTTATTTTGCTTTTGTCTCCTATTAGTGCACAATAAACAACCACTTTGTATAGCATATTTAGAAAAGCTGTAGTCACTTTGGCTCAGAGTTTTTCGTTTCTTTCGATTGTAAACGAAATCTATCACTTCGCTTAATATAATTCACAGCATTTGTTAGTTATGCCGTACCTAGGTATCGGCTTAATCTACTGGGATGCCATCGTTTTTTAAAATTGTACACACAAACTGATCTTCTTTAAAGGATATAGGAAACACGATATGCCCTGAATCACCTGCCCATAAATAATTACAACAGCAACCTTGAGTTAGGAATTATATTTAAAATGTTTCTGTTGATCATTGTAAGTGTCAGTTTATGCATTTGGCGAATGGTTGAATAGAGTTTGTAGGGATTTTTACAAGCAAGCCTATCTTTTGATGGATTTTAGGTGATGTCCATCAATGGAGAACTATGTAACGACTTTTGCAGTTAACATTCAATGTAATCCTGTAAAAATACTGCAACTGCATTGTAGGCATTGCCATCGGAAACATTCTGATGGGAAATGTCTTGTTGCAGTTCAATTCGCATTGTGGTTTATTCGTCTTTATGCATTAGTTACAAACAGAATGCCCAATGAAAGCATCTGGGATGACAAATAGAAACAATTAACGTAGTATCACTTAAAACACCAACAAGTTGGTGATGTATTGCTTACATACATAGCTTGTGTGCTTGAAAATTTGATACTCACTACCAATGCTCTTCCCTCCTTTGGGCATCAAAATGCGGTCTGAGCGCATTCAAGTGCACTCCTATTATAGATGTGTAGTCGTTTTATACTTGACCAATAATATAACGTTAATTTAAACAGCCAATTAAACATATGCAAAGCCATATTTGATGGCTTACTATAGCAAAGAACTCCTCATATTTGGTCAAAATCACTTGGAACTTTCTGTAGATGACGAAATCAGCAAACGAACAAAACATTATTAGTAACAACGCTAGATGTTATAAATTCCACAAATTCTGATAGCGTACCTAACTTCTAAGATTGTTTTTCACGCATCATTCGCCGAGTGCTTAATAGGTGGCCTTGTAGCAAGTTCGAATCTGAGCATGTGTTAACAGCTTTAGTACAAATATGTTGTAGATAACACCAACAGTCTTTTAAATCATTTTTCTTTACTATTTCGGGTTGACCATATTGCTTGCTTATATACAGGAAGTTTGACAAAATATCATGCAACACCGGTTTATTTCAAAATGATACACCATTGTAGTTGAATCTACATCGCTGATATTATTAACGCTTTGTGGTACATTTTCGAAATATAAGAGGAATTTAAGATTTTATTTGACATAGACCTCCATGTCCCACTTGATAATGAAGATAATCCGTTCGGCTTGATTGAGTAAAAAATGGATAATATTATATGCCCACAACATAGTTGCTGCAGTATGGCAAACTAAAGCTGAATATCCAAAGGCAATAATGTCAGTCGGTTAGATACTCAATTTCTATGAAAGTGCGTGCATAGCTGAACTGTTCCATGATGGCAAAACGAGATTGTTAACGTTAACGGAAATAAATCATCAAGAGTTGTTTAACGGATACTTCAATATTGCTTCGAAAATGGCATGATATCATCCTGTGATGACAAACTATAAATCAACATATTGTAAAAATGATAAGAGGAAGTGATCTTAGTATATACTTAACGTATTCCACTCATTTGCAGGAGAAATCATGACGTTTGGTTATGAAGGACTGTATTTGCTGCGCTTTCTTTGAACTAAAAGACCTTTCATCGAAACTGTATCAAATTTCCTAAATGGATTAATTAAATATATCGTAGCCTGACATAACTGCGGAAGCATACTTTTGCGCGACATCTGAACCAGTACGGCTCTAATTGCATGAGTACATTAACCTATCGCGATCGTGACGGAAATTACTTGAGATACATGCAAAATACAAAATATTTGCTTGACCGTACCCATAGAGAAAGAAAGATAAAAAAGATATACTTATTTGCAAATAAGGACAGTGGAGAAGGTATTTGCACTCACATCTATACCACAGCACATCTATCTTAGTAGAGTTGTTACATCCTTGTCCCTTAGCAATCAATGAGGCAATTTTAATACAGGAGTCCAATTGAGAGCAGATCGACGGACCATATATTAAGTTGAATTCCTTTCCAGAATTATGCACCTGCTCTTTTGAAATGAAATCTTCGGATTCTTAGCAAAGAATCCCCTTTCTTACCTATACTTTACAAAATTTTCACAAAACGAAGTGCTGTTTACCTACAAGATTTATTTTATCACTTATCAAATCAATTGATTTAGTTAAGGCCGGTATTGTAATTAATCCAAATCTAAAAAAGCGTTAGCATGCAGTTACATACAGAATATATTTACGTAAAATTCCCGGTATATGTGTTACAAACTCACTACTGTCCTGGATAGAAGCTAAGTCATTGGTAAATGGCACACATTCAGGATAGGCGAGTATCTCTCAATGAAGAATTATCAGTAGTGACTTGTCACACTGTAGTGCAATGGATCCTAAGTTTATAAATTTATGCGAAGTATTTTCCATGTAATTAGGAACAGAATACCTTTCCTTATAACAAATGATATAAACCTTATATATTCCACCGATTCTTATATTTGAGATCCAAATTCACCTAGGCTCACAGGAAGAAGGTTGCTTCGGATTTCCCACCTATCTATCAAAATTTACGCGCTGCGTCATGTGCCATGGATGCAGAGTTTTAGCAGAATGTTTGGCTATGCATGACCTTCGACTCCTCCTAGTTGAATCACTAGGTGACTCAGGCCTCCGATATTTTGGTATTTGAAACTTTTTGAAAGAATTTTATATACAGTGGTTAAAACAGTGCAGATATTGGAATAATATGCTGCCTGTTTATAACAATCGAACTTTAACTCCTGTCTTTCAAATTGTATGCCAGGTCATCAATATTGCAATTGGACACAAGTCTCATTATCATAAGAAGATGCAACACACTTGCGATCATTTAGGATGCAACTAAATCTTTGCTTCACTCTCAACGATATCATAAAAATAGATTTGTATTTGTTGCATAAATGGATGGCGGAATGAGAAACGACCAACTAAGGCAAAGCAATTGTTGATTCCACAAAAGAACGCACGGTTAATTATGGGGAAAATTGTTTATCGATAGTTTCTGCTGAATTTATTTAGGACAAATACGTGCTAGTGTATGCTATTACGTGCGATTCATTACTTTCATGATTCGGCCTAATCGATCGGTCTCCGTTTATCAAATGGATAAACAGAATTCTTGTGATAGCCTCACTAAAGTTGTTGTCATCGCGCAAACGAAGTTACATGCACTTGTTGCAGCTTTAAATACCATATTTCGCGCATTGGTCTATACATTGTGCAATTTTAACCTCTGCGTGTTATCTAGCATGATTTTCTATACATATCGTAAAAACACTGTCAATTTAAAGAGCAATCATTTGCATTGGGTAAATGTCGCGAGAAAACGAAACGGGCTAACATTCCATGACAAGGAGCTCCGTAGTTTCATAGAACGCGTCAAAAAATGTGCCATTATTTTACCGGGACAAACCCACTTGCCTGTCGGCCACAAGCACTCCCGGGCGACATCCATGCTTTTCTGGTTACTAAGCTGGTGTGTCCGTGTCTGTAATTCGTCAAACACGCAACAGCAACTCGGTGTGAGAAAACTAGTACGAAGAATAAGGTAAAAGACGAACACGACCAGCGGTGCTGCAAAATCATTTTACGCGCATATTTCGAAGATTACGAATCATGAGTTTCGTTAAGATCATGAAGTTGAATATCTACAGAGCCTGCTTGATAGGCTGCTCGATGTGGGGGAACAAAGGCTGAGAGAGAATCAAATGAGGTTTTACTAGGAACGGGAGGAGGAGAATCTTCGGCCCGTACGAGGAAGTTTTTCAAATGCTGTAAGTCCGAACCTGGTACTATCCCGAATATTCGTCTCGATATAGATTCGCTCGAATGCGCGAAAATTCAATTCGGTGTCCTTGAGTTAAAGCGACGTATCGATGACGCAGTAACTGACCTCCGCAACGAAAAATTCTCGGGTAGGACACAGGGTCCACCGAACCTGGTTCAACAGGTCAAATAAGCGTCACGCGTGTCTGATGGTTTCAAACGCGGCTTGCGCGTAGCTATCACAAATATTTTAAGTCTTCTAAACCAACGTGTCTATTCATATAATTATGCCGTCTCTCGTCAACCGAACATACTGAGATTGACCGAAACCTGAGTGTATCCCAAAGCCACTACCAACGCATTTCACATCAGTGGCTATTCGTGCTTCCGGTGTTACAGATTATTAAACAAACGCGGTGTTTTGCTTTTATAAAGTGTGCCTTTGCTGTGCGGGAGACTGGTATACACATACCTAAGTGAAGATGACCGGCGTGAACAGTTATCGTGTGCGATCTGACTAGGAGAGTGTGAATTGTTGTTAGGCACATCTTATCGCTGCCCGCAAATTCGATGTTTGGGTTTGCTGCCACATATCATAAGCTAACTTCGCCCGTTCCGCTTATGGGTGATTTTAACTTTTCTTGAATATCGTGGCCCGTGGTCCAGCAATTTCCAAGGCGTTGTAATATAGAGTTGCAATTTGCGAAAATATTTGAGACTGTGACCGTAAAACAGTCTGCCAACCAATGCGCGCTACAATTCATTCAGCTCCATTGCGCCTGGACCAATTAATAACGAGTTGCGAACAAGGTGTACGTGATGTTCACATCTTGGATTCACTAGCAGCCAACAAGCCTTTGATGATCTTAGTCAGCCAATGGCTAGGTCTGCGTACTCGCGTCCGGCGTAGCCATCCCACTATCACTGGGAGAAGGTTGTCCATGGTCCCAATCGGGACACCGATAAATTAAGCCGGTCGCTACGGCGGATTCGCCAGTTGGAGCCAATTAGTCTGCTATAAAAGAGTGTGTGCACATTTTGAACGCAGGAGTGATAGATCAGTGAAGGCACATTGGTTGGATAAACAGTATTGCCTTTAAGCTCGACGGCGAAGCGTAGCATGGAATAAATTCCTCGCGTCTGGCTCTGTCGATGATTGTGAGAACTACAAAGGTAGCGAATGCTATAGAAGGGCGCAAAAGCATCAATGCATCAATAGTTCCAAAACTACTCACAACGTCAGCGAAGTCGGCCTCCGAGAAGAATTTTGTTTTAGTAAGGCAATGCATGAGGCCTGCCAGTGTTTCGGCAGTGTTAACCGGCTCCGATGGACAGGCTCAGACTTCCATAGCTGAATATGCGTCCTCATTGGTGGCGCAATTTGCTTCCATATTTACATGTGGTGATGTGCATATACCGAACTTAACGTGTGAATCTCTCACTGATCTAAAGTGCCTGAATTGCAGTGTGGCAAATATCTGCCGTCTACAAGCCGGTCTTGACGGCACCAAGCCTGTCGGACATGACGCAATCCATCCACAAATCATAAAGCGGCAATCGGTCATAATCCAAAATTCCGTGACTAATTTGTTTTACACCTCAATGTTTGGGTGTGTATTACCAGAAAACCGTAGTGACGAGCCCAAATAGGAAGAATCAGCCCTTAAACGCATTCCTGGATGTGTGGTGGCTGTCTCACTGAGTCTAACTGCGACGAATCTAGACAAATTGTAATACTTGGAGGCGAAGTTCATCCACAAGAGCGGTGATGCCACTAAGTGAACGATTATCAACCAATTTGTATGACTAATATCTTGGCGAAAGTGATCGTGAAGATTGTGAAAACTGATCCTCTCCATTTATTTTTTCAGTAAAACTCATGTCAGTCGAACACCAGCGTTTCATGCTGTGCTGCTCCTGCTTCAGCAACTTGCAGTTAACCCGACAGGGATGGTTGCAGGTGTTGAACCGGGAAAAATCAGTGGATGCTATCCACGTTGATTTATCTAAAGCTTTACATAAAGTAAACGGTGAGATATTTTTCCATTTTATTATTGACTTCCTCATGGAAAGAAAATAACGGGCGCTGGTGGGTGACAAACTAACGGGATGGTACCCCAGCACCGGTGGCTTACCACAAGGCACAGTACTGCGGATAATTTTGTTTCTGATCCGCATCAATGTAACACCCTATCTTCTTTGGTTGTTGTGAAAGTTGCTTGCAGACGACCTAAAGATTTGCTGGGTTACTGCTTTTCCAAACATTGCTAATCTACCGGTCATTCCGGTCAAGTAGATAATTATCAACCTGGGGCAGGAAGTTGACGTGTGTATGTACACCATAGCCGACCAAAGATAGATCCCATGGTGTCCGTAATTGTCTCAGGACTACTCCCGTTGATACGCACTGCTATAGTTTCTCTAAAATACGTCGACAACACAAACGAAGTGTACAGGCTTTTTGCATATATATGAACATAATTACAATACTATTTCCGTTGTCTATGGCAGCAGTTGTGTGAAGTTAGATGTTGGTCTGTCCTGTTGCGCAGGTTCGATCTTACATGATGCCGTTTTGCAAACTGCTAATGATATTAGCCTCGATCAAGAATATAAATAGTTTAACGTACACTACCTTTTTTATTATACTGGTGTGTGGTTGATGGGGCAAATATATTAATTTCTTGGGTATCGTCATTTTCTTTCGCGGGATATCGACAGGAGCTTTCCATTGCGTAGGGTAAATTCTGTTGTTAAAAGAAAGTGTAATGATATTGAAAAAAGCAAAAAAAATTCACTAGCACTGTATTTTCAAAAACAAGAGCGATCCCATCTTGGCCTGCGCAAGCTAAGGAGCGTAAGCGAGAGACTTGACCAGGTCTTCTTGTCTGCATATGGCGCGCTGTATATACATCCCATAAGCAACTGATTCTGAGTACAAATATTTTAAGCTGCAGTGTTTCCTGGAAATGGTTCAGCACTATGTTCGTGAAAGTTTCTGCTGTGAGCGTTCTTTTCAGTTAAGTTACGCAGCCATCACTTCAACGACTACGCCGATTCAATATAAAACTGAAATTTCCAAAAAGTGTTAACTGTTTGCCATACACGTTATCATGACACCAAGATCCGTAATAAATATTTTATTAGGATAACACACATAAAATTTGACAGAGTTTGTGAATCTCAGAAGAAATGTTTATCAAAAATACAGCATTGGATGTGAGAAATGAAAAAGTTTATTAATGTTGTATTATAAGAATGGAGATTCAAGCCGTGTGCCTGGACCCAGGCTATGTATCGCTGAAAAGTGCGCGAGGAAAAGAGTTTATGATTGCTGTAATAGCTTCTGCGAACTGACGTGTTAGTTTGTGTCCACGGTATCATGTAACTAATACGCTGTTGATAACGTAACATTGATAGGAATTTGTAAGGTGTAACGTTTAGTAGCAAAGCTGATTAGTGAGCGTGTTATTATAGTTCAAATAAATTATCTTTGTTACTCAAAATCGCAGGCTAAGTTTGTCTGGAAAAGCACCCGACGCTGGATTTTCGACCTTCTGGGTCTCGCACTACATTAGTGCGTCTCCCAGCTGGACTGCACACTTCGAGCTCGGCATAGGCGCATGCTCACCTAGAAATAGTGAAGCGAACTGCACCGCAAATGCGGACGTACGTTTTATGCTGGAGGTCAGAAGCTGCCCGTCATTCTCCAGTAAAACAAACATGTTTACAAGCTACAACCATCCCTGTGGCATAATCCTTCATTATACTCGTAAAAATAACCAATTGCCATAGTCGGAAGTATCGTAAATAACCGAACATAATCATCTGGCGTATTAGGGTAGTAGGTATACCAGCCAGATCGCTTCTCCGATTATTGATAAAGTAAATTTAGCAATGCATGTGCAAATTTTACTTACAAGCACTTTTCTGGATAAGTAAAATATAGAGCGAAAAGTATTCCAAAACTAACAAATAATGCGCACATGCTGAGCGTTCGTTTGTATTTCGGTCATTTTGCTTACGATCTTCACTGTGACTATACACGCCAGATATCTAATTAAAATGGATTAAAAATAAATAACTAAACGTTTTGGGACCAGGATTGTTTGAACCCTAATCGGAGTGAGCGTTAGTTTGGTCACACTCAGGCGAAATGTTTAATAGCAAGGTAACATGAAACACTTGAAAATTTTCCCGGAATAATTCCTTTTTTAATTCTAGGAAGTTTACCATGAAAACCCGCTGTGATTTATTTTGAGGTGATATAAAAAATAATAAATCGAAGATATGCAAAAACTTCGGTTTCTGACAAATTCAATATCAACAGGGACGTTTGCGCATATTTGCAATCAGCACAACCTTTTGCATAAAGTAGAAGACACACAACTGTCCGCCATGTTGGTTTCTGTGTTCAGCTGTTTAGCAAGAATGGTTGGCGTCTTGCTAACATTTATTACTTAAAATATACTACTTTCAATTTTTGATGGAATCGTTCTTCCTAGTTTTACCGAACCCAATCCTCTGTCCACAAGCACTTAGAAATTGTGCCTGGTGAGTCAATCTGTTGATTTTCAATCCGCTCTGACGCCTTTTATCGTTATGTTTCTCTATTTATTAAATGTATGCCGCTGTTTTGCGCATCATTATCATAAAGCTATTAGTACTTGTCTACCTACCCTGGTCAAAAATGTGATTTACTAATGAAATGAAAACTGATATCTACAGCAGTGAAAGTCATTTGGAAAATTAAATTTCATGAATGCGTACCAGTGGTTTGGATCGACTGAGTTATTAAAATTAAAAGTGGCGTAATCAAATTTGCATGTGGAGAATTCATTAACTTTTCCGAAGTATAACGTTTTGAATAACAATTTGATAACTGCGATGTGCATCGTGTTCTAAACAGTTTTACAGTACTGTTCCCCTAATGATGTATGCAAAGTACCGGAAAAGAATGCAAGTTACGATCAGTTGTTTAAATGGCGAAATCTATGAGGGTACTACAATAGGGCCACCGCCAATAAATTAGTGAATATATTATAACTTTCAGATGGAACATGTTACGTAATGCATTCTGCACGAAACGTGTCGCAGTTTATACTTAAGACTTAGAAATGATAATCGGGTTAAATGTGCAAATTAGACGGCTCATACAGCGTTTCATGAGAAATCGTTCCAAGGACCAACAAACTGAGGGTTCCCAATAGTGTGGCTAACGCATAAGGGGAAAATTTATTAATAAACTTCGAAGCATAACACAAAGACGTTCTAAACGTTAAAGCATTTAAATTTAAACAGCACTTGAAATATTTAAAATAGCCAATACAAGAATTATTAAGAATGAATGCATTCAAGCAAGTAGTTAATATGCAGAGAATTATGCTCGTACAATTTATGCATCTTGGTATTTAGTAAGGCATATTAATCCGAGGCGATGTTTTCCGAAATCGCTCTATGTTGTTTAACCGATTTCTTCCTTGCTTCTAAGCGGATTAATCAACAGCTTTAAGTAGAAAGTTACAACCTTTTCATGCTTATACCCATCAAATTGCAAAATTATGAAACACTAGCAATTATTGTTTTGGGATACCAAATGAAATTGCGAGGTTTGCTTAGAGCAGAATAACTCAATTCTCCGAAAACTTCAAACAGTATGGTTGATGGGAAATGCTAGGATACATTTTCACAGCAACCTCCATTTTAGTATGTTAGAGCATGTGATCCTTTGCTTACACATGTAGTGTTAGATAACGAATTGCTAGATCCTGGCTCCATCGTATTGTACATGGTATTAGGCTGCAACCGACCCATATAATCATACGATTTATATAATTGTGGAAACCATCGAACGCTCACGCCCCGCTTTGGGATTAATTTTGCAAGCTAGATACCTACTGCTCTTATCATGTTTTCTTTTATTTATGCAGGAGCCGTTATTGTCTGTTTTAGCCCCCAAGTCATCTTGGCCGTGCTTGGTAAGGTAGACAAAATATGCCTTTTCATCACGGTCGCACTTTTTCTAAAGTTCTGGGGCAGTATTCGTGCTTGCACAAGGGCTGCTAGGATTGGATGGCATGGATGGATGTCGTCCAACCAAAGACCACATCAACACTTCCACAGCTGTGAACTGGTGAATGAGGATGCGGTATTACTAACAGTCGAACCTCATTTAGAATTCCAGATACTTCGCAAGAACGTACAGTCTGCTGCTGACGGTTTCCGCTCAAATAATGCAAGCAAATAAAAGAATTGCGATTCTATCTGATGAGAGGAAATAACCTCGAAACGCGTCATGGAGTGCAGTGGTTTCAGGCGGGCAACACCCAATTTGCTGCTGCTTCATCAGCTACGGTCCTAGTGATCGAATGGCCAAGGTTCACTTCAATGGGAATCGCGGTCTACTTTGAGATTGCGCGTCGCAATCCATCCACACAACGTGTACTTCAAATTCACTTTCCAATCTGTTATTTGCCGTTGTGCCAAGCTTTGCCCGTCGTGACCCGGTGGCTTAGGGGTGGCGGTCACAACTAACATCTCAATGGTCCCGGGTTCGATGCCTGCTATCTCTATCTGATGAGAGGAAATAACCTCGAAACGCGTCATGGAGTGCAGTGGTTTCAGGCGGGCAACACCCAATTTGCTGCTGCTTCATCAGCTACGGTCCTAGTGATCGAATGGCCAAGGTTCACTTCAATGGGAATCGCGGTCTACTTTGAGATTGCGCGTCGCAATCCATCCACACAACGTGTACTTCAAATTCACTTTCCAATCTGTTATTTGCCGTTGTGCCAAGCTTTGCCCGTCGTGACCCGGTGGCTTAGGGGTGGCGGTCACAACTAACATCTCAATGGTCCCGGGTTCGATGCCTGCTATCTCTATCTGATGAGAGGAAATAACCTCGAAACGCGTCATGGAGTGCAGTGGTTTCAGGCGGGCAACACCCAATTTGCTGCTGCTTCATCAGCTACGGTCCTAGTGATCGAATGGCCAAGGTTCACTTCAATGGGAATCGCGGTCTACTTTGAGATTGCGCGTCGCAATCCATCCACACAACGTGTACTTCAAAGTTCACTTTCCAATCTGTTATTTGCCGTTGTGCCAAGCTTTGCCCGTCGTGACCCGGTGGCTTAGGGGTGGCGGTCACAACTAACATCTCAATGGTCCCGGGTTCGATGCCTGCTATCTCTATCTGATGAGAGGAAATAACCTCGAAACGCGTCATGGAGTGCAGTGGTTTCAGGCGGGCAACACCCAATTTGCTGCTGCTTCATCAGCTACGGTCCTAGTGATCGAATGGCCAAGGTTCACTTCAATGGGAATCGCGGTCTACTTTGAGATTGCGCGTCGCAATCCATCCACACAACGTGTACTTCAAATTCACTTTCCAATCTGTTATTTGCCGTTGTGCCAAGCTTTGCCCGTCGTGACCCGGTGGCTTAGGGGTGGCGGTCACAACTAACATCTCAATGGTCCCGGGTTCGATGCCTGCTATCTCTATCTGATGAGAGGAAATAACCTCGAAACGCGTCATGGAGTGCAGTGGTTTCAGGCGGGCAACACCCAATTTGCTGCTGCTTCATCAGCTACGGTCCTAGTGATCGAATGGCCAAGGTTCACTTCAATGGGAATCGCGGTCTACTTTGAGATTGCGCGTCGCAATCCATCCACACAACGTGTACTTCAAATTCACTTTCCAATCTGTTATTTGCCGTTGTGCCAAGCTTTGCCCGTCGTGACCCGGTGGCTTAGGGGTGGCGGTCACAACTAACATCTCAATGGTCCCGGGTTCGATGCCTGCTATCTCTATCTGATGAGAGGAAATAACCTCGAAACGCGTCATGGAGTGCAGTGGTTTCAGGCGGGCAACACCCAAATTTGCTGCTGCTTCATCAGCTACGGTCCTAGTGATCGAATGGCCAAGGTTCACTTCAATGGGAATCGCGGTCTACTTTGAGATTGCGCGTCGCAATCCATCCACACAACGTGTACTTCAAATTCACTTTCCAATCTGTTATTTGCCGTTGTGCCAAGCTTTGCCCGTCGTGACCCGGTGGCTTAGGGGTGGCGATCACAAATAACATCTCAATTGTAATGGGTTTCGATGCCTGCTATCTCTATCTGATGAGAGGACATAACCTCGAAACGCGTCATGGAATGCAGTGTTTTCAGGCGGGAAACCCCCAATTTGCTACCGCTTCATCAGCTGCGGTCCTAGTGTTCGAATTGTTAAGGTTCACTTTAATGGGAATCGCGGCCCACTTTGAGATTGCGTGTCGCAAGCTTTCCACTCAACGTGTACTTCAAATCGACTTCCAATCTGTCATAACCGTTGTGCCAAGCTTTGCTCGTCGTGACCCGGTTGCATTGTTCCGGTTCTCATTCGCACTGCATGATTGGATGCCAAAGCACGGTCTCTATGTAGGGCACGATGTAAACCTATTTATTACATCGTCAGCCATTTGTATCTTGTTGAACCACAAATGCACACTGAAGCACTGGGCACGCACCATAACGTAACCTATCTTCCCATTTTTGTCCACATAAATACACATATCATCCCGCTTCTATGGTTAACTTTTTTGTCTTCCGGATAGTGATTCCGGTTGTTTAAACACAATGTCATTTTTTTTGTCTGAGCTAATTGCTGTACTTCAAACAGGCTCATTTTCACAAGGCTCATTGCTGACCGTTTATTTATTACCGCAAAAGTACACTAAAAATTCTTACTGAATTTACATCATTATGCCCAATGTACCGCAGAGCAGCCGTGCACAATATATGTTTGGCTTAGTCTATAGAGAGGGTTAATACAAACTAATGCATTCCAGGCACAAAATCATCGTCGTTACACATTTGGAGAAAAAAGGGATGACAATAGGCTGCAAGTATAATTCATTTCAAATCAAACTTAAAATATACTTTGTTAACAATTCGACTGTGATACTTGAGTAAATGTAGGATCAATGCAGCACGGAGATGGGAGGTTTTGAGCAGTCTAGACGACCATCGTGGCATACGACATTGATGCTGGTTGAAGTGCGGTCGTGATATGTGGCACGGTACCCCAGGAATCAAATCACCTTTAATGTAGTAAATTAAGTTAATAGTGTACATATTTGGTACAAGTAGGTAGAATTTCCAAACACAGACAATGTTAGGGCATTGAATTAGGAGTATCCGTCTAGTTACTATCTGTAATATAGTTGGAAATTACGCATGTGTTTCACTAGAGTTAGCAATTCGGTTTTTGTCGAATGTTGTATATTATGCCCAGCTTGTTGCAATATGGATTTATTGTTAACTGTGTGGTCCCAACATTCGAATTAGCACCTGTTACATTTGTCATTATTTTATCGTAATGTTCAAATTTAAGTAGAAGTTCCTTACACACAAACTCAGTCAGAGAACCGTCACATGCCCGGAAAAGAACTGTGTACCATTTTCCTCCTTATGGGTATGGTCAGCATGTCGCATGCCAACTGAACCCATTCAGACTCGAAATCGCAACTAGACAGTTAAAAGTCTTCGTTGACGGGTGGTGAACATCTATCTATTTTAAAGTCCCGTCTTCTTTCTTTTTGCAATTCATTATTAGCTGTCATCTACTGTAGTCAAGAAATTTATGCAAAAACTAGCTAGCATAGCAAGCTGCATAAATGTAGACAAAACATAATACAAGGCGTCCAGAGAAATATATGAGTATCTCAAATGATAGTTTACAAAGGAAGAGGCGTATTCCTTAAACGAACTGGTATCTTAGCTTTCACTGTTCGATGGTAGTCTGAACGACCAGTAACTTATGCACTCTGCTAATCCATGCATCTTAAAATTATCCGCTCGTAATAAATCCATAACCCTGTGAACGTCATCCGACTGCTAAACCCGATATGAATATCGTCATACGGTTAGAAGTTTGAGAATAGGCTTCGAGAAATGTACTAGTCGAGAAACACACTTAGTGACATATTGCAACAATAATCAAACTTTGCTAAGACTTCCAGCAACATACTTTCATTCAACTGAATGTATCCGTTGAATTTGCATTTTGAACTGCGGCTGTTCAAGTTGTTTACAAATTTGCTGTTTTCATTCATGTACCATGGAATGTCAGAAAGATAGATTTGCTCCTTTGGACGCATGCGGAATATCCGTTGAATTTGGACAGCTGATGTCATATTTACCTTGTGAGCTTCCTTGAATAAGTGGCCGCTGTATTGTTCCTGATTCTTCGCCTGCGAATTATACACACAGATTAAATCACGGATTGTTCAAAATCGTCACAATATTATTATGTTAACATTCCTCACCATCTTTGCTTAAACAATTTTGTAGTTCCACCACAAGCTTCTAAAGTCACCATAAGCTTTTGGAAACAAAGGCATTCAGAAAGCGGTCGCTGACCTAACAATTGTTTATACGTGATCATATTTTGATAGTCAAGGCGACAAATGCTAATAATGCAATCGAGCAAAGATTGCTGTAAGAAGTTTTTTGCAAACAAGTTAATTTACGTTGTTAATTAAGTAAATTTAATCTAAACTAAAAATGATAAATAACATACGTTAAACAGTTGTAAACTTAAGTGTTACGATCTTACCATTTGGCACACATCCACGTGTGATGGACCAGAGACCAACGCGGCTGTAGGTGGGAAGTACATGATTTATATAGTTAAATCATAAGCGAAATCGTCAAATGAAATCCATAGTATAAATGATGAAATTAATTTTCAACAACTTAACTGTACGGCTTAATGAGACAAATGGAATATGTTACATTTCACATCACGGGAAAATAGTCAACTGATGTGTCAAACAATGGAGAAGGTTGAACAGTTGGTTGCAAACTGGATTGTTAGAGCTGAAATCTGGCGCTTGAAGGAAAGTACCTACTCCGAAATGCTAAACAGATTTGCATGATCCAGTTATCTATATCTTTCGACACAACACATTCGATGGGGATGCGCAATCAGGAGGCGGGACGGATGCATTGGAAGAGGCTAGTAGTTACACGGCCGCAGCCGAACCGACAGTTGATTGCAAGTCCATACGTCTCGGATTGTACACTGCTTGGTTGATAATTGGCTGCTGTAAGGTAATTTTGTTTGACGGAAGTAATTTTCATGTGGAGTCTAATGCAAATACTCTAGTCAAAATTACGCAACCTATATCCACCAAATATTTGTCAACATATAAACGCATAGCACGTTTTGCTTTTTGTCGAAATTGATTTTAACTTGATTCCATCTGCTCGCCACACAGGTAAAATGACGAGCCCCGTGCCTTAATCTCCTTCCGCTGCATTGTATTTCCACTAAATGAAAACCACTTTAATTCCAGTGTCTGATGTTTGATTTAACTTCATTATTTTCAACGACAAAATTTTGTTGCAAAATTTTCCGTTTACGCTGGGTTGCACCATCACCATATCAGAAAAATGCATTTCACCCTTCATTAGTGCGGACAATTTCATATTTTCGAAAAAGATACGAAAGATGCATAATAAACAAACACGCTGCTAATGTATTAGGTTTTATACCGGCACGCGTGAATCATGTGGCTACCAAGGTAGAGGTGTCAGCGATTCCGACAACACAAACCTTGTACTCACGCTCGCATGTCAAATGAACTAGGTGCCACATGGCACAAAATTGTGCACTTTGTATCAACATCCAATAACTCAAAACAAAATGTTAACAGGTAGACTTTCGTCCCACCTAGACTTACTCAGACAGCCGACACACGCCCGGAAGAGCAATGTACGCGCATTTAATCCTTTCTGGAATGGTCAGCAGTGCGCATTTCATCGGACCCTGGTAGGGCTCGATCGCGCAACCCGACTGTTGCCAGTCCGTGTTTGAGACCACTGAGCTACGGGGGACGACAACGACCAGGGTGAATTATTTAATAGATGTGATATAGCGCTGTTCACCATCCACTGACTTACACGTTACTGCCGTGCAGAGTATAGGGTAGCCCCACACCCAGAGAAAGGTTTAGCAAATTTAATCCGCCAATTAACTTGTGGCATTATAAGCAGATTGGTCTGCGATCTGCTTACGGAGGAGTAGTAGGGGAGTTGAATGTTAAGTCATTTACGATGGTCGTTGCCATCCCGCGTTTCACAGTGTTCTCAACCACGGACTGGTAACAGTCAAGTTGCGCGATCGATCCCTACCAAGGCCTGATGGAATACACACTGCTGATGATGACCAAAAGGATGAAATGCGCGTACAGTGCTTTTCCGGGCGTGTGACGACTGCCTGAATGAGTCTAGATGTCAGGAATTTCTACCTATACCATTCAACTCCCCTAACTACTCTACCGTATATTTTCCACATTGTTCCGTGTGAACAACTCTAGTCGTCCATTGGAATTCCCATTGTATTCATATACAAAACATGATTGGATTACTATTACCGTCTTATTTTAAAGCTACGCCCCACAATTGTCCTCCCAAGTGGTCAAGTTTGTACCTATCATTGTCAACAGCCCAATTTCGTGCACATGCATGTGGAAACGGCTTAAGTCAGAGGTTATTTGTTTTGATACATTATGGCAAAGTAACCTGAGGTTTGAGACCATACCAGGCAGGTATGTGTATTCATGAAATATATCAGCTTTCTATTACAGGATGGCTGTGGTGCATCGTTTTGAATAGTCACGGGAATAGAAGTTTTATAATGGAACAATGAAACACCGGACCGGTGGTTTATGACGTGCAAAATAGTATTAGCAATAAAGCGGAATACCTGTAGTTCAGGTTGTCTATTCTGGTTTAGCTTTGTTTTTCGAGCCGAAATATTTACTTGCAGACATTTCATGACTAATGGAGGTGAACTGGTTTGTGCGTACTTAGCAATAGTTGACCGATGTTTAAACTTGACTCGTTAAATTCACGTCCCATGACCATTGCTATTTTGCATTTCGATCGCCTCTACTTTTAGATTCATGTGGTGAATGATCTGCCTTAAATTCTTAACTGCAGTTGGGGGTAGATAGGGTCGACCTGAATGCTTCGAGAAATGATCTTTCTATTCTTGCCTCTCCCTGCGTTAGAACCTCCTTCTTCCCCCAATCAAACATGTGCCCTTTTTCGTCGATGTATGTCGAGACCAATGTTGATGAATAATAGATTAGATGGGCTCGATTGTGTTCAAGTAAACAAGTAGATAACTTCTCCTTGTTTTGCCCACCTAGTGTTTATCACAATTTTTATACTGGAACCTATAGTCAACATTCCAATCGTTGCCTTCAGAGTAGCTTCTGCAACGAAATAGTTAGTTCGGAGAACAGACACAAGCATGCACAAGTCTCTCACTCCCGTGAGTTTGCACTGAAAGAAGTTGCAAATTTGTGTAAACCTAAGTGGACTGAAAAATACGCTTAGGGATATTAGCATTTATAGAGGATTGTGGGATTGAGATAATACCAAGCTAAACGGAGTAACAGTTTGGTATCGGTAATGCTCTTAGCCAATAACAAGCAACTTGTTCACCCCCACTGCATAAATTAACATATTCACGTGTGAGTTATACGTGCAAAGAAACCAGCTAGATTGAACATTCCTAGAATATCCTTTCTTTTATATGCAGGCTGGCTATGGGGATATTAAAAACAAGGCTGTGTGTTGTAGAGAGTATTGCACCAATGTAACACCTACACATGCCATAGTCTAATGGCCGTTTATTTCTTAAATGACGGATATAGCCAAACGTAAGTCTATGCATGTCGCGTCACTAGATGTCTGTAAGTACGTTTAAAAGTACGAAATAAATATTATTATTCAAAACGGTAGACATTTAGTGAATAAAACGTCGGTATTTGCAACTAACATGGTTATTTTCAACCAAGACAAAATAATAGAACCCACGGAAGTATACATTTGAATTAGGAAATTGACTCACTAAAATATCCTTCATGTGGCACCGCAAAAAAGGGTATATTATGTCAGCTTAGGAATGTATGACATGGAAGAGTATTATCTGTATAATTTTGATCAGGTAATTATGAGGCACTTAGATCGATACGCCATGAATAAACCATAGATGTCAATGGCAGATGGATTATCAACTACCCACGCATTCAAATTTTCCTCGCCTTTGGGAGAAGCTGCACAACAGAACAAGGGAATGACCCAAATTGAAATTCATTAGCGTCGTTTGATCAGGTAAAACATTTCATACAAGTCCGTCCCCTGATTGGGTTAGTTACAGGAGAAGGAGCCATACTTGTCTCAAAGCATCTCACCGATGTTTAGTGCACCATGGAGTATCTCCCCGCGCAAGCGAAGCCTTCAACAATGAAAATAACTTATGATGAACGAAATTATCCTCAAAAGTCAAGTAGGCCGGTAATGATAGCACATAAAGAATTTGATGCAGTTTATCCATTATATGCTGTCGCCGAAGTCAAAAATTCTGTAGCATCGACACAAGATTCTTTTCAATAATCAGACATCTGATTTTGCACGCAAAATCCCGAATCCGCACAAAGCTCATATATTTCCTGATGGCTAACCTTTGTTAAACGCACGCATTATTTTTCTATGCTGGATGACAGGGCATTGCGTATGTATGCCATTCCAAAACGAATTGAAGAAAAATGCAAATTCTTTATCTTCCTCAGATTCAATCAGTTGACCACAGAGGGAAGTTTCGTATTGTACATGGATAAAATGAGAGCCTTTGTGAGTAGGAAGCATTATGGGCTTACAGGATTTAGGCAAACAAGGTGAGTGTTCACGGATCTGTAAAGATAGAAGACAACGTTTAAATAATATCGATAGTTTAATGATATTGCTTAGCATAACATGTCCTTTTATTCACTTTACCAAGGCTTGGCCATGCCGAAGGTTAGTCGGTACAAGAATCCCGCCCATTATGTGATAAGTCGGGCGGCAACACGTGTGCTTTTGAACTTTTTGCATATGTTTATTCTAAATTGTGACATCAAGCTTGCGACCAAAAGTTTTATTAGCGTGATGGCTGGTCAACTCATCATGCGGCCGTGTGAACAATACGGGGTCACGTTCGAAATCCAGCTTTGTACAGAAGCGACGTAAACCAGGCAACACATTCTATTTATGGCCTCATTTATTTCCAATTACAGATAAACTATATGGAGAACATGGTTTCACATCTTGAATCCGCAATGTCACCAAAAACGTTGTTAACTAACAATCATTGATCAACGCAAACTAATATATCCCAGACTTACCATATTACAGTTAATTGTGGACGTACGATTTTCGTTTAGCAAAATGGCGAAGTCTAGTTAATGGCAAAGCACAAACACCTTGAATTACGTGCACATGTGTATGACAATTACGGAACGAGAGGTATGTGTAATGATCTAGATGGTGTCTAGAGCAAGGGTACGGTCAAGTTTGGAAACATCCATTAGATTGGACACATATATTTAGTATTTTTTTGAAATCTGTGGCTAGTTTCAGCTATTAGGTTTTGCGTGCTCCATGTCTCCTTTGAAATTATGCTTCTTATTTCAATAAAGATGCTTTTTCAGTAATCACATCTTGTGCTAGGTGAACAGTAAAATGTGGCACAAATAAGAACGAAAACGAATTTTTACCTTCTGTTCTACATGCAACCCAGATCGATAATTATCAATTTTAGACAAGTATGAGCGGAGGTAATGGAATTCATCTTTAGATATAAAAGCAAGTGGGTGTTTTTCTCGATTGCTTATTGTGAAACGGCAGAAACTTAAAAAAACTTATATAAAAAGGAATACGTATGCCTCCCTAGGTTAACTATTTGTCCTTGTTTCTCCAGTCTAATGTATGTGGATGGAAGCGAGATCTACAACTTTCCTGATAATTGTGCGCCGCTAAGGATTCATGAATCTTTTGCGTGAGTTGCGACTCGCCGCATGGCATTTATCATACTAAATATTGTGCGACTTTAGCCTTTCGTACAACCGACATTTAAAATTCTGGGTTGGTTTATATATGATATTAAAGAATTCTTATTGCATTTTAAGCAAAATGCAAGGAGGCGTTTTGTAAAATGTGCGGACGTAACAGGTATAGTTTAATTCACAGCGCATTAAAAGTAAGTTCTGTCAAACCTGGCCATCAGTTGATGACATTCACTGCAAAAATAGTTGCATTACACGCAAAGCCTTGCTAGAGAGCTCATGTATACAGGGGGTTTCAGATGGTGGTAAAGCAAAACTTATTAATCGTAAACCAGTAACTCACTCCACATTTTGCTTTTGGTGTCATAGGCGGGGAGGCTGATCGGTGTGCAGTTACTTCGCGCGAATTCCAGCATCCGTTGTATCCAAAACAATTGTAGTAAAACGGCCTCGGTCGTAGGGCGGTCATTTGTGTCAGGCATTTGCATATTTACTTCATATTGGTGGTGGTACCTTTGTGAAATTTCGGAATGGGTCGCTTTGTGTTTACAATCAATTGGTCTTAGCAACGAAGATACATTTCGTATATTACTAATGAGCTGTGTACAGGAAATATTGAGCATGGAAAATTTGTCAACAATAATTATCTCATAAGCAAGCACTCCATACTAAATTCCTAATCACATATAAGTCAACATTAACACGTTTGCAGGTAACACATCATGTAGCCAATTTTAACTCTCACTTCAGTAATTGCATTTCACATTTAATTTGTCAGCATATCATGTCCGAATGGAATACATATATGTACATAAGATCAAGGGTATTTTTATCGCTTAAAATCTTGTCGCTCAAACATATACAAAATAAAATATTATCAAGAAAACAATAAGCTTATCTATGTTGAACAAAACACTTTTTTTAAGAAATTGCATAATGAATCGGAAACGCATAGGAAGATTAATTTAGCTGAAATGCGCTGTTTTAAAATAATTATCGTTTTGCGTACCTAAATTTATAAATGGCTGACATTTATATTAACATAAATAGTTCACCAATAATATAGATGAGGCAAGTAAAATAATAACAACCCTGTTCTTTTACCCCTTAAATTTCATTACAATTGTTTAACAACAGCAATGTTTCCTGACTTACCTGTTCCTTGATAACAGTGAGTCAAGTTTAGTTTAAACTAGAATGTTAAGATAACAAATGTTATTGCGTCACCGCACCGTACCTCACATGGAAATAAACAATATAATATCCAGACCAATGTTAGGCCCCACCTACACCTAGGAGTTGTAGCTGTCGATGAAAACGCTTTCGTTCGAAAGGTGTCCTTAAAGTTAAAACATGTTAGTTAAGAGAGCATATTTGTCTTCTCTTAGTGACGTTGCTTCAATCTTGAACGCATCTGCTCTATGAATTCACTACTATTTTTATTACTGATTTTGTGCGTAATATATCTATAGGAACTTTAACTGTCATGGTGCAATTGAAAAGGCCATTTTGTTTTCTAATCCCTTATCACAGTCATTCGGTTGTGATTGAACAATTTTCTACCTAGAACATTATATTTTCGGTAAATTGCATGCATGTCTCCTGAGTGGAGATGTACAACAATTTGCCGAGAAAAGACGAACTTCCGGCATAATAATAATCATTGGTTTATAAGAAGACTTCAAGACATTTTAGCGGAACCGCTTCCGTCTTCACGGTGTGTTTGTGTAGTCCGAAACTATATATCTAAAATATCAGCTTGTGAGAATCGTTTTAGTAGAACTTGGAGGAAGCTGCCCTCATATACGGATCATATACCATCAGTGATAGTCGGATGGCTGAGGACCAGATTTCCGAAGTGTCGAGTTTGGTGAAGCCGAGAGTTGTTAATTATTTTGCCGAAGCCGGATATATTAATCCCGGATTGTTTAAGATAATTGGATACTGGTAAATCTCGCATATTCCGGGGAATTATGTGCTTATATAACTTGATATCACTGATACGTAATTTCCGGAGCAATATTAGTCAGCCGTGAGCTGGTGCGTACGCGCCAACCGTTAGGCGCCACAAATTTCGACATCCGTGACATCCACCGATGTTCCCTTTATGGTCTCTCATCCAAACATACGTAGTAAATTTTATGTGAAAACAGTTAGGAGCAAATGTCTTTATTTGGTACGTTGTTCTTAAGGGATATTCCTCATAACATAGGCAGGAGAAGTGGCGTAACACTTTAAGACGAAAGTCCGAATTTCCAACGGAACTTAGCAAATAACCGAGCGTCACTCAGCTTTTGAAAGAATGGGGATCTGAAATGTTTGTTTCACGGGCTTGTACATAGCAGACAGTTTGCAAGAACATGAAGTGCGAAGGGTTATTTAATATAAAAAGTGCCACCAACCGTTAGGTTTGCTCTGATTATCAGCAGCTGGAAATATCTAGGAACCCTCGTTTGGAGAATGCCTTACGTACACTGTTTCTGTATAAAAACTGGAGCATATACCTTCGACTCTTAAGCTTTCTTTGCTCCTTGGATTTCGTTACGATTCCCTGTAAGCTCGTTACCATATGATATCGATAACGATAGAGGTAGTAGTCTTGCTTTAGCCCTAAACAGTCCTGTCCCCTGAAAAATTACTCGCTCTCACTTCCTTCGCCTGGAGCCTTCCTGACTACTTCGGCAAACCCCCTGCGTAGATGATTGCTCCTCCTATTTTTGGTACCAGGCATGTGCACATCGTGAAATCCTCTCCGCGCTAATGTATAAACTGCACATCTTTGAAACAAAAACTCATAAGGCCGCAATGGCATGGCAACCTCACAGAAACCTCCATTTTCATGCGGCCGTGTATGTTAAAACTTTCCGCTTCCTCAATCCATTGTTGGAGGATGGTTGGGGAATTTGCGCAGTTTGCTGTTGTTCTGTTTATCTATGATTCTCCGAACTTCATTGCCATCGATGCATGGAACATTTTCTGATGATATGGTCATTAGGATTCCATGGTCCGCCATCACACGGCTCAAGACAACATTGATCATGGTTTTCTCTCGTTACTTCGGTAGTCCAGTTAACTCCCGTTCGTGCAGCATTTGTTAACAAAGGACATGTATCGGCAATCCCAACTTGCCAAATAAAAATATCTCATTTTGTTAATCGGCCGTGGTTCACTAAGTTTAACTGCCGGAATATAGAGCGCAGCTAGTTGTGTTTCAAGTATATCGGTCTTCAAGAGCCAAACTTGTGCACTCGAAAGCACTGGTTTCTACGTTTTTCTTCATGACTGCCAATTAGGCAAACATTCACAGCAATAGCTAGTCCTAGTGTAATCTTTATGCAACAGTTTATGATGAGAATCCGTTAGTTAGGTCCTTTTATTGGAAAAATTGGCACTGCATTGTTGCTACAACGTAGTATCCACAACATGATTCTCGCCCCATTTAGTTGCAGCGTTTCTTACATTTGCGCAAACAGTCATAATTGATTGTGTTGGCTTATGTTTGGGCTCGATTGATAGGTTGTACTTACAGGATTTACTTAACGCAAGAGCATGTCACTACATTTTCGGAAACCAACCGACATGGATCCTCTTTCCACAGTATGAGATTGCCACCTGCAGGTTAAGATAATTTGGATGGCTAGCCGAACAACCCCTATGTAGTGCCACCTGGTTGGTTCGGCTTAATCCCGGTTCAGCTAATAGTTCGGTGGCACTGCTCCAAGAAGTGGTGAGTTTACAACTGGTAAGCATTCTCTCTATAATCAGCTACACATGGTCTGCTTAACAGCATTGTGAAGTGGCAGATATGACCCACCACAAAATAAAGTCACTGCCTGGCAATGCTGGAGGACTTACCCATTTTGCAGACATCAGCCAGTTCAATATATAAACTGATCCCTTCCTATATAGGCGAATTTAACTAACGAACTCACAAATTCATAGTAACGGTACCGAATTTACTCAACTTGAGGAATTACACATACACCCACATGTAAACACACCTATGGTAGTATGCACTGAATAACTCGTAACATGTCTGTACCATTACGGATGTTAGTTTTTGTATTATCATGACAGTGCATTTGAAGATTTGTCTTGACCTGTCGAGAATAAATTATTTACTTATTTATCTATTTCCTTATTGTAAATATCCGAAATTCAGTGCTCTTCTTTGTCACCATGTTTTTCATTATTCGAACATTTCTGAAGTGGCAAGTAATATCGCTCGAAGAAAGTAGAAGCCACGATTAAAATTCACGCACAATAATATGCCTCGACGGGGAGTCGAACCCCGGTCCACGAATTTCCGGTCCGCTGCTCTACCACCTGAGCTACCGAGGGCTGACGATTAGGTGCGCAAATTTTAACACATGTCTTCTGCTTGGTGCGCGACGTGTTGCCAATAAGCTCACAGTACCTGTCCTGATGTGGGTGGTTTTGTTCTGTTTCCACTGGAAACCGTTGATCCACATGCATGGCAGACATGTGTCCAACACCCCTAAGATTGCGAGACATTTCTGTTCTGTCTCAGTATTTGCCTTTTGCCCGTAGTCCAGATGTTGTTGGACTACATAATCGTCTAGAGGCCCTGTTTCTAAAGTGCGCCGACTCCGAATTTTCTGACATCAGTGGCCACTGTGAACAATAGCCATTAAATGGATAGATACTTGGTTATCTTCTGTTCCCACTTAACTAGTTACTTTCTAGTTTTGTTCCTGCAGTCGAAGTGAATTTTATGCCCTGTTTTATCAGGTCATACAAGTGAAGCCAAATTGCTAAATTACCTTAAACGTTTACTACAGCAAGTTGGACTACGCAAAAAGATCCCAAACCTAGGCATTGAGATTAGAAAATAGATGTCTTTTAATTCAATATTTCCTTAGGTACTGTCTTCAGTATAGCTTGCCATACATTACTGCACAGTAAGGTTATGAAGTCATTCATATCTGGGACTTCAGAAAGCTTACATCAATTTCCGAATGCTGAACCTGTTCAGATATTGCTCGAGATGAGCGATTTGCTTCGCTTCTATTTAGCTATAGATTAACCTATCATCCTTGTAGACTGCCACCTTTTCGAACACATACAGTAAGAGCAGCATTCGAGGTCCGTAAGTGAAAGTGACTCACGACAATTTAAAGGCATTCTTCTAAATTCTTTTTGTTTCTCGCCAACCGCTAACATAGTCCCTGTCTTCTTGTTTGACTAGTGATTTGCGCTATACATATCTCGGATTTGGGATTGTGAATATTCTTGACTATTGCAATATATCAAAGCTGTATACAACTGATGGCACTAAGAAAAAACGACAGCGAAATGTTATTCATCCTTGAGAATTCTACACAGAAAAAGAACTTATCCTTAGCATGGGTTACCATATCAACTGCGGAGTTGAACAAGCAATACGCCGCCTCAATCCCGTCTACATCCAACATGATTTCACTCGTCACTTTACCTAAGATTCCAAGAGCAGTTATGTTGTTTGTGGTCTTTCTTTAGTAATACCTCTGTCGGGTTATTGTAATGATTTGCTCAATCCAGTCGGAAAATCAACAATGGCTGCCCTCATGCGTGAATAAAAGGTGGTACTTACGGATGTGTGAATGAACGACCAGTCTCATGTGTAGTACTGTGAAAACCGAGTGCGTGGCGACAGTGCTTGCACAGTCAATGTGTTGTAAAATCTGTGTTCATTCAAAGCTACTTTCGTTTTAGTTCTACGATTGACTTGTTAGTCCACAAGAAATCTACCGCCAATATTATCTGCTTTGTTTTGCAGACACGAAGAAGACATGTTTTAATTTCTTTCCCCTGATTCCAAGTTTTGCTCTACGATATCGGTAAGTATACAGCGTATCCGACAACAACACTTACGATCATAAAACACTACTGCAGATTTTCCTCCACCGACGGCTGATCAGGGACACTGCAGCATTCAGACGCAGTCCCATCGTGTAGTTTACTTACATCATCGTTTCGTTTGCAAGCACAGTTAGAGCTCAGAGTATCTATCCATTGATCAAAAAACAAAGAATCGGATTAAATAGGTTACGTTAGCACATGGGAATAATCCCCTTGGACAGGTATGGCGGTTTGCGGTTTGGTCACTCATCCCAGCACTGAACGCAAAGCATATTAATACTTTGCTCAAACGTTTTCAGCATTAGCTATGCAAAGCTAACGGCTTTATGCTTTTACCTTGTTCCTTCCCTAAGGCAAAGAGCAGCGCTTAGCTTAGAAAACTACCTACTTACGCAAACTCCCGCGGACGATATATTCATGTGGCGGATGAAATTCGGTCAACTTCTTCAATCAGCTCAGATATAATGCTTGAGAATTAATCTACACACGGTTGCCGTATTGGCGAGTTGTCCCCTTCAAACAAGCCCGAAACGAGCCCTAAAGTGGAACCGTAGAACCGAATGCATCGGAATCTCTTCCAAGCCAGTTCACTCCAAATAACCGTATTGCTTCCGTGCAATCGGCTGCGCTGTACAATCAGAAAGGCCAAGACTCCATATCATCCTACCACTGAAAATTCAAGCAATTCCTTCGTATCTCATAATGACTGCCTTTTTGATGCTTGCGAGGAGACTCCCTAAGGCTTCAAAATTAATCCAGCCGGTCTTCACAACGTGCTTCTCCAGCAAACCCTTGAACGTATTTTGGCAATCTTCACACATTCTCTTCTTCAAACGGCTTCTGCCAGGTCGCGGTGCAAGCGGAAGTTACCAAAGGCCGTTTATTGTGGCAAATATCACCATGTGTATGCACCAAGGCTCATCATGAACATTACAACTTATTTACGAGCTCTCTCCTGGGGTGCTTCTGATACAATGACGTAAAACTGCAAAACTTGTACGTTCTTTTTCAGTTTACTGTTAGCCCGTTATTATCCGGCTTTCTTGCACATGCATAATACTGACACTAGTGATATCAGTACCTGCATCTGGCATAACAACATTGGTATTTCCATTAAGTCAGCCGATGTAGCAGGTCATGACCCAGGGCAAAAAACTGTAAAAATTTCTGCGGATAGTCGAAATGTGTGTGCCTAATTTCATTTCCTGCAAATGGTTTGATAATTATGAAAGTCACTATTCACAGGGCACACTAGGGATTACAAATATAAAATGGATTCTGTCCATAGCACAATCAGACGTGCAGCGCATGTCTTAACAACTTTGTTAAATGAGTGTTTGCTGGTCTCCATTTTCGACTTAATAATTCGGGAATAACAGAACTACTGAGACACAATCTGTTGTACATATATTTCAACCAGACTAGAAGCGGCAGGATGGCGGATTATCTGTGTCCTGTGTCCATTAAATAATCAAAGCTTAATTAATCTCCCTTTGCTCCAAGCACTTATCATTGGTTGCTCATTTTCTGTTACAACCTCAAGCATTTAGATTGCACAATTACATCCATTCAACGCCATTTATGTCCTGGATAAAAACCAAAACAGTCAATCGTCACAGGCCCATGGTTTTATGGGATGAATGCATGCACACATTCTGCGTAGCAGAATTGACTTTTGGTTCACAAATCATCAGCCGCACATAAGTAATATCTATCCATGGCTTAACTTACTCAGAAACACCGCTGCATCATGTTTTGTTAGAATAAAGCATAATATAAATCTTGGGTGGAAGCTCAAGAACAACCTACAACTTCGTGTCTTCAGGCTACCCACAAATTTGTTAAGTGTATGTCGTCAGGCTGAGCCCAGGGCATCGCCAATTAACGTGGCACCAGCAACTGTGTCGGTAAGTTGTACTTACACTGTGGACAGTGGATTGTACACCTTCGGACAAAAGAGTCCACTTTGTTTGCTAAACAATCATCAATCAGTAAATGTTTTCCGAAAACTTATTTTGAAAACGAAGGAAAATATCCTTTAAATCATAGAATTCTGCGGGTGCACCTTACACACCTGGTTGTTTAGTGAGACATAACAGTGTCTTCTGGACCTTTGTTACATGAGAAACAGGCGCCCAGATATTAACTAGCCGTGGACAAGGTAGCAGTCACATTGGGGAGAGTTGGAAAGTAATGAAAACCGTAAATTTATTTCTAAGCTCCAGTCCACAACGGTTTCTTTCGACTACACAACATGTCAACAATTTCGGCGGCAGCGTGAGCTTTCGTTCTTTTTTGATCAAAATAAACTAGTTTGTGGCGCAAGATAATATGGTAGAATACTTAATGTAGAATACTACTAGATTTGATTATTGGGGTTACGATATGAATCCAAATTTTATCAGTTACTGTGAACAATATAATGTAAACACCGTTTTAAATAGTAATTTATCTGTGCTTACGTAGAGCAGTTGCCAGATCAGGCTGAAAAAACTGCTGTGGAACCCACTCACCCAACTGTTGCCACTGAAAATGGCCGCAGCATCGTGACTAGACAACAGTTTATTAAAAACCAGAAGATCCACATCTTGAATATTGACGCGACGCTAGTAAAATCAGCCGTATAAAATGCCATGTAACAACATGGTGTTGTAATTTTCCTTTCCTGGAGTTCAGGTTCTTCTGCATACGACACGCAAAGCAGGTCGCATTGGATCTGGTCACTTGCAATGGAAGTCAGAGTTGACGTAGTTGACAGTAATGTAATCCCATACCATCTAGTACGAATGAATGCCGACGTATCGTCCAGGTCCTGACGATACGCCAGCTAACACCTGCCCTGTGTGTGCAGAATCAATTCTTGGTTGTCCTTCGGTAGCCCAGGTTCTAGGACCACCAACGCCGATCACCTCACTATACTTGACTTGTTTGGTGATAACATTTGAACAGCATATTGATGATATTTGTTGTGTTATTCGTACATTTGGGCACGTGGCCCGCTTAATAAGTCATATCTGTTTCTGAAGAAATGTTCATGTGTGCCACGAAGCCTTGATAATCTTAGCGTTCTTACTCCATCATTTGAGTGCGGGAAACCATAAGTGTTGATCCCCCTAGGCACACAGCCGCGTAATGTTATGCCTCATGATAAGCTTATGAATAAATTCACGTCATTTGGAATAAATCACCCATAGTTATCGTGGTCTCGCTTATACATTTCCAACAGAATTCAGGAGATTAATATAAGCTGGTAATTTTCATAACCTAGTCAAAGGCTGAGTCATGTAATTAGGGCGAGCGTTATCAGCCCGGTACTATTTTTGCCTTATGTTTGTGATATATTTAACGTAACACACTGAGGCGTCTCATAGGCTTTCACTGAGGACATAAAAATTGCGTTTGCTTTTGATTTTATTGATGTAAACCATATTACGAACGTCAGTAGATCTGAATTGAGGGCGCTAAAACCCTGATGCGCACACTGGTAAAGAGTAGTGCCAAAACACTCCGTTTTACAATCGCACCAGGTACTCTGGCCCTCGATAGAAAACCGATGGCGTGTAATAATACGGTAAGAAACTTCGTTCTTCACTATTCTGATTCGATTAAATGTATAGGTTACAAGACAAATGCAGCTGCTGAAGCTCCTCGAAGCTTTGGAACACATTTCAACATAAGTATAATGCAAGATTACGTATCAACTTTTGTGAGAACAAAACCTGACCGCTCTTAGACTACAGCACTGCAAGAAAAAGTGATCGAAATGCATGCATTTGTTGCAGAAATCACTCACTAAGTACCTGTTGAGACCAGCTTCACAACTTTATTAATCACACCACAACAAATTTTTGCAGCTAGATCCAGTAAAGATCAAGTAGTTGAAACTTAATTTATGTCATATATTTCACACTATCCATAAGCGTGTTCGTACCTTAGGCCTAGGTTTGTAAATCATTTTTAGTCAAAATATAGTATTCTGTGCCATTGAGTGATTTTGCTCGAAAGTTTACGCACATACAAAGAACAGGCTCGCTTCGAATTTGCAAGTACATTACGCACTTGAAATTCTTATCAGATGTATACGAACTGCTTAACGTTAGGAAAGGCAACTAAGCTGCTAGAACGAAGTGTCTTAGAAGAGCTGGTAGGTGAAGTTAGTCTAATGGATATCTGTAATTTGGATCGCTTCTTATCACCATCCCAAAATTCCGAATTAAAACTTTGAATGCTTCAATTTTTGATTACAAAAATCATATTGTCATGTCAGGTAACACTACGTAACGGTGCCACATTGGGCCAAGCAGTAATAAGACTATAATCTACCCATAAAAATTAAAGTTCTATATATAATTTTAAGACTTGTCGGCATGTTAACATTTATTTATTTATAAACAATAATTTTTTTCTTTTCCTATCTGTTCCGTACATAGACAGAAGAAACAAAATCTACAGAGCTAGTAGTAACATATGTCAATACCAAATCTTATACGCTTTGCTGCCCCAATTAGCTGAACCAACCAAGCACCTACATGGAACCACGATTCTTCTAAACAACTTAGCCAAAAACAGGTTTTAATCATCCATTTCCAAATTTGTCCGCATTAACTTTACGGTCTTTGTCTCAAACTAGGGACAAATAAATCAATTTTGCTTTCTTATGCTTTTTACTTCATATTAATTCAGTAATATTAAATATTCTCCGCTGACGCAGAAAACAGCCGAAGAACAGGTGGCAAGTCGAATTGCTCACCGACAATATTTCATGTTTGTCATGATCATGAACAACTGATGGATGAGCCTGAAAATCTGTTTCGAAACTGCCATGTGTATCTATAATTCGAGAGAGTATTTATTAACATTCTACCCAAGCATTTCATTAAAAAATCTGCCGACTTATATTGTGTCTCAGCAAAATAAGTTATTTGCCTATTTATTCTCCTTAGACTTGCTAACCCTCTAGATTATCAAACTTTACATCCTTATTTGCTTTCACCTTAACCGCGAATAGCTCTCACGTAAACGAATGCAATTAAACGTACTGACGTTTACTATAAGAGTTCAGTCAAAAACCCATGGATGGAAAAAGTTTACTCGCTTTTGTGTCCATATTATTAAATCAGTAAAAATACCAGGAAGGTGAGCTAAATAAACGAAAGATTGCCTGATTAAAAACCACACCAGCACAATGGACAGATAGGGCTTAAAACTGCGGGTTCATACTTTCGAGGTAATGCGCCGCATTGAAGCAGGCTCACATTTGACTATTTTATATAAGGTCATGATACTTATACTGTAAATTTGGATGTAGATGCATTTATTAATGTTGACAACCACTCCAAAACTGTTTTCATAAATGCTCTAAACAACACGACATATATAAGTACCATGCCATTTCCCTGTGATTAAACCATTTTAGTTAGAATATGCGTTGTATTGTTAAGAAATATAACTTTGAGTACTTATTTAATTATGACTGAGCTCATCCAAATATGTCCTTCTTCCCAGTGAGTTATCCAAACTACGGATTGGAAGTAAATTTTTCAAACTACAGATCGGTTGATAGCTTCTGGCAGAGAATGTCATATTTGTCGTTTAAAAATACTTCAGACAAAGCAGTTTTGCAACATTACAGAATATTTCTAGCGGAAACTAAAACAAAAGGCTAATACTCATAAAAGTACACCCAATCTATAGCACTGACCTGCTTTTCGGTACAATGAACAATGATGTATGCTTGGTAAAAATAGCAGATGCTTGACAACTCCAGCAGGATGGTGAGGGTAAAAGAAAAATATCAAAATATATTTGAGTTATCCGTTGGAGCGTTTATCTAACAGACACGCCGCTAAAACTAGTAAAGCCATCATCATCATTATACATGTCAGCTAGAGATGGTAAAACACCTCCGCTATTGTATTGCAATACATAAAGGAAATACATACATACATACATACATACATACATACATACATACATACATACATACATACATACATACATACATACATACATACATGGTTGGCGGCATCCGGTTTCGGATTTGCCTGTCACTGTGGCAAGTCACAGGACGCCTGCGCCTACAGAGGGACCATGGATGGCTTGCGCTGCACCACCCACAGCTCCAACCACATACCCCATATCCAGTGTAAACCCGAAGGAATAAGACCGGGAGGCATGCGGATGGGAACCACGTTTCATCAACGGAGCCGGCCCACACTCCTTCACAGGCAAACACAAGCACGCTGTATTTGGGGAATCAACCGCACACAAGGCGGTGGCTGGACCGTAGTCCGCTCCACACTGAGTGCATGGAACCGCTCTTTGAGCCTAGCACGGCCACAAGAACCGTGCACCCCGTCCCCTCCAGCAACGACCAACTGTCTCCTGGAGCCAGTATGAACGATGTAGTGGGTAATAGACAGGTAGGCACCTTGTCAACATACACATCAAGCGCAACCATACCAGGGATATCAAACAACAGCCATTCACTTTAAACGACAAGCTGAAATTAAATAAATCCAATAATGCATACAGCTACGGTGGCATAACTCTTCGCTAAATTACCATATGGAGTAAGTTGGTTAGCAACAAATCCGTGATAAGTAAGAAATGTCCACAAGTTACTTAAAATGCTACAAACGCAACAAAATTACCGAAAATAAGCGTAATTAGTGTAAGCAACGTGGCCAGTTAGTAGAACATTATTCAGGGAGGCAGAATAAACCAAAGAAAGCGGAATGAAATTTAGCCAGCTTAAAAAGACCTAGTTTAAGTGTAAGTTGGTTTAGCCCAACTGCGGTGAAGAAGCATCAAGAATGCAACATCAGCCTCAGCATGGGGCACACATACATACATGGTTGGCGGCATCCGGTTTCGGATTTGCCTGTCACTGTGGCAAGCCACAGGACGCCTGCGCCTACAGAGGGACCATGGATGGCTTGCGCTGCACCACCCACAGCTCCAACCACATACCCCATATCCAGTGTAAACCCGAAGGAATAAGACCGGGAGGCATGCGGATGGGAACCACGTTTCATCAACGGAGCCGGCCCACACTCCTTCACAGGCAAACACAAGCACGCTGTATTTGGGGAATCAACCGCACACAAGGCGGTGGCTGGACCGTAGTCCGCTCCACACTGAGTGCATGGAACCGCTCTTTGAGCCTAGCACGGCCACAAGAACCGTGCACCCCGTCCCCTCCAGCAACGACCAACTGTCTCCTGGAGCCAGTATGAACGATGTAGTGGGTAATAGACAGGTAGGCACCTTGTCAACATACACATCAAGCGCAACCACACCAGGGATAGCAAACAACAGCCAATCACTTGAAACGACAAAATGAAATAACATAAATCCAATAATGCATACAGATACGGTGGCATAACTCTTCGCTAAATTAGCATATGAAGTAAGTTGGTTAGCAACAAATCCGTGATAAGGAAAAAATGTCCACAAGTTACTCAAAATGCTACAAACGCAACAAAATTACCGAAGATAAGCGCAATTAGCGTAAGCGACGTGGCCAGCTAATAGAAGACTATTCAGATAGGCAAAACTAACCAAATAAACTGGAATGAAATTTATGCAGCTTAAAGAGACCTAGTTTAAGTGTAAGTTGGTTTAGCCCAACTGCGGTGAAGAAGCATCAAGAATGCAACATCAGCCTCAGCATACATACATACATACATACATACAATACATAAAGGAAAAATAAATACGACAGTTGAATGCCAGCTGAGCTACCAGCAACGGATACGCATCGTTCCGGTAAGCTACTAGCCGGCTACTAGGCAAAACCAAAAATTTAATTACGTTTTACCCTACGAAATAAGATCGTAGATGGAGGGGGAGGCTAAAGGGATGGGGAGGGACAAAGAAACTCACAGCGGGAACGCCACTGAGGTCCGCTCTTTGCCATATCAGCAAGTGTATCCAGCCAAACGTGTTCACCGTCTTTTGGACCCCAACCAGGGAGCCGTGAAGCTCCAACTGAGGCCAGCTCCGAAGTGAGGGCCTTCATTTCTCCGGACCAAGTCATCGCATGGCCACCTCTCCTCTTCTTCCACCCACATCCCCGGTGAGCAAACAACGCACGTCAAGGGAGTCGGTGGGCTGGCATGCGCAACACGTGGCCCAGCCATCGGAGCCTGGTGGAAAATTCATAGTATTGCGTGGGCAGGATACTGTCAGGTTGCCCAGGCCTAGACAGGAGAACGATTAAGGTTCTCAACCAAAGCCTTTGGTTCAAAAACCTGACCGCAAGGCAGCGGGTTTGGCGTTGGGCTACAAGGAGTCCATTTTAAGGAATAAGGTGCCACCCTCATTCCAACCCCCAACCTGGAGGACCAGGAGGCTGAGTTTGTCTGGCCTCTAACCATTGACCAATCTGGTACGAGTGACTCTGAAGGTGCAAAACACCATCCAGCGTAGCTCAATGGATCGCTGAGGTACACAAACCATCGCACCATGGTAAGGTCTAGCCTCATTGCGATGGACTAGTAAAGCCACTAGGAACTGAATGCGAAGGACAAGGCAACATGAGACATTTATAGTTGATGTACTTCGTGAAGAACATAAAATGGTGAAAACCCACATCTTCATAGAATACTCAGATTTATGTAACAAAGTAAAGAGATTGGAGGGATAATAAATAGCTCCTTAAGTAGCACAGGCTATGCAGCAAATTTATGGTTGCCAAGGCCAACATCCATGCGCCGTCGTAATATACCCAAGGGGGAAGGAAACGAATAACATTTGTAGAGAGTTCCAGGGTTGGTAAACCAGAGGAGAAAGATAACTCCGTCAGCATTCCAGGCGGTTGTCCTGTGCACACAATTGCATTGGGTTAACTCTGAAATGTATGCTTTAATAAACGTGAATAAAGTCATTCATCTTTTTGTATACTAAGGTGACATTGCCGCGCAGCCTTCGGTAGCGACCAGTAAAAATCTCATCGAATTCAACATTACCTGGTTAAAGCAGAAATAATACATAGATTGTGATATGTCAACATGTCGATTGTTCTTCTCAGTCGTAAACACAATACAAGCAAAAACAGAGACACAAATATATATATTAGAAAAATTAACACGCCAATTAAATTGTCAAAATCAAGACCAAGGCAATCTGGTTGATTGCCTCAAGCTTTTCCGTGCACATAACACAGGTTGATAAGCGCTAATTAACAACGCTTTTCTGATTGCCAAATTTGTGTGCCAATTTTTTTTCCATGTGTGTATTTGTTTCTGTGTTTCGGCTTATATTGTGTTTGCTACTAAGGAGAACAATCGAAACGTCGACATATCTCAATCTATGTCTTCTTTCTGCTTTGACGAAGTGGATGAAGGAAACCAAGTGTTTGACTTAACTGGTTAGACAGATTTCGTAGGCACTTCAAGTTCTTTTTGGCCCTGCGTTGTAGTTTCTCTAGCAATTCTATTTTGATCATTAACTATGGTTGCCAAGCTTAGATGGCGTATTCAACGTAAGGGAATACGCAAGGATTGTAGATCATGAGGATGATGGATGGGGCAAAACTTTCGAATGCTCTCCGCAGCAAACCCAAGTGCTGGTAGGCCCACTTCACAGCTGCCCTTGACTGATTTGGACAGTTAAGGTCAATTTGAATGGACATAAAATGATCTCGTTCCTGGAAAGTTGTTCGCTACCCAGGTGACTCAGGCTTATACACATTGTCATGCCTGCGGCGCAATTGAACAGAGAAAATTTTTACATGGATCGATAATGTATTTTGCAATGAACAGTTTGAAACTGTGTTGAGGTCACGCTGGAGCTTGTCGTTTTCATATGGTTCTGTGATCGCTAGCCGTAACTTAATTTCATCCGCAAGGATAGGATACCAGCAGTAATGCAAATCGATCGTTCAAGACAGTCAAAATTAGCCTGGCCCGAGCAACGAAAATTATGTCACGCCGCACTCCAACGCAATTGCATTGGAAAGGAATTCTCGTACTCTTAATTACGACCTAGGTTAATGCAGGAAATTGTTTACCCAACATATCAAGGGGTCACTAGTTCCAACAGCTGAAGTTTATTGATAGAAAATCCATGGTCTAAGCGATCAAAAGCTTTTGAGAATGGTAGGTAAATGACTTTGATTATTGATCCACAATCAACTCCTTCGGTTTAGTTATTGCGGAAAAATAGCAAGATATCAGTACTTGTGCGCTTTTGTCAGAAGCCCTGTAGCTCTGGTGTTAACATGCTGCAATTTTCCAGGCACTGCATGGGCTCATCAGCGATGATAGTTTCCATAAGCTTAAGACGCACAGGGAGCAGAGTTATCGGAGGATAATTGGTTGGATCAGTACAATTACCTCCCTTATGAATATGAGTGATGACCTTCGCTTCCATATTGTCGGCATGTAGTTTACGTCTACACAATGCTGATCGATAAAGCTAATGGTTTCGCCAGATAAATCGTAGATGCCTGTAAAGTCTTCGGTCTTATGTTATCAACACTAGGAGAGCTGCGGATACGCAGGAACGGTTACTTTAACATAGTTCCTGCAGTAATATTGATATTGGATAAAGCTGACCGTGAGACAAAATAAACAAGGAAAACTATCCGGGCACGTTATTCTGGAACGAATGTGAGCAATAGAAGCATAAGATATAGGTTGCCTCCGGTGCTGATCGCGTAAACTCGTCAGTCATGATCAATACTCGAATTCTGCTTTGCACCTTAAGATGAGCATTACCATGCCAGTATAAGAGTTGGCGGTCCGTGCACAATCTATTCATTAACCCCTGATTACATTGCATATATATATATATATATACATATAGCATGCACTAAGTCTTGTGCAATCAGCCACATTAATCCTTATTGTTTAGCATGATACCTGGGTAGTCGTCATCCCGCAATTTCAGGAACCTTCATGCACTGTGTTCATCCCATCATTGAACCTGCTTACGTGCAGTTGTTTAATTGCAATTTAACCGTTTGGTGACAGCTATTTTTGGCGTTTCGGCCCACTTTGTCACAAGGTTTGGGCACGTTCGCTTCGCAAACCATGTCTTTATCACACACACTTCCTTGCACGGACGGTGACCTGATAACATTTGCGTAGGACAATGAACATCTGCGTGATGAGTTGCGAACAATAATAGCTCTGTTTGCTAACAGCCTATGTTAAAGTGATACGGCAGATCATGATCAAATCCCATATCTTACAGTGATCCAAATTCATCCTTCCATATAACTGGTAACTTAAATCTTTACCAGTCTAGCACCTGGCATACAATTTCTGTTCGTTTAAATAAAAAATGCACTTTAGACATATGATGCCGGCACTCATTCGCTTCACACATTTATGCAATTGGCTCCATAAGTTCACTCGACCTTCTATTGGCTGACGGCGTCAAATGAATGTAATAGGTAGGCACAATAAATACAAACGACGCATATGTGGCCATCTTGTAATGGTAACAAAGGCATTTGAAATTACTCCGTCGTAACATGTTTGCGTCATAGCTTAACTTGCTGTAGAATGGTAAAGATTGCCGTTTCTCTTCCCAGGTTTTTGGACAATTATAGTCAAGTTACTTCCGGCGTGATTGTTATTAATGGATCCCTAGATGCCACATCTCATGCGTTTGTCGCAACGCTGGCAATGCATGGCCAGGTAACATACGCATGGATCGCCTTGATAAAAACCCTCAGAGGGACAACCGTAAGTTAAGTTTATGAACTAATCACACGCAATGTGACGCCGTCTTCACAAGATTGCTTAGCGTTCGCTAAATATTCTAAGTTACCAGCCATAACACTCAAACCGACATTCTCTATAGAGAATCACAGAGCATTAGCGCTCATGTGTACTAATGTTTTTAAATCCAGGTGTTGTAGATGATCGCAACCAATAGAATTCCATCTGTAATGCGATGGATATTTCGATTGATTCAACTACGCTACGAGGCGTATCGCGTCACCCACATTCAGTGCACTACGGCGAACCTCGAGTACTTTGATTAACATTGAACTCAACTGAGGAGGCAGAGACAGTCCTATTCCCAATAGTTCATGTTCGCAGCTCATCCTACGGGGTACGTATACTACCAGTTATTCTTTGGAAAGATTGGTCAAAGAAAAAGAAAACCATTGCAGCACTTCTAAGAATGAATGGAAAAAGCCGTATTTGTTCATGTTGTTTCTGTACTAGTGGGCTCTACTGATCACGAAGCTCAAAAGCATGACTGGGAGAAGTGATGCTTCATCCGTAAGGTACTCTCTCTGGACGACGTTATCGCTAAATCACTAACTACAATTCCTTCATCGCCAAACTACGAGGGCTTCGGCCCAAAAATGTTTAAAGTTGCTGTGCGCCGAAAGGCTGACAGAAGTTCTGTTGGATAGTATGAATTGAAATTGTGGAGAGTAATCCGCACACTCAATGATTGCGATTTACTTCAGCAGGATCTCGACCGCCTCTCAACATGGTCTACAGAGGTTAACCTTCCGATCAACCCTGCCAAGTCGCAATTCATGAGGTTGGGTAAGTGTGATTACGGCCGAACGTACACAGTGGCTGGACAACCGTTGCATCCCGCTCCTTTCGTGCGCGACCTCGGTGTACTCTCACGCTGCGACCTAAAGTCCATTGACAACACGAATAGGCTGTACCAAAACAGCCTTCGTATGCTTTGGGCTCTCAGGCGCAGCTTTAGCACTTGGTCCGAAGAGATTGCCACTCGCCTCTTCGTCTCGATAATACGACCAATGCTAGAGTACGGCACTCCCGCATACTGTCCCATCACCCGGGGCGAAGTAGAAAAGCTTGAGCGGGTGCAGCATGTAGCCACTAGGCTGATTCCCAACTTACGAGGTATGCCATACGAAGACCGATGTAAGAAACTAGGGTTATACACCCTATCTTATCGTCGGCTGAGGGTTGACCGCATCATGACGCACCGGAAATTACATCTGGGTGATTACCCCATGTTGAGACAACTACTTCATCTGCGCACACCAAGCTGCACGCGAGGACACCGGTATAAACTTATCGTCCCGGATTTGAAGCGGGTCGCCCATCAACTCTGTTTCGAACGAAGAGTGGTGAATGTCTGGAACGACCTGCCTCAGCATATAGTAGAAGCGAACACAGTGGCTAAATTCAAGATGCTACTAGACACACAATTTGCAGAGGCAAAGTACAGAGAGCGATACGATAAATAAAACGTTTATGTCCGAAAACGACGAATGATGCAGCTACACAGAGAAAACTCTACTCGCTGCTTCGCACCAGTTCTCAGTTCTCAGTTTATTGAAGCATCGCTCCCAGTCACCTACCGAGATTAAAGATAGCCGACGTACGAAGATTATTTGAAAGCATATCATTGGAACCTACCGTCTTAGTAAAATATCCGCTTCCAATATCCTGCAGAGTGTTAGACAATATGGCCTTCGCCACACCTGATGGGACAGGGGGACACATGATAGCACATCTGGATTTGAAATGCACCGTGTTCCCATGCAACCTGCCTGAAATTCAAAAGCCAACAAACCACGCAAAAGCTATTAGCGGCAGAGTGACGAACGGTTGGCAAAAAGACACGAATTAGTTGTCCTACCGCGCATTTCTAACAGCAAACTAACCAACACGTTTTTAAACAAGCGCCAGAGTTCTTATTAAGTTGGCCGAAATTATAGAATGCCGGGCGGCACAATCGTGGGACCTCATTATGTTTGGGGAGATCTGGTTAAACCACGAGATAACAAATATCGAAGTCAATTTACCTAGGATGTCGCTACTTCGGAATAACAGAGCTGGAAAATGTGGCTAATCTCCGATATGAAATTATTGTCCAACCAGAAATCTGTTCCCGGATTAGGTTTGGTGCTGGCCACGTTTGCGGATCAAATAGATATATCTTATGTCATTTACAATCTACCAAACTGTAGATGAAAATGGAATCCAAACTAAAACACAATCTTCATGCTGCTTTGTGCAAGTCATCCTGACATATTTTCATATAGGCGACTTTAATATGCAAGACCTAGGCATAGTGGCTATAGCATGCAGTTCAAAGCCTGTTTACTGGAGGCAACTTCCAACTACCGTGTGTACAACCAGGGACCTTACCCACCAGATTTCCTATAGTTAACAAACCGTCGACACTCAATATTTTGTTCACCAACGATGAACTAATGGACGAGGAAATAATTACAAGCACACTACGGCGCCGTATTGAACATTTCACTAGTTGAACTACGTATGTTATGCGGATTATCCTAAGCGAGAGGTTAATTAATTACTCCATAATGCACTATAACCTGTAAAGTGCGCTGTTTGAGGATTAATATTTGACATACTTAGGTGACTGGCCGCAACAATCGCCTGTGACACTTTCAAAATGATATTTATCACACAACTTACGCACGCTTTCGAGCGGATATCCTTCCATGCTCAAAGGAGAAGCAATTCACTTCAGAGGAGCAGAATAAGTGAGGGACTAAACATGTAGACCTCAAACAAGTCTCGCCGAATTCTGAAAGTTGGACTATCTAGGTGGCACAGGTTAATGTCTGTATGAGCTTGATCCAAGAATGAACGCTGACGACTTCTCAGGGGTTAATGAATAGATTGTGCACGGACCGCCAACTCTTATACTGGCATGGTAATGCTCATCTTAAGGTGCAAAGCAGAATTCGAGTATTGATCATGACTGACGAGTTTACGCGATCAGCACCGGAGGCAACCTATATCTTATGCTTCTATTGCTCACATTCGTTCCAGAATAACGTGCCCGGATAGTTTTCCTTGTTTATTTTGTCTCACGGTCAGCTTTATCCAATATCAATATTACTGCAGGAACTATGTTAAAGTAACCGTTCCTGCGTATCCGCAGCTCTCCTAGTGTTGATAACATAAGACCGAAGACTTTACAGTCATCTACGATTTATCTGGCGAAACCATTAGCTTTATCGATCAGCATTGTGTAGACGTAAACTACATGCCGACAATATGGAAGCGAAGGTCATCACTCATATTCATAAGGGAGGTAATTGTACTGATCCAACCAATTATCCTCCGATAACTCTGCTCCCTGTGCGTCTTAAGCTTATGGAAACTATCATCGCTGATGAGCCCATGCAGTGCCTGGAAAATTGCAGCATGTTAACACCAGAGCTACAGGGCTTCTGACAAAAGCGCACAAGTACTGATATCTTGCTATTTGTCCGCAATAACTAAACCGATTGATTGTATTTCAATATGAAAAATGTATCAGTGAGTGGATTGCATATATCAGTGCGTATGCACTCTCTCTGCGAGTAGGCTTTAGCCGGAAGTATGGCCTTGCACTTTTACATCGTAAGCCTACCTTATTTTCGGCATATCTCACCTGTTTAAACTTTGTGTCCCTCAATCAACACTACCTTCAAGGCAATAAACATGGCTATTATTCCTAGGCAACAACTGATTCCGGTGTCTACCCTTGCCTTATAAACAAGTATTTGCTTTTGTTGGGGTAAAAATTGCCACTTCGAAACACCAGCATTGGCATTACGCAACCAGACTTGGTCAAGTGTACCATATTAAGATAAACAGAGACTGATTTTCTCTACTACGATCTGTCTTCAACAGATCATATAAATAAATGCCTCTCTCAATATATGCAGTCTAAATGGAGTTTGGATCACTCGAGTAGTGGTGCAGCGTATATTATTTAGTAAACGCTGCTAACCTAGCGTCAACTTGTGCGCAATGTCTCACAATTACTCCACTTAAGCTGAGATGCGGTTGCGTAAATGCATAACCGCCCAACAATTGTAGAAGTTCAGTGTCACTTTTCATTGATACTGCTTCCCAAATTTCGTTGCGTATTAACAGTATGCGATCTGGTGTTTCTCAATAATCGACTGGAAGCTTTGCTGAACGCCAGCACTTCGACTGGGAGTAGAAATGGCTCACACTCACAGGTACGACATATTCGTAAAAGTAGGAAGAGAATTTAGATTGATCCGTAGATAAGAAATGGCATTTCCTCTATTTGATCCCAGTTTGGCTTCAGTGTAAAGCGAAACTGCACTCTTCGTACACTTTCAGCACAATGCAGCCAACGTGGTGTTGGTTCAGGTCGAAGGTTTTCCATTCGAGGTCCCGTAATCCATTTTAATATTTAATCCGTGAGCTGTGCAACAAAGTATTTTGTCCGCTGCTCGTGTTTGTAAAAAACTGTTTCCGCTTTATCACGCATGCATATTTTATACTACCATCCAGTTGCGCTAGCTTCGTCTTGATTGGTCAAGGCAACAGTGCAGCGAAAACGATGCGGAGCGGTGCAGAGCGCATATTGCCACAAGGACGTACCACTGACAACTCACAAACCGGTACAGCTCGAGTTCTGCGTTATCAATATTCAAAAGGTCGTCAAAGAGATGATGGTCCTGCAGCAATACTCTGCACACTGAAGGTGCGAAGCGCATGCCAAATGATGGAACCACTCAAGACGAGCTAATCAGAGTTGATTGGACAGCCGCAACATCGTCTAAAAGAAAGACGATATCGTTCGCATAACCAACATCCACTAACCATTCATCAGGCAGGACCTAGAGGCGTACGTCGTGCAATTCCGCTAATAAATATGCTATGATGGAGTGCAAGACACAGATGAACAACAACGGGGAAATCGTACAACCATACGAACGCCACTTGTGGACGAAAAGCTATCCGACCGGTCACCGTGGTCTCTAAAGCGGCCTGTAGTGTTCGACAACAAAACACGTAGGATGTTCACATATTTCGTGGGAACACATTTCCTCTCAAGTATTTCGAACAGAATTCATTGCTCGTGTGAATCGAACGCACTTCTGAAATCAAGTAATACAGCTTTTGTCGGTCTGTGGTATGCGTGGCGCTGTTGTAACACACTTCTCAGACTGAATATTTTGTCTACGCACCCACGCCCTGGGCGGAAACCAACCTGTTCTTCCCTATTCCGAGATTCCCGTCCCATAGTGAGGCGACAAACGACAATCGAGGCCAGTACCTTTGTCACAACTGGCTGTAGGCTAATACGCCTGTGGTTAGCGCAGTCTATGCGACTACTCTTCTAGTCCAATGACACTAAGAGATTCACCTCGGTGTTGGTTCGTTCGAACTGAAAAAGACAGCATTATGTTCTACTTCATCTAGCACCAAACCTCAGTTGCAACACACTAAACCCAACTACAAATTTTAAGGATTGTTTATCATCGATCGGATCTCTCGGTAGCGAATCATAAATGTTATCACAGGTGTATCATTAACCCAGAAATACATTTTCAATCTAGGTATCTATGATACAAGCATTACGATAAAAAACTGAGTAACATGGTTTGTAAACGTGTCTGGACTACATCCCAAAGTGTCTATACTGACCATGCGGCTTAATCTGATAACATAGGCATTTCAACTGAAATACCAAACTTATAAAACAATGGAGACTGCGAGCTACATATATAATACAGATTGGTACCCTCAGTACATTTTTTGTGAAGCTGAGTTATTATGAACATCTTGATGTGGAAACGACTTAAGCCTGGGCAAGGAGAATCCTTGCGAATTTGCACATGATTCCCTGAAGAATTTGACTTCTTTCAGTTAAGGCGGTGTCTCGTTCTGCAGTTCAATAATCCCGTCTAACCTGGAACATAAGATATTAAAAAAAGCATTGCAATATACCTCATTTGTGTCCACTCATTTTAGGGGTTTAAACACGCTTGCCGCTTTAAATTTCTTGACACGATGTGGGTAATAGCAACAAAGGCGCTTCGCTTATCATTCGGTTTCTGTGGGTGATTATCAGATTGTTTACAACTTGGACTGATACTCCTGACTGATATTAGTGGATGTCGGTCACATTCGCATTACGCTATTGAGTGCGCAAACTATTCGGCATAAGCAACCGAATCAGGCATCACCAAATTTTTGATGCGCCGGACTATGGTGAAAAGCAACATGTTCGCCTAATGATTGATATTCGATTCACCTAGCTAAAAGCATTCCTTTGTGATATTGTAAAAGGAATGCTTATCCGAATAAAACATATTTGTGACGGGATAATCGTGCTGTGGAATGCGGGGTCATGAAATCCAATTAACCATCGATATTGGATTTGGTTTCCAGGCGGTTCAGAACAATGGATTGGAAAATCTACCATCAGGCACGAATCAGTCACTGCCACTTAGGCGGAATTACAGTTTTTGGTAATGTTATCAATAGGAAAAGGTACTTACGTTTATGATACAATGAAGCATCAGTTTATTACAGGTGAAAGCGAAATTCTTGACAAGTCAAATGTGATAGCTTCGGTGAAGATTATAGGTTGAAAATGCATCATCGATAAACAAAGTGTAATTTGGGGACACAACAATTGATTGCCAGTAAAGCAGATGTAATTGCCGCGGTTCACATTTTAAGGGAAAAGATTTCAAACTGCTTTTTTCCTCACCAATGCCGTCCTTTGTTGCCCACTTTGCATATCACGTCATGCAAAGATATGTGTCAGCAAGCAATATTTGCATATTGATATTTCATACCGTAGTTTAGCCTGACCAGCGGTGGACAAGTTGACTGGACTAGCTCAACGTGGGGGAAATAAACTACAACTAATACCCTGGAACATCACTTCGACTAACGTCATTATTGCAGTTGCAACATTTGAACTCAGCTTAGTTCGGCCAGTCACATCGCTCACATACCGTTGGCCTGTAGGACATTCCGCTGTGTGTGACGCCCATGTACGTATGTCCCTCCATCCCTTCCGTTGACAAGTGTACTCATGCGAATCGCGACGACCAAGGCTGGTTGAAGGGATTTTCACGGGAAGGTTGCACTAGGTAAATGAAATTGGGGACCGACAGGAAGTAAAGTGAACGGCGCCGAACCAGTCCAGACTAACACTCAATCAACTTGCCCACTGCTGACCGGGCTAAATTACGGCCAAATGTTGCAGGTGAAATAATGACAAAACTGTACACGTCGCTAGTGGCGACACTGTGTTCTGTGTGCGGTTTTGACAATTGTCGCTATTCGTGTAAATGCAACAACATATTCACACTGAACCCAAGGATCAAAACTGAGGGCTAGGGAATGCACCACATAGTGGATGTGAACGGCAGTATTATTATTTACCTAATCTTGTGCGTCGATCTTCAGAGTAGATAGTTTATAGCGTTCCGAAGTTGGCACGGCTGCAGTTTGAAAACCCCAATTGTTAGAAATTTGTCATTTCCCAACCTGCATTTCCTGAGCCCAGATAGATAGTAGTAATGACTTTAAAATTACGCTTGTCTCTACCTGAAGTTCTGTTTGTACCACGTTTAGCACCTACTATCATTTCGACAAGCGCTGAAGAAGTTGAAGTAACAGGCTCTGCGCACCGAGATCGTGTTGAGAGATATACGTGCCGTACATAATCCGGCTGCTTGACAGTATTTCGCACTTTCACCACAGGCAATGACATTTGTCAAAACGGCACCAGGATTCAAGTGATTATCAGTTAACGTCCAGGGTATTGGCTCAGTGTAACACTTGGTCAATGGGACAATCGACTTTTTCGATGGACGGGTTTCAAGCACTGGGTGAGCACCGAAATGACATCCAGGATGACAAAACAGGCTGGGAAAATAGATTCGAACCGGTGAACTTATGATTGCAAGCCAGGCGGGCAAACCACAAGACCACCAGGCTTCCGTTCTCTTTTCATATCAGCAAGCAGTTGCGCCCTGAAATCTTTGAGTTGCTCCTAGTGTTCGCTATCAGCCGGAATGTGTTGGCAAGCATCGAGAAATTCCTGAGACTGCGTAATGACTCAATGTGCAGGTTGGCGATTTGATTTGCCACATGAAGACATACCCGCTGTTAACAAAGTCTGCCAGATTTTTGACCAATGATGTTCAACTGCGTTCAATGAGCGCTTATTCAGCTCGGATGCCTGCGTCTTCAAGTAGGGCACGACAAATGGGCCTCTACATTTCAACACTAGCATGTTAGTGATACAAATAGCTGCATTCATGACGGCACTCTAAAATTAACTCGGTGATTGCCGTTTTGGGGAACGAAAAATTGGATGACAGTTTCCTTTGTGGGCTTTACCACTGCGAGAACGGCAGCAATTGTACGTCCGCCACGGAAGGCAAAAGTAATTGCTACGCCACTATATCCACCACAACTACACCTCCGTTAGTTTACGAAGGCTATGGGGTCAAACGAGGGATCATCCGAACGATCAAGACAGTATCCTAGTCGTACTGGACAACTATTCATGCCTTCCTGGCATGAAAAGTAAATGGGGTTTGCTGTATGAATGGATGCGTTAAATCTAATGTACAGCTTCCGAACCGGCTGATGTGGGTTACGAACTTGAGACATCAACTGAGAATCGGCTAACGAATTTATGCGCCAGTTTACTCAAACATGGCGGGCAAAAATCGCACAGAGACCGTTTCCAGTAGACACGCGATTCATTCTTTCAGCTTCAGTGATAACATCTTGTCTGACAATGGAAGTGTTTGCGAACTAGCATCTGCGCATTTAACAGTTCCTCAAACTCTTTGGAAAGGGTGACATGACATGCGCAGTAATTTCTTATTACCTACTATCCAACTATCCACGCTGGTATCACATTGTGTGATGTATCTAACGGTTGCTTCACCCGGCAAGCTCACTTGGTCTTATGCTGCGCTTCTAAATGTCCTATTTTACCGAACGAAGAAACTGTATGCACATTATCTCAGGGTGATCATAAAGAGTACGGCGCAGCAAGTAACTGCACGAAAAGGACAACAAGTTGAACATGTCAATCGGGTATGCTCACTGGAAGCTTGTCCCGTGT
>OX104062.1:12873595-12901040 GCA_944474145.2 Dicrocoelium dendriticum
ACAGCCTGTGAAAAGATTTTTGAAAGGAAGAGTCTTAGGTGATCTCCATGCATTTTGTGAGCATGGCCGGATACGTTTCTCAGTTCTGCTGTCAGCGCATTACGATAACTAACTATGTAATATGTTTCCGTAGCTTTTTTACAGTCTACGACGCGTGAAGCAGGTACGTTTGGGTGTTCACTATTCCATCTCGCATGCGCTGTAAGTACTTTTTTCTGTATTTACAGTGCGCATGAATTTTTTAAAAATGTCGCTGCATTTTTATAGCCAAAAATTTCACAATAACTTTGTGACACATTTAACCTTGTGGACAATTATTGGACTCCATAAATCCAAAACGAAGATAAATGTCGTTGTAATTCCGCCTCTTACCTACTGGTACAGAGGATCCGGTTGGCACAGACTTATATGGCATCACATCACAGCACATCGTGTATACTAACGATGTATTCCCGAGCAAAAGGCATGGTACTGCCTTTTCTTTTGCTCATGACATCAAAGTCGACGACTCATTAGTAGTGCAAATACCCAAGAATCCATACGTCTCAATCAGGAAGACTTCAGTACACTTGATTCCTGGTGCCACTTGTGGCAGATGTCATGCCGTGTAGACAAGTGTAATAGCTTTTCGTATTTATGCCGATTGCTGCCATTCTGTTTAGCACATGCATCTCGCAATACAGAACAGTTCGCGAACTGGGTATACGATATTCTGTCCTCTTTAATTTTTCTGAACACTGCTACTTCCAAGTGCCGAAGGTAAAGGAGACCATCGGATATACATGTAGCTACTTTCATCTCAACGATTTTCGAATCTGGCCATAGACAGCATATGTACCACCAATCAATAAAACTGTTCAATGGTCCAGTGCAATCTTCGAAATTCAGACGACTATGCTCTTGAGGGGGTCCAGCGACGCTTCACGAAGAAATTATGCGGTTATTACTCAAAAATGACATACAGAGCGCACTGCATCGAACTTGGACTTGACCCATTCTAGCTACCGCGATCAAAGATGAACCTGCGCCTTCTTTTTAAAAGCATAAACCATTATTCACACAGTGCAGAAAACCTTGTTCACATGTCTGAGAACAACAGGTACCGTATCTGCAACAAGAAATCGAATGTCACCATTGCGATATGCACCGCGAAACTCAGTACATGTTCATTTCTAATCCATTATTCTAAGATATGGAACAAATAACCAAAAGACATCAGAACATGTTGTTCAAGCTTGTGATAATGAGGCAGCTGTCCGTTCAAAACGCCGTTAATATCTTCGGGGCATCTCAATCCCTGGATAATGCATTTGAAAAAGGTATTCATGGTGCTTGTCAAACATTCCGTATGAATCATCCGTGTAAACTAAATAGTCACCCGCATAGCACGCTCTGGCGCACAGCCACATAATTTTCCCGCCCTTGCATCTCTAACTTGCTTGTAAACTACAGTGTTGCATTTCCTGTTTGAAAAACCAGCATAGGTTTTGTATTAATTGTGCAAATCATTCACACATGAAATTCATGCTTACAGTCATTCAAGCTCGCTATGTGTGGGCGCGAAATGATTGTAGTGTAGTACTGTTGTTTGATCTATCCCTTCCAATGAACGGCTTTTCTCATTGGCGAGAAACACAATGTATTTGTTCTGTTATTTATTTAACTAAATTGCTTTTCTGTCCGTTACTCACTGCATATTCCACAAACCAATTCGTTACTAATCCATATTGAATACAGATTTCATGAATTAATGACGAAACGCGTTGTACAACTGGTGGTTTCCCAGATGGAAACGGATCCCGCCTGTCGAGAAATATACACATTCATGTAGTTAGTCCAAAATGATACAGCCATCCTGAATGCTCAGTTCACTCCTTGAAATATGAGCATACGCACCTAGGAGCCTCATCTAGTCTATCCGGCCAAAAGGTGTGATATAATCACACACATATGACAGTTCCGGATAACTCCGTGTTTCCGATGTTATCTCCATTGCGGTCAGTGACAAATCATGCAACCAATAAATCATCTGCACCAGTTCTCTCAAAACTGAAATGTGGCTTGGAAGTTCTTGTAACGGGAGTCAGCAGACAGCGTTTCCCACTGATTCGCCTTATCATGGAGGTCTTAATTGGTATTGATTACCACGTGGTATTCGGGCCCAGCGAAGCATACGGAACGAAAACATTCGGTGTTTTGCTTTTGATTCACTACGAATTCCATCAATGGCTTGCGGTCTAGGCGTATTTCAAGCTTTCTTAGCGAGAACAACGCGACCATTTGGTGAGCAATTGCTTTCAATGATCGATCTTTGGACCATTACAACCATATATAGGACTAAAAATGAAACAAAATCGACTAAGTTAATAGAAGTTACGTACGTGAAAAAGCGAAACAAGTTAATTACATGTTACAGAGTATGACCTAAGGCCGTTGACCTCAGTAGCCTCCGGTTTTGCGGGCCAATGAAGCTGAAGAGCCCGGATAAGCATCATTTGTGTGCATAAAATCGGTTGAAATGAGCGGTTGCAACCAGCTTTGGCCGTCTCAAGTGTAGGACGACGTATATCTTTCTACCTGTGTTGTCAAACATCGTATACGATTCTAAAGGCAGATTTGAATCCTCTTGATGCCGACTATCGACAATATGAGTCATAATGGAGCTGTCAATGGCCCCAGCGCTAAATTGCTGCAACCAACGTGGGCAGTCTTTATTCACGCGTTTGGACAAGAGCCATGCCGCATGACCGATGTACGTTGCTTCACAGGCACACTCGAGCTGATAAATAAACACGGAGATGGTCAGCATGGGCAGCTTATCTTTGTTTTGTGAACGGACGAGTGGTTCAGTCGCCCCATTCTTGTCACGCCTAACGTCTGCCATCACGTTTCACTCAGCTGGCCTGCGTGAATCGAGGCTAATTGTCGATCGCACACCTCACCTCAGGCAGTCGTGAATGTCACACCACCGTGTGTCAGAGCACTGATTCAGCAACACCTTAGGTCCCATACACAATGTGCGTCTGCAGCACTAGCTCACCACTGCATATCCAAGCTGATTCGGGTCGCGTTGTTAAGGGGAGGACACGTCTCGGTTGTCCGGATGGTAGGGCGCTAGCAAGCCTCCATGTTTTGACTTTGTGACTCCCCCATGATACTCTGCATGAATTCGCAGACTGGCACTTCAGGTAGGCAAACCACAGCCTAGTACGCGGCTGAGCTTTGCGCTACACTGTTCCCACTACGCTTGTTCGGATGACATTCACGGAGGGCCCCCGCGCTATCGGTACAAATGTCGACAGCCGAATTCGTAATTGCCGGACATGTAGCTGAAGTGACCAGACACGGGCACGGCCACAATCATGGGATAAATTATGTCGCAACAAGATAAGCGAATTCATCACACCGAATGGAATCAAATACATGGAGGATTTGATGTTTGGTTTAAATAGCCGTGATGACATTTTCCCACATCGTACTGGGAAGTTCATGGTGCCAGCACCAAATGATACGAAGAGGTCCTTATGTGCGTCAATCGTCCGAAGTAAGGAACAGGATACCGACAGTGTATGAAGAAGGAAACGACTGGAAGCACCTCGCCAATTTACTTCACGTGAAATTGAACACTTGCCGCAATTGGATAAAAGTGCTGGAGTCGACCGAATCCGGAGGTCAACACGGGGGTGCTCGTCGCAGAGCAATGACAGAGAGCCGCGTCGAGTCTCTGGTTGAGTGGGTGTTGGCGGAACCCACCATAACCCTTGCATACCTCCGCTTGCGCTTGAAATTTGAGTTCGACGTTGAGGTGTGTACCGGTACTGTCGCCAGATACCTCGACAGGCGGTTGATAACGATGAAGAAGTTACCTACAATTCCTGAATCCCTGAACACCCAGGTGAACAAACCAGCGACGGAAATTGTTTGTCCTGCAGCTATTACATTTTCAAGCCGAAGAAAGTGAACCGATGTGGATTGACGAGACCAAATTTAATCTCTTTCGCGCACGAACTCGATGCCGTTCACCAAGTGGGAGCCGAGCACAGTGTACCGTGGCGAACAGTCGCGGGCAAAATGTACATCTTGTCGGAGCCATGACAAAGGACGCATTGAAAGCGTTCTTCGTTTTACGTGGAAGCTACAATAAACAAAGTTGTGTGGCAGTTGCTATATTCACAATGTGCGGATGCTATCGAACGGTACCTGCTGATTTGTGACAACGCGCCGTGCCACACAGATTTGGAAAACTTGTTCCAGGAAGAACAGTACCGTTCAGGGAGGATGTTACTATTATCCCCATACTCTCCGGCGCTGAACCCTATCGAGGGGATCTGGAGTGTAATCGAAAGTTACGTCAAGCCAGCGATGAGGAGCAGTCATGGGGAAGTGCTCCGAGGAGACCCTGATTTTGTTCATGGTCAAAGCGAGTGGTGCGTCAGATATCTGGAGCAGGTTGTGTCAGAGGCACGATCACGTGTGACACCGCGCCACTGCGAAAACACGGTTCAGCACGTGACAGGGAATTACGGACGTGCTATTCACATGTCCGAATTGTGACTAATTTTCATCTGATAACCATATAATTTTATACATAGTAACGGTGTTTTCCTCTTTTCATCGCAAAGTAGTTGAGTGGAATACTACATGCCCTGCTTGCAATATGCAGGTTCGCGATAGTGGAACACCCTGGCGCCCGTTAAGAAAGGAGTGCGCAGCGTTGTTCGGCGTACCCGTTTCCGTATATTTGCCGTGAAATAACATAATGCGATACGCTTTACTGATAACACATAAGCTGCGATGTGATTCATCGGAAATGCTGTCTCATTTCTCGTCGTAGATTTCGTAGCAGTTTACGTGTGCATCACATATGTATCAGGAATCTTGTGTGTGTGTCGTTCCACAGAGCAGTGATGTAGCAAGGTTGATGACGATGGGATAAGATAACGGTTTGAACGAGGAAAGGAACGCAGGTGGATGGACATCACCTCACTAAAACCCTTATGATTGATGCGGCGCGCAAGATACGATAAGGATATTCGGGGGAAAGTTTCACGGTATAGTATTGGTAACAGTTCCGGATTACGTAGCTGTCGCTTAAAACCTGCTTATTAACAAAGCCGAGGGCAGCGGTGTTAATCGGAAGCTTTGTGGAGAATTGCGCCTACTCGCTTAGGTAGCAAGCTTAGACTCCCTAGATATGTATGGCTGCAAAGGATAGGAATGGTTCCATCAACATCAGTACCGCAGGTTAGAACCAGAAAGTGGGTCTAGTTAGTTGGGCTGCAAACCACTCGATGTTGGTCAAGTGGCGTCCTCACATCACTGATGACGCAGTATAACTTGACTTTTGCTGTCCGAACAACCTAACATGGCAAATGCTAACATTTCCAGCAGTTTAGTCACCTATCGGTTACCTGAAACGAAACGTGGTCAGAGGGCAGGTAGCTTTAAATCCATCATAATATAAACAAGCTAGTATTGAAAAAAGCCTGGGGAACTAGGGGCCGGATAACGGATACCTCAAATGGTTCCACGCTAGAGCCGAACGCAATACCCATACCTCGGAATGCTGTACGAAACATAGGCTGTGCCTAACTGTATTCATGTGAATATTCCCGCTACCTAGCAAGTAGTTCACTACGTGAGTAGCAACTGATTTCAAACGGCTTGTGACCGCCGTGATGCACGTTGCACTAACTGCCATGTAAAGCAAAGTTTCAGAACGCAAGTCAAGCACCATGGGCGGTGCACCGAAAGGAAGTGGTCACGAGTACGATACCGTTTGTTGTACAGTAGGACATTCCGTTACAACCGTCGCATTGAGCAGTGTCTTCTTGCCCTCCGATTTCCCGCATAACGGTCGACGCAGAATCTTTGGAGGAATACCATTACTTGTTTGTGTCACAGGGCATCCTACTCTAAACACATTGTCCGCATGCAACCTAACAGCGCAATCCAACCTTTTGTCATGGACAAATTATTTCTGTTACTGACCATACTGGTGTGCAACTAATAGAGCATGGACACATGTGGAGCGGAAAATTACTCCACTTCGCTCAGTCCTCGAGTTTTATTAAGGCTGGGGAATACCCACCGCCGTTTGTGCATTTAGTTTCTCCGTGTATTGAATGACGTAGGTAGCGTTCTCTGATTTATCACAAACGCCGATGACAACTTTGTTGTTCTTGAATCCTTCGGACTGGCTAGCTGTGGGGTGATGGTAATAAAAGATAGTCGGAGCGAGGGTGCAAAAGCGACAAATAGTCAATAGCACAGCCCATGCAGCTAGGCAATTAATTGGTGGGACGACCCAGACAGTAGGTACCTAGACGTTGAAAATTTAGCAGATTCATGAGAAAAGATCTGGTATTTTGAAAAACTGGTCAAGAAAGCGGGGTGGGCCATGAATCAGTTGGGCAATAAAGCGACTTTCATTGTTTAACACATGTGCCTGTTAGAGGAGAGGCAGCAATCAGTAAGGCATGAACTTCCCGAACCATACGATTCTTCACGGAGGGCCGCGAGCAGTTTTAGTTCATCGATAAACTTCTTTCTCACGCCAAGTACTTATCACGTTGACAAGTTAAACTCAAATGTTACGAGGATAGCTTAAATATCGCAAGATGGTTAGCTGTACCATTTCCGTGGATCCCACTTCCCAGCTGCGTATTACACTAATACTTCCATCTCATAGTATCTAAACGGATCACCGCTGTATTTGTGCGATAGCTCTTGTGGCTTGCACCCTAAAATATACGAGACTTTCCAAGCACTCTATTCATAGCCTGTGCTATTATATTTTTCCATCTAAGTGTTCCTCTAACTCAAAATGCAACCAGTTAACTCGTGGCACATGCACTAAGACTGTCATATTATTGACCGCGTGCAGTTACCTGTGTGCATTTTCACAGTAAGGCAATCACACTTATTCAGTCTGAAGATTTATTGCACTGCGGTCATCGTATCTGTGAGCATCTGCTCAACACTAAGCATCAGTGCCGTGTTAAAGACTCATTTATGGTTCTCCTAGTTGCCCCATAGAGAAGCTCAAAGGGACTCAAAAGGCGCTTCCTGACTATAGCCAAAGAACTTGCTATCGAACGCCTTCAGTCGGAATTATGCAAGCGGCGAGCTCTCATGCAAGCGCTAATTCTGATCTGGCCGTCACGCAGCTAGCAGGCCACAAGGTCACCGGGCCATGGTGATACGTTTGATTAAGTTATTGATTGCTGTGCATAATAACTTCCCAGTTTTACTATTTCCCCTATCATCTGACGTCCTTGTCCTTGTACATAGCTAGCAATAACCTTTTGCAAGCTTTAGTTATCTGCTTCATAATTGTAGCGCCTGACGAAATTTATCGAAAAGAAATTTCTTTGCAATTTTTCGCTTCATGTCTGAATGGGCATAATTTATAAGAATCTCTATAGTACTGTTTCTCAAAGGGTGGTCCGCGGATGCCCAGGGGGTTCGTGGGCTACTTTCAGGGAATCCGCGTTATCTCCCAAAGTGCTACAATTCTACTGTGACATTTTATGCATGCGATCAGTCTATTTCCCGAATTTATGATCAACATGCTGTGAAACTTTGTAAATCAAACCTAACGGTTTGCATTGTAGCCTTCTGCATTGCCCATGGAAACATACCCTTTGCAAGGAGGAAGCTTGTTTTGGCAAGGAGTTAAAATGTAAGCGAAGGAGGCTTTCCAAGTTCAGAAAGATCGTGTGGTTAGTTCACCGTGCTGCAACGGGTAGTGGCTGCATGGGTCATACTATGTCGGCTAAAGCTCACATAACCCAGGCGATGTCCCTCGAAAAGGCAGCGAGAAGTATGCAATACGATAGGGCCCAACTTTGCGAAATAAGCAAACCGGAAGGAGAGGCACGGTTAAGGGATGGCGTCCACGAAAACACAGAAGGAAAGCGTGGATATTTCTGTGTTTACCGAATGTGCTCATCCAAATCCGCGAATTCGAGGGAAACTATATCAGCGACGTTACAAAAAGGTGGTTGCTTAGATTAATTATTTCGCTTCTTGCAAAGCCCAAGTTAGCATAGTAACCAAATTACTGGTGTGTTTAGGACTCTTGTGTTTAATTATCTATTGTCATTGTGGTAGTTAGACATGTAACAACAGCAGGGACGATATAATGAAAAATGAAAGAATACTGCTAAATGTTTCACAGGGTTATTATTCGTCGAATTCAGATGTAGTAGTGGTTGCGCCATCTAATGTGCATTTTGAGCATGCAGCAACTGAGAAGTGTTATATTCTCTACTACATGATGTGAGGCAATATAAGTCTGTGCCAACCGGATCCTCTGTACCAGTGGGTAAGAGGCGGAAATACAACAACATTTATCATCGTTTGGTATTTATGGAGTCCAATAATTGTCCACAAGGTGACTTGTGTAATAAAGTTCTTGTGAACTTTTTGCCTATTAAAATGCAGCGGCATTTTAAAAAATTCATACGGACGGTAAATACAGAAAAAAGTACTTACAGCGCATGCGAGATGGAATAGTGAACACCCAAACGTACCTGCTTCACGCGTCGTAGACTGTAAAAAAGCCGCGTGTTACACCGCATTCCGCTCCATTGTGTCTGGACTTACTATTAAGGAAAGGAAAGCAACGTGTATTTGCAATTCACGTCCTGGAGCTTTGGGCAGCTAATGACTAATCAACGGTGCAATCCAGACTAGAGCTACCGCTGCCCTAACTACCTCCCCCGGAGCCGTCTTGCAAGTATTGGAAGATCGAAGTCGATGGTAGCAATCGAGCCGCTACTGAAGTGGACTGGTCGTGCAAAAGCGCGAAAGTGTCAGCAGTTCAAAGAAGAGCTTGCAATCTCCAGTAACACGGCTACAAGTAACGTTTTGCTAGCCTGAAGCAGTGTCTGAGGCCCATAAGTGGCATAGCTGTGTTAGAGAGCACTGACGACAAACTCTGTCCTCCAGCACTGGACGTGCGTCCGCAATAGCGGAGCACTTCACTTCGATATTTACAAGTCGAGGTGCTCATACCCCCTGGATTGCGGTGTATAAGATACCTGAAGTCTACTCGCCAGTCTTGACAGCACGAACCCCACGCACCCGATGGACTAATCCCGCTAATTTTACAGTCCTGGTCAATCATCATCTCGTCAGCAGTGATGGATCTGTTCAACAGATCGCTGTCCGCGGTTGCAGTGTCTTGTGACTGGGCGTAATGCCGATTCCAAAAGGCATTGACTCGCGCAATGGGGAAGATTTCCAGCCGATTTGTTTCAACTCTGTTTTGGCGAAGTTGTTCGAAAGGTTGTTAAAATAGGTCTTCACTAGCTGCTGAAGTCAAAATATTGCCTAAGATCGGTGAAGCACGGCTTCATGAAGGGCCACACGTACATCACCAACCTGTTGTTGAAGGGAGATGAGTGGTTGCAAGTGTTGAACCCGGGGGGGAGGTAAGTGGATGTTAGCTACATTGATTTTGGTGAAGCCTTCGATAAAGTGAAACATGAGGTCCTGCTCCACAAGCTGAGGATATGTGCGTTTCACCAGTAAATCACGGACATGCTTATGGGGAGAAGATGACAGGTACAGGTGAATGACCATGTAACAGACTGTTCCCATTCTAACAGCTGTGTCACAAAAGGCACCATGTTGGAGCCTACTTATTCGTGATCCACATAAAAGAACTGCCTCAGCCTCATTGGTCGCCTTGTGCCCTGTTTGCAGACAACATAAATATTTTGTGAAATATTGATTCTCTCGACAACTGTGATATCCTTCAGCAGAACCTCGACCGCCTTTCCCGGTGCTCTGCAGAAGTTAACCTACTGGGAAATCCGACCAAGTCCTCGTATATGTGCCAGGGGATGGGAGGTAAAGGCTGTGCATATATCCTGCATGGCCACTACTGCATTGCACGAGTTTTGTAGTTATCTAGGCGAGTTCTCACGCTATGCACTGAAATCTGTCGGCAACATGAATAGACTGTAATCAAGCAGCAACGCCTGCATTGGGCACATAGACACAGGTTCGGCACTTGGTCTAAAGAAGTTGATACCCGTGCGTTCTCTTCCACGGTAGTTGAGGTGAGGTCTGGAACTGGTCCAGCATGTAGTTACCCTTTTTACCCCCTAGTGTACGGGCTATTTCATACGAGGACAAGCGTAGGAGACTAGGGCTTTATACTCTATCTTATCGTCGGGTCCCTGTTGATCTCATTATGACGCACCGCATATTGCACCTGGGCCAATCCCCCATGTTGAGTTTACTGCAGTACTTTCACTCACCAAGCAGAACACGCGAACATCGGTAGAATATACCGATACCGGTTTTAAAGCGCATCGCTCACCCTCTTTGCTTCGAGCGTCGAGTGGCGATATATTGTAACATGTTGCCCGAGATGGTAGTCGAGGCGAAATCTGTGTCGGAATTTAAGATATTCCTTAACGCTCAGTTTGTGGACTACATGTATAGGGAGTGTATCTCACCCGGTTAATATGCAGTGCACCTGCAATGTGCTGCCACCGCGTAGAAATCAGCGACTTGATTTCACGTATGTGCCCGATCCACCTACGATGGAGCAACGCAGCATTATATCTGCTCGCTCTTTAGTGTCGATTTCCAATATTTATTTGAATGCTTAATTTTGTTCGGTTTCTCAACTAAAGCAGCATCTATATAACTGCGCTTTGTGTCCATCATCATGTTGGTTGATAACTTGCATCCTCAATCTATATTTCCATGTGATATACGGTATGATATTGTCCAGAAAGGATTCACTATTACTGAACCACCTTGTGCATGAACGCCGCGCTGTTCGGTGCATATATATCGCACATGTTTATGAAACATGCAAAACACGATCTCCCTCTAAATGACGCCAAGTATGGTTAAATAGAAATCCACTTTACGTTCCCTTTAACCTTTTACGTGATACGCTCTAAAATCGTACCGCACCAATCACAGATATAGGAATAAAAAAGAATGTTGTTTAAAACGAAGATTTTTTATTAAAATGTTTTCCATAGCTGCTGAAGTTCGTCTTCTATCGTCACGGACACATCGAGATGCAAAGAAAAATTGTGATTTGGTAGGTCTGCTAACCGGGCTCTTGGTCACATCCATATTTGTATGTTTCTGTGATGATAATCATGCTTTCATCTCACTTCACGCCAGCTTATCGCGCGGTCACCCGCACTATGGGAGAAAGGAGGTTTCCAGAATTGCCATGCCAAAGTTATCCATCAAAACAGAACAAGGTGGCTCCATCACGCCTTACACGATAACAGTAAACACGAGGAACATGGAGAATTTTTCAACCAATGCAACAAATGGCGAAAGTTCGCATTTATTAAACAGCAACTCAATTTGAACGCACAAGGATGTGCGACTGCAACGGGGCCGAACTTGCAAAAGCCTTTGAGCCACTTTCGTAAGATATTAGCGGCAGCGCATAAAATACGTATACCAGTTTTGTGTTCTTACTTATTGTGCTTGCAGAGTGCCAGTCTGCCCAATCCTTGTCTCACATAAACAGGACGACTTGAGAACCACACCGGTAAAATTTAAATTTTCGAAATTACAACTGAACTTTAGAAAGCATGGAAATGGTAACTAATAAACCTGTAACAATTAAAGGAATACGTGCATTATTGAGTAAGATTGTAGTGTGGGCTTAATGTATTTTTACCTACAATTATTATTTTGAGTAATCAATAAGTGCTTGCGCATGCAATGAATTGTGTCTTTGCAGTGCGCCTGAAAAGTTGATTAAGATTTGCTATTCACTTTGTTAATGGACTTGGAGTTTGCGTAGGTTCGTCACAAGAGGGTGAAAAAATCGCAAAATTCCCGAGATGTTTTAGTTTGAGTCATACATTTCGTTAATGTGCAAAATTGTTTTTATTTTGTCATTTGTAATTTAGCTTTTTATGTTTGGCAAAATGTGCGTAACTCTATTCTATGTCTTCCGTTACTTGGACTAGTTGAATCAAGTGTGCTTGATCTTACCAATTTAGTGACAAGTTACCCCGTGGAAATCAGTTTCTACACCACAGCTGCCGATCAAAAAGACGTGAATTGTATTATCGTGAGTCTTTGTGTTTTAATGGAATTAAAAATATGTGCACGACGCGAGTACGTGCATGCAAGATTTTGTCTAACCCGCGGCATTTTGTTTTCGTAATGATTGGGGCCTAGATTTTCGCTAGTTTTTCCTTAAACAAGCACAATGTGATGGAGGTAACAGTGGTTCCCACTGAAATTACCAGCAGTTACTTTTCGCTTACCCTTGGGTATTATCCATAAGTAGTCAATATAACCAAGATCGAATGCAAGTAATTAGTAGCGGCATGCAGCGCTATGTGGCAAAAAAGTAGGCAATCAGTCCGAGGGGCCTAAAATTCCACTGTCTTCCGTCTAGGCGATATTACTATGATATCTAATACAGTGTGTGGGTTATTGGTCGCTAGCATTTTAGACACACGTATGGATTTCATTCTTTCATTAACTCAAGATGCAGGGCCCTAACAATACACCATACATAGTGTTAACAGTCTAACTGATGGACATAAAGCCAAACAAACGCATGGAAATCAGTGGCTGACAGATTCGCTGTTCTATCACCATTATAACCTATATATTTTAAGTTAAGCTACAACGTTCAGCAATTTAACCGCGAGAAAAGATAACATTTTTGTAAATCAACTGTTTCAAATTTTGTCACTACGCGGATTGCCGACGACCACATCGTCGCAACCAATGGATTCCTACACTAACAAACACAGCTCGAAAATCAAACGCCTTGCTGAAATACGCCGCAAGTGAGCGAGATATTTTAACCGGGGCAGTAAAACCAACGTTTTGAACGGGATACACGCATCCGAGTGGAAGCGACGTCTGGCTTCACCGTTAAATGTACGGTTTTTCTGCCACACACAAGCAATTCACCTCATGCGCTCGCAGTCGAAGGTCCTGCGGCGTCACATTTAATCAAACGGCTACCATAAAGACAAATTTATTAACGAGGAAATAAATGGTAATTTTTATATAATGTTATGCAAAATATCATAGGTATATCAAAAAGGGTGTTGGGTGATAAGACTTCAGTCGTCGATGCAAACCGAGCATTTGACGGAGTGTGTTATTCGCGAGACTGCGAAAGAGCGTTAGCCAAGGCTGTACTTGACGAAGCAAGGGACTGTGCCAGACCATATTTCTCGAATCGAAAGCGTATACACTTTTACATGTGCATGTTTATTTGGCTATAGAAGCTGCTGGTGGTGGTGGATCAGGTATATTTTTATACACGTTAGGTAGAGGTGGGAAAAACCCAGTTATTGTGCCGCAATACATAGAATAGCAAAGGAGGAAAAAATGCAATTGGTGCAAGCCAGCTCGGCTACCGGTAACGGATGGACATCGTTCCGATAAGCTACCAGCCGGCAACAGCGTATCAAAGAAATTACCATGCAAAGTTATATAAGGCTAAACATTGTGATTGTGGTTGGAGGGGGAGGCTAAGAGGGATGGGTGGGACAAAGAAACTCACAGCATGAACGCAAATGAGGTCAACTACTAGCCATATCAAAAAGTGTTTCCAGCTAATCGTGTTCATCCTTTTTCGGACCTGAACCGAGACGCTCCAACCGTGACCAGCTTCCTCTCGAGCAAGTCATCGCTTTGCCACCCCTCCACTTCTCACATCCATACCATCGGCGCGCAAACAACGCACATAGCGCGAGTCGGTAGGCAGGCATGCGTTACATGTGGCAGAGCCATCGGAGCCTGGTGCATGAAACAACCGTGCTGATCGGTTCATTTCCTTTTCCTGTGCAGTAAACAAAGCGTCGAACATGCTCGTTGCTTTCGCGGTGTTCCCACCAGATGTGAGCTAACTTGTGAAGACCCAAGTGGTCGAACTTAACCAGGCTATTTATGTCCGCTGATCTAAGGGGCCAGGTTTCACAACCGTACAGTAGGGTCGAAGGTAGCGCTGCATTGCACACTATATCCTTCAGGGCGAAAGTGATGTCGAGCCGGCGCCAAAAGTGGCGAATGTTAAAAAAAGCTTTTTGCGCTTTTGCCATATTGTTCGTGATCTCATTTTAAACCCCATGGGCGCTGAACCAACTTCCACCGTAGTTGAGTTTTTGAACAACTTCAAGTTGATCCCCACCAAGGTTCAGCGTAGGAAGCAGTACAGACCAATCTTGGAGGAATGCTTTGCACTTCGATGGTTAGAAGCAATGCCCGAAGTGACGGACAGCCAGTGCTAATCTGTCTAGTTCCGCTTGGCACGTTTCTGTGCTGTCACAGATTAGGGCAATATTATCAACCTACTCCAAGTCAAGAACTCGTTCTGCTGGGAGAAGATCCACACCTTCTAAATCATGTCATGTAAACGCGATTTCCATGAGTACATCAATAGCGAAGTTGAAGAGGAAGGGTGACAACGGGCATCCTCGTGTCACACCGCCGGAGATATTAAAGGGTGACTACAGCTTGGTGTAAGCCCTCACTTTGCCTGAGATACGCACGTATAATGCTCTGATAAAATTTACATATTTATCAAGTACACCTTTTCTGAGTAGACAGTCGCAAAGTGCATGTCTATCCACTGAATCTAATGCACCTTTTATATCGAGGAACTCGACAACGATGGGTCGCTAATATATGTGACGGTGCTCCAGAAATTGGCACAAAGTAAAGATGTGGCCAATGTAGCCACGACCTCGACGAAATCCGGCTTGCACTTCACGAATCTGAATTTTACGAGTGCCACTCACTCTGTGGAAGGTGACAGAGGCAAACAATTTGGAGGCGATTGAGATCAGACTGATTCCTTCATGACTCCCGCATTCCTGTCGTGAGCCTCCCTTGTAAATGGGGGGCTATGATGGAGCGGCTCCAGTCGCTTGGGACAATATCCTGTTCCCACAGCTTCACTAGTAACTCTTGTAAATCATTCGCAACACAGGTCCCCCGAAATTGAAGAGGGCTGGAGGAAGAGCATCTGGTCTCGCGGCATTATTTAACTTCAACCGTCCGAGCTCACTGTCGACTTCAAAGCGAGAAGGTGGATCCAAATGGACAGCCCACGGAGAAGGGCGATCAGTGGCCGGTGCGAAATCTAACAGTTCCGGCTGATTAAATTGCCTTTCAAAGTGCTCAGCCCAACGCTCCAAGGGGGTTGATAAGTTGAGGATAGGCTGTTCACTCTCGACAAGTATAGTTTCACTAACAGCTCGTCCCCGCTCCCCGTTTCAAATATCAGCCGGAATAACTTACGATGCTTACGAAGGGCAGCGGCCATTTCCATCTCTGATGCACGATGAGACCATCGGGATTCGCGGTCTCTATTCAGGCTAGCACGGAGTTTTGTCCGGAGCTATTTGCGATTTTCGGTGTTTTCGATTCCAGATGGAATATGCCGCCGAGCGTCAATAAGTTCCAGAGAATGCGAAGAGACCCTGTGTCCATGTTGTCTATTAGACGTACCACATGAGGATTTGCCTGCTGCTTGTAAGGACTGGTCAATATGAGACCAGTGAGTTTCGATTATATCACGCCTGCGCTTATTCAACCCGCATGCAAACGTACTATGACACCCATTCAGAACATTTGGTTTCGCCAGTTCGTTGGTATCAATGCGCTCACAACTGCGTCTTAGACGTCCGCCAAAACGCATCCGCATGTCAGCACATACAAGTGCATGGTCGGTGTCCACACATGTGCTCCAAATCAAGCGACAGTTCTGGACGCAGCCTCTCCATCTGTAACTTATTACAATGTGATCCATTTGCGTGCATAGCTGGTTCGAGGCTGCTGGGCGCCAAGTCACCCTCCGTCTGGTGCTGTGTCGCAAATTAATGCTCGCAAGAAATAAGCAAGCGTCTTCACACAAATGAAATAACCGCTCGCCGTTATCATTACGGGAGCGTAGATCATGTTGGCCGCCCAGATGCAGTTCATCAGTGGATAACTTTCCAACTTGTGTGTTAGATCGCCTGCCAGCACTAGAGTGTCCGAGCTTATTCTGTGGCGAAGGATCTCATACAGTTGCCGTCAGAAGTCGTCTTTCACCGAGTCATCGCTAGAGTTTGTCATTGCAAAAGCAGTGATAACGAATAGACACCTGTCAGTTCAACACGACTTCGAAGATTGGAACGAGGCAGCCAATCGGACCGTACCCATTTGCCTACTGATTGGAATCCAATCAACCAGAGCAGCTTCATCCGGGGGACTCCGGGTAATACCAACACCGGCTTGGCCGATGCTCGAAGCTGCATCGTCACCGGATAGGAGCAATGGGAAAGTGCTGCTGTGTTGACTGAATGGAATGGCAGAATGAGCACAGAGCTCCAGCCTTGCAGGCGGGTCTCAATTAAGCAGCCGATATATATATTTAGAGGGTCTATAATGTTCGGGCAAGTGCTGCATGTTGACTGATCTGAAGCAGTATGCAAACATCGAGGCACGCCATTCTGAAGGAGGATCGTGGGCTCTCAATGAAAGCCGATTAACTGGGCTTGAATGCTTGCTTGGACATGAGCCAGTTGACAGGGCAGTGATGAAGCTTTGCGTTCACATGTGAGTTGAAACTAAAAGATGAGCGACTATTGAAGCAAGGTGGGGGAGGTCGGAGAATTGGAGGGTTGAATACAGGGGGATAAAAGTGAAGCTGGAACGGGACGAGAAGGGTGAAAAAGCGTAAGAGTGGGAATAAGAAGACGGGAATGCTTGAGCAATAGCATTCAAACCCCTATCCACCCTGCTGGATGCAGCAGATAGCGCACCGCTGATTATCCTGTGCGGTGACCAGAGCATCAAGAAATGGTTTGAAAAAGGTTCTTCGGATTGGTTTGGCAGGATAATCTCAGGTTTCCCAGGCCTAGACAGGAGAACGATTAGGGTTCTCAACCAAAGCCTTTGGTTCAAATACCTGACCGCAAGGCAGCGGGTGTAACGTTGGGCTACAAGGAGTCCGTTTTAAGGAATAAGGAGCCACTCTCATTCCAACCCACAACCTCTAGGACCAGATGGCTGAGTTTATCTGGCCTCTAACCATTGACCAACCTGATATGAGTGGCTCTGACGGTGAAAATGCACCACCCAGCATAGCTCAATGGATCACTGAGGCACACAAACTATCGCACCACGGTAGGGTGCATCAGATGCTTCACATGAATTTGACAAATCATGTTCAAAGCACTGTTCACTCAGGTTCCAGAGCATCCCCTTGATTCATCAGTTTTGGTGACTCAAGTCGTTTATGTCGATGTGAACCTTTCTTAATGTACCTGGAGAAACCAGGAAAAGCGTCGCCCAAGTGAACATTCCCATCGCATAATTTGAGATAGAATTGTAATAGTTATGTGTTAGGCAGCAGTAGGACCACTATGTTTAGAAAAGCTAAGCCTACATTTTAGGCCCAAACTACTGAGCTGCGTACAGGTAATAAGATTATAGAGCGTCACTTGAGATAAAACTAATACATAGTTCTAAATCCCCGTACTACAGCCATGTCCCTAATGACTGCATGCGTAATGCAAGCTACAGAATTAACGGAGGTCACTCTGACCTAAATATCAGGCCCCAGTAACAGTTGCACCTACCACTCAACCGTTACCCCAGCTGGACCTTGCTCCGCCATAACATGTTGACCATAAGGCTCTACCTATAAGACATATGCCATCCCAGCACCGGTCATATCTTTATCCGAATCTTACGAATATCTACCCATCGCACCTCCTATCGCCACAAATGATTCTACGCTGCTCGGCGGCAGCTGTGCCACCGACTGGAGAATCATGATGCTGCAAGACTCTCTAGATACCCACTTTCATCGTATTCAACGAGCTTGCACTTATGCCAATTTGGTATTTTGCCTCAGAATTCTCCTGTCAATATAGGTAACCCCTACGCGTGTAATACATTTGAGCTACGCATATTCCGCCAGCACATTGACCTGCATGCATCCAATAACATGATTCCTTTTAACACTCGGTCCCTAAACAAAATGCATTGTTTTCGTCTTATTAATTATTTGTTGGACCCTCAAATATTCTTCTTTACTTATACGTCCTCTACTGACTAGACACCAGAACCACTTTAACATATTCCATATATATTAGCTACACTAAATGCTAATGCATTAGCTATGGTGGAGATTGCGTGAAATATATCAATGAAACAATTCACTCCTCTCCTTTGCTTGAGCTGATGCATAACGATTTCGCTTCCTTATAGGTTGCGTCTACTGCCCACCCTGTGCGCAGATAGCAATAACGAAATTAGACAATTCGTGGACATATTCGTTTACACCATAGACCATCTAAGTAACTACAAACTTGTCCGTGGGAATTTTAATATCGGAAAATAACATGGCACATTTATACATCCACACCTAGCTTGCTTGACGTTGTTTCGACACCTTGTGATTAAGGCTAATTCCAACAAGTTTCGTCGCCAACATGAATTATCATCCTAGATGTTGGATTCACTTTGACAAAGCCCGATGGAAATGTCGTCATATACAAAATACCGAGCATAGCTCAGAATGTAGTGCTATTCGGTTGCACCGAGCCTGTTCAATCAAAACAGTCCGAGTTCAATGATCAATTTAACCGGCCATACCGTTCAATCAACTGGAACATCTTCCCTACGATATCAAATTCTACGTAATTGGATATGTTCGTCCTCACATGCGACCGAGTTATTACAGCTATCTCATTTCACATTATAAAAAGTTATTAGATAATATTGCACCAGCTTTGCTACAGTGACATTCCAAAACTACCATGAACGCTAGCGTCAACACTTTTGATAAACGGAAATTCTGTAAACCCATGACTCCACTTTCCTATGTCAGGTACAAAATAAGACCTATCAGTTAGAATATGGTCGAGCTAAGAGACTGTGTTATGAAGAACGTTATGCTCTCGTATACTCGAATAAAATGAAAGGTGCTTGTAAAACCTCTTCATAGAAAAGCAGAAGGCAGAAACGTGTGATGTACATCCATTGCAATATCTACCAAAAGTCAACGGGTGATTTCGTGCTCGTCAGTTATCTTATCTGCTAACATTTTCGTCCAACCTACTGCTGCAATGCAAATGACCAGCACACCGTACCTTCAAAACAGCCCACATACAGGACGTAATGAAAACTAGCAGACTTCTCTACATAAAGAAAATGAAACCCGTTTAGCGCTATGAATCCATCCTTTAATGATGGATCTTTTACCAGCTTCTTTGAAATACCCAGGTCCGCATGACATCGTTCGTTTGGAAAACTTATTTACTCCGTCGATGAAAGCTATCACTCTTCTGTCGCATTGGATGTACTTCGATGTTGTGGCCAAATATGGTTTTGCAAATCTCCGTCAGCTTAACCATATTTACGTATTTCTTATAGTTACGGACAGGTAGGAACCTTGTCAACATGCACATCAAGCGCAGCCACACCTGGCATGTCAAACAACAGCCAATCATTCGAAATGCTTCAATTAAATAAAAGATATCTAATAAGGCAAACGTTTGTGAGGACAAAAATAATCGCTAAATGAGAATACGGAACAAATTCGGTACAAGAGGATCCGCGATAAGTACTAAATGTTTGGGTGATTAAAAATTACACGTGACAAATTTACGCAATTGTAGGACATATCGCATCAGTGACGTGTGCAAATTAGATTATCGGGTACGCAGAACAAATGAATGAAGTGGAATGGAATTAATCCACGTATAGAAGAAGCTGTTTAAGTGTAAGTTGGTGTAATCCAAATGAGGTGCAGAAGCATCGTAAAGGCAACATCAGCCTCAGCTTGGGGCACATCGGGGTGAATAATGGTATCAAACACACCTCGTCGGGAGAAGTGGTGGGCTGTGCCGATTTTTTATATTATTCACAAATTGGTGGAGAGTGTGTATCACATCAACCCATTGGGGCAGGCTTGTCGGAGTGCAAAATATGGCTAGTAATAACGTCAACCTCAGTTTGTGCAAAGCGGTGCACCAACGAGTTGTCTTTCTCCCTGCTGCAACCCGCCCTAAACTCACACGGCGATGGTCTAACGAAGATGGCACACAGATAAACGCCAAAATAACGGTTCATTGATTCGTTTAAAATGCGCTATAAGGCCGGAAATAACCGTTCGATGTACGTCCGCAAGCCGTGGAAGCCGTGGAAGAGTTTGCGATCATGCTGTAGGAACCGGAGCTATGTGTTCAGAAGAAGTCAACTAAAGGCTTGGGACAGCCCTGGCCCAAATGTCCGGTGACATCTGATCCACGAGGCCATACGCGGTCGGATGCCGTGGCTTAACAAACAGAACTGTCAGCATCCAATTTACTCGCTCTGGTAGTAACGATTTGCAATGTTCGTCTGCACATTTTGCTTTGCATATAATTGTATAGGCCTGAAGATGAATTATCGAAAACACGTGTTGGCTTACCTTGACTTCTGATTATATCATGGGGTATTTTAAAGCTATGAAGCACCGCTTAGATTCTGCCGTGTTAAAAGCGCGCAACGGATATGTGAGCTTCAAAACCAGAATAGCCAAGGCGGATATACGTCCCAATTTTCGCGCTATATGCATAGAAAGCAACATTTATCCGACGAACTAGTAGAAATCACTTCGTTTCTTAAGCATCAGACCGGAGAGCATTTGTCTGAAACGCCCACTATTAAGCCAAATAGTTTCCATTCTTATCAAGAGGGACGAGCTCCAACGTATCCTGAGTCAGTCGTGTAGCACTTTGGACAGTCCCTCAACCCGAGACCGATCGGATCTAGAGAACACAATTAAGGAAATAATCACAAAACAAAGATCCAGATTGCGACATCGGCTCACAAACACGCTGAAAAAGGAGATGACCCCAACATATTTTCCGGTCGAACAAGAAAGTTATGTTCAAAACTTGTGATGCCGGACGATTCATCGTAATTCACTGGAAGTTTTATCATTGGGCCCTAAATTCTGTTTTTCTGCCGGGAAGCATAATAGACCAGCAATAGAGGCCCAGTTTGGAAATGTGTGCGCACACACATCTCAACTGATCCCTTTTTCTGAATGCATATGGAAGAGACCACATAATTTCTAGTGCATGCATGCTACCAGTACCGACGTGCGAGGATATTACATAACACTCCGGTAAAACAAGAACAAATAGAAACCCACAACCGTCTGCTTAACACTGATGAGGTCTTGCTCACTCGGCCACATAAGGGCGCGGGCATTGTTATCATGAACAGAGTGGACTAATTGAACAAAAGGAAAGCAATACTGGCAGATGAAAACAAGTTTCTGAGGGCCATGGGTGCGAAAGACAAAACAATACAGATGGGAACTCAAATTTGCCACAATTTTAAAAAAGGTTTGAAACGTGGTCACATAGGCGAAGCCAATTATGAAACTCTTCGGTCGGTAGGAACGGTTATTCCAAGGCTTTATGGGCTACCAAAAACTCACAAGCCTAACGTCCCCCTTCGTCCGGTCTTGGATATGAAAAACTCCCCATACCACTCGATTTGCTCGGTGGCTGGTTTTGGTCCTTACACCTAACACGACATGTTGCCAACGTGACACGCGTGACGCGCGCTCCAGGATAATTGTATTACTTCTCTCTATTCGTCTTTCATTTTGTACCACATCTTCGGAAGTACACTCAACCGACTCGGATCGTCGTGACCTATCCCACGGATTCAGTCTTTATGCAGTACTACTAACGACACACTGGTAAATCCTGAACACCGTCTTTGACAGTTCATTCGGTAATACCTGCTTGTAAAACTGCGTTGTTTTTTATTTTTCCCACTACATTGGGATACTATTCGACGAAGCTTTTTTAAGGCTACTAGACAACACATTACTTATTGTAGTGCACCTCTAGATACCACAAATAGAGGCTATTTGTGATCACGCAATTACCGCTGTAACTCCCTTAGCGCGTTTTACCACGCAAAGCCTTTGTAATATTTCACTTTCCACTGTTCACCGTGCGCACGTGATGGGCCGACGCAGTCTCTCTGCAACGCCAATGAACAACAAATCCAAGGTCAATAGTGGTCCAGACACGTCGGTCACCACATGCTCGCTTTGTTCCTTCCAATTCCTTCGATGGGGCTTCAAAACACTGTATGTCGATCGACGGCTTGTGTGTGGGTGTGACGCATGTTCAACCAAACCGTTGGCCAGGATCATTCAAGCGCTTATGACGAAATGTGAAAGTTTAGCCCTAACGGTCACAGAACAAAAGGAATTGACCGTTAGCTTGGTAAGAAAAACCACTGAACTTGAGTCGCAGATTAGTGTATTAAGTAGCCCGAATCATAGACCTGTCAAAAAGCGAGAGCCATTTAGTAAAGAAGCCACACAGTACGGTGAAAATAGCACACCATTGTTGATGGACGCCAGCGAAGACAGGCCTATCGAACGACCTCCCAAGTTTTGTGAAGTGTCTCAAGGCTTAAACAGCTATGCACAAACTGCACGCTCAACCATGTCACGGGTTGGACAGCAACATTTGACCCCACAAACAGCACAACAAACGGCGTTCCGCGTATGCAGTCATGTAGCAGCGCAGGCTCTCCCTGCACAAGGGACAAGATGAGTACTCAAACTAGACAAATGTCCACCAGTAACAACTCTCAGGATAAGCAGTTAGTGTACAACAAAAAAGCTCTGATAATTATGTGTTCAAATGTACCAGAGCCCACGAGCGAGTCGTTAAAAGGTAGGCAAATGGAAGAACAAAACCACTGGGCAGTGATATGCTGTCCTCTCGAAATTAAGGTTCCTCCAACTACTCTTACGCGCATTTCCCGAAATTCATCCTCGCCTCATTTAGGACAACCTCGGTTATTACGAGTAACCTTTGGTAACACGCGACTTGGAGGATGCGCTCCTGACTGGCCGCAAGCTAACGAATTCCTCTCTCAGCGCCCGCATTTTCCCAGATAAACCATAGATAGAAAGGCAAAAATGGAAATCCGACCCAGTCGCGTCACGACATGATGCGGCAAAGAAAGTAGTGCTGGTCCACGGTGTTCCAGAACTTAACCATGGCGATATAAATGAACATCTGAAGCACGATATTGAAGAGTAGAGCTACATAACGGAGCACTATAATACACAAAATATCGTGAATTTCGATGTCACCCGTCTAGCGGCTTCCTTAAACTATCAGGGTAACGGGCCAAAAATTTTGCAAGTCACCGTGGCTACACCTGAGATGGTATCAACGGCCGTCCAAGCGTGGCACGACAACAGAAAACGTAGGCCACCTGAAGTACGTTTAAGACTGTTCCTAAACAAAGTACGGGCCACAGATACAGAAGTACCGGACTCAGTTGTTCCTAACTCCGGTCAGAGAAATGTGCAAACGTCTCTGACAAAATACGTACGCAGACCGGCACAATACGTGCCGGTCCACCACAACGAACCGAGCTCCTAATGTGTCAACAGATACAGTGCTGCCACACAAATGCTCAGGGGCTCAACTCTAAGCTACCTGAATTGCGCCATTGACATAACACAATCAAATGGGATATCAGAGCTGTAACTGAAACCTGGCTCTCCAATGACATGCTCGACACGGAAATCGAAATCAGTGATATGTCAGTTATTCGCAATGATCGGCCATCTCGCGGTGGCGGCGTTGCTCTGTACTATCGGAATTGTCTGAGATGTGAGGCCATTAACGAGCGCCACCTTGCTATCTCCGACGCTTTGTTTTGCCGAATGCAGCTAAATGGCCGAGGTGGTGAACCTTCGAAGAAGACGTGGGATGCTTGTCTGTTGGCAGTTGTCTACAGGCCACCGAACTCCACCGCAGACCGAGATGATATTCTGTTAAACGCGCTTCATTATGCAGTTTCTCAAAAATACTCATATTGTCTAATCATGGGCGATTTTAATGTACCCTCAATTGTCTCAGCGACTTCTAGTGGTCCTTACTTCAGATCAAAGATTCTCGAGTTTATGGATACAGCAGCTCTGTACAACCACGTGCACCGACCAACTAGACACCGCAGTTCAAATAAGCCATCGCTCCTAAATTTAATCCTAACTAACGAAGTGTTGATGATTGAGACAATTTCATACGATCCACCATTAGGCAACAGTGACCACTCAGTGTTAAATTTTGCCTATGTGTGTTACGCCAATACTACTGAAATCAGACATGAAAACTGACGAACTATAACCAACTATTCCGTGCTTCACAGCCTAGCGACAACTGTCAACTGGGACCTCAATCTGCAGAGCACGGCAGACGACGCGTGGAACGAACTAAAAGACAACATTAGCTATGTCACGCAAGCAGCCTCTAAAGTCATGCCATTACGAGTGCCGCGCCGGACCAACACCTGGCTCCGAAGCAGAACGCGTAAATGGATTAGCACTAGAGACGAGATTTGGAGAAAATACGCGCTGAACAATTGCGACGCCACCTGGGAGAATTACAAAATAGTGAGGAACTATTGCACATCACTGATTAGAGCCGATAAGTACAAATGGCAAAAAAACATGGTACTTAAATTCACGAACAATACAAAACTGCTGTACAGGTACGTGACCAGCAGAAGGAAAGTTAAAACAGGAATACCACCACTCAAGACGGATGGTGGCCTAACGACTACTGCTGTGGATGCTGCGAACGCATTACTTCTACAGTTTGGCACAGTGACCGCAAACGCCATAGAACCTTTGCCAAACCAGCATTCACCCAACGTGATCGGCATATAAACTGTCACTTTTGTCTCAGCAGCTGTCGCTAGCAAAGTACGGCCTCTAAGAGGAAACAGCGCTCCGGGAGTCGACAAGATCAGACCCAAAGTTCTTAAAACTCTTGCTCTCACCATAGCAGCACACCTCATAAGCTTTTTTCAAAGTCTACTCAATTCCCAAACACTTCCGTCTGAGTGGAAAAGAGGGATAGTCACTCCGATATAAAAAGGTAAGCGATCGAATCCTGCCAACTACCGACCCATTACTCTCCTCCATGTTCTATTAAAAGTAATGGAATCGTTATTTGCAGATGAAATTACACGATTTTTTGAGAGTCTGAAGCTAATTTCTCACCTCCAACACGGCTTTAGGCGCAAACGATCTTGCCTCACAAATCTGATTCTTGCTCGGGATTCATGGACCAAAACGCTTGGTGAAGGATCCCCTTGAAATGATGTACCTAAACTTAGCAAAGGCATTCGACAGGGTCAATCACTTAGCTCTGCTTCATAAGCTTCGTGCCTACGGTATGCATGGTTCCCTACTCACCTGGCTAGCAGCATATTTGCATGACAGAACGATCAAGGTCAGAGTCGCCGATGCCCTCTCGGATACCTTCTGCATCTCCAGCGGTATTCCTCAAGGATCCGTCCTTGGTCCCCTCCTTTTTCTGGTCTACATTAACGACCTTCTGGATAATATTCAATCCTCGATGCAAATTTTTGCAGATGACTCAAAGATCTGGAGAGTTATTTGCCCAACATCAGACTGTGCCCTCCAGAATGATTTGGAACGAATCAACAAATATGCAGATATAAACCACCCTCCCCTGAATCCTGCCAAGTGTTACCTACTGTCATTGTGTAGCAACCTTACCAACACGTACCACTTGGGGCAGTACTTTCTACGGCGCGTGACCACAGCAAGAGACACAGGTATCATTGTGCAAGAAGGTCTGGGGAATTCTCTCCAATGTTCGAAAGCAGCAAACGTGGCGAACATGAATGAGACTTTTGAGAAGAGCTTTTGGTGTTTTTGAACGACGGTTGGTACCAATGCTTGTCAACTCCAAATCCATCCCCATGTCGAACATTCCGTTCAGGTTTGGTGCCCATGGTTAAAACGGGACATTCATCTCTTAGAGCAGACCCAACGAAGAGCTACAAAGGTAACACGTGGATTATCTGGTCTCAATTATGAAGTGCGTCTCAGTTTAATCGGAATGTTTTCCTCCGAATACCGACGACTACGCGGAGATCTCATTCTCGCATACCGGATAGTAACGGAAAGCGATCACCCGTGCAAATCGCTGCTCACCCTAGCCTCATATAAGCGATCAAGATGTCATAACCTCAAGCTGATAATCCAACACTCCAGATTAGACTGTAGAAAATATTTTAAGTCTTAGAATCTGTTCACAATGGAATGACTTGCGAACGCATGTGGTAAACGCTCCGAACATTACAGCCTTCAAACAATTGTTAGACATTCATCCGAGTGACAAAGCACACATTGTGGTGTGATGTACTAGGTTTAGGCTATAGACATTTCAGTTCCATGTCGGAATCTAATGATTTTTATTTATTTTGCATTTACCATCCTGTGGGTATTGTAAAGTCAATGTTTTTTATCCCATCATACACTATTGAACCTATTCGAGAGCGAATTGTTGTGCATAGTGTGGAGGATAGTTTCGAGTTTATGGATATTTTGCGTGATGTAAATTTTTCCAATATAACCAGGTGCTCCCTCGACGATACTTCACTCTTAACTAACGTACAATTAGTTGAGACTATACACTACATCTGTGAGTATATTGATGCAAACCACATTAAGGTTGGCATACCCACGGTGATCCTAAAGGAACTATTGCTCAGATGCACGTTCAATGTTCAACTTCTATTCAATGGCGAATTATACCGGCAGTGCGATGAGATAGCCGACATCTTCATGGGCATGTAGGAACAGAGAAAGCTAAAGCCAACAATCTCAAGTCTCGGTTTATATTGCCTTTACGTAGACGACATTTTGTCTCGCTTCAGTCGTCTCGAAGTCTCGAGGAACTAACAAACATGTTCAACTAAGGCCATCCAGAAATAAAGTTCACCAGCGAAGTGGAGGAAAACAGTCGCTCTCATTTCCTCGATGTTGCCATGAAAAGACTGGATGGGGGTGCGCTACAGCCCTGTGTCTATAGGAAAAGTACGTGGAATGGGCAGTACACAAACTTCTAGAGCTTCGTGCCACTTACATTTAAACGGAACTTGATAATTACCCTAGTGAGCCGAGCTGAACGTATCTGCTCGAATGATACGCTTGAGAAAGAATTAGAGTGCATTCGCTTAGTGCTAAGGGCGAACGGCTATCCGGAAATCCTCATCAGAGCCAACATGGAACATAAGAAGAAAAAGCCTGTAGTTTTGAGAGTAGAACGCAAGCCAATCTTCCTACATCTGCCATACAAGAGCGAGGTTGCGACGGAACTTCTATCTCGTCGTCTTTCGTTTGCACTCAGACGCACCTATCTAGAAGGGCAAATGCAAGTCCAGTTCACTAGCTTTCCGATAGTGAGACTAAACTTAAGGGATAAGAGGCCAGTCCACACCAACTCAATCTGTATCTACTCATTTTCGTGCTCCTGTGGAGCGGAATATATTGGTCGTACGACACCGCGTCCGTCCGAGAGAATGAAGGAACACCACCCGGTCGGGCTTACAAATAGAA